>VYXB01005056.1:224880-350708 GCA_013397135.1 Pachyramphus minor | reverse complement strand
TTGGAGTTTATTGTTCTCCATTGTCCTTGTCTTTGTGCCTTCTCTTTCTGGGGTGTTCAGTAATTGAAGGAATTTCTCCTTCGTTCCTCACCCTGCTGCAGAAAGAAATGTATGGAACTGGCCTGCAACAGGAGAAGGAAAGAGCACAACAATGTCAGGCTGAGAGGGAAGCCTTGTGGGAAGAACTGGAGTGTGTGGCTGCTGCTTTGAAGCAGACACAAAGCAGAGAACTCAAATGGAGAGAGAAGGCCCAAGTCCTGAGAGTTGCCCTTACCAAGAGTGAAATGGCCAAAGGGACTCTGAAGAAAGAATCAGACATCCTGTAGAAAAAGGTTTCAGAACAGGACATGGATGGGTCTCATCAACAGGTAGGCACTGGGATTGATCTTCAGTCTCCTCAAACATCCATGAAGGATTCTAGTGATGTTTCCCACCAAGAGGTGGGAATATAGATTCCCACCAGTACAAGACCTGTTTGGGCAAAGCAGCCAGGTCTGCAGCCAGCAGCCTTGTCTGTCTGGCTGGGTGGCTCCAGCAGAGACCATTCACCTGCGAGAATGTTTCCTGGCAGGCCTGGAATGACTGACACAACTATGGAGCTTGCTGTTCAAATCAGCTCCAGTCCAAAAGCTGGGCATGGGGAACTGGTCTTCCCAGGCCTGGGCAAGCACAGCCAACATGTGGTGGCTTGGATTTGGCATGGAAAGAAAGGGGAGCTGCTGACCAGACTGATGTAGTAAACAGTTGGCTCTCTTCCATAACCCACAATGAGTGCTTTTTTGTTCTCTGGTGCAATTAAGGGTCTCTGAGCAGAGATCTCCTTGCCTTGATGTCCAGAGGTCCTTTTGCCACAAGGTTGGTGGCACGTTTCTGTGACCCTTTCTCCCATTCAGTGTGCAAGTAGAACCTGAAGGGAGGAGCACCAAGAGAGTTTTTAGGAGAATGTTTCCCCCAGAGAGCATTAGATTACTTCCTCAAACTCTGATCAGGACAAGATGCCCACTTCGGGACAGGTGAGAACAGAATCTTCCTTGATTGGAGGAACATGGCCCTTGGCAAAGCACAGGTCTTGCAGAAGGCAGAGGAGAAGCTCTGACCTGAGCTATTTTTGACAAGCCATCCAAGCCCTGAGTATCTCCTCTGCTCATGTCTGGGATGCTCTAAAGTTTGGGAGAGGGAGAGTTTGCTCCCTTTCCCTGGGCCGGCTGTCAAGGTGCTCAAGCAGAGCAGTTCTCCAGTAGCCCAGGTAAGCAGCAGCCCTCCTGCTGAGGCACAGCCTGGGGAGCTAAGGGCTCATGGCCCAAAGGTGAAAATCAGAGCTGGGTTAGTAAATCCTGTTGCACCTCTCTCTCTAATAGACCTGTGATGGCTGAGGGGTGTACGTGGGAAGGGTTGGCCAGCAAGAAACTTGACGTGTTGATAAGCTGAGCTCTGCTCAGGGGACTCTGGGAGCCTGTTCCTTTCCCTTCCACAAGCTCCAAGTGTTTGTCAGGGCTGGTTGAGGCTGTGTCTGTCCCGACTGTTGGTACTGTGGAGCTACGGATGGTCCTGACAGCGTGGGCTTGTCTGAGCTCAGCTTTGTGCCTCTTTCAGGTGTCCCTCCTGCAGTCACAGCTGGCACGAGACCAACAGCACAGGCAGGATGACATCGCGAGCTGTGCAGTTCCTCAGCAGCTATGCACAGGGAGCCCAGCGCTGCTGCTCTGCAGGCAGAGACAGAACTAGAGCAGCCCCTGAGCGCTGATTTCCCGTGGAGGAGCAGCTGCAGCATCATGGGTCTCCCTTCCCACACAGGGATTATGTTGGGCTGTGGGAAATGTGTTTGTGTTTTGAAACATCTCTTAGAAATAAGGGGTTTAATACTTTGCAATAAAAAGTTTATTCAGGAAAAGATTAGACTTGTTTTTTCCCTGGCCTGTTGAGGCTCTTCTGAGCTGTTTTGGGATTTCCCCTCTTGAGGGCAGCGCTGTTCCCTGTGATGAGAAACGGGAATCTGAAGTGTTACAGAACGAAGGGGCGGAGAGAGCACGGCAGGGATCGAAGCTGGGGGAGAGAGTTAAGGGGGGAGGTCTGCTTTCCTTGTCCCCTTTCCTGTCTTCTCTCTCTCTTCCTTTTCCCTTCCCTGTTCTCTTTCCTTCTCTTTTTTCCTCCAAAGCACTGGGACTCTGCCGGGACGCTCTGTTTTCCGCGGTATTACCGCGGCAGCCGGCCGGGGGCTCAGCTCGGCCGCTCTCCAAAGGGCCTCAGAGCCACCCCAGCCCTTCCAGGCCGGTACGGGGCGGGTGTCCCGGGCAGGCCGAGCCAGGGGCGGGCCGGCGGCGAGCCCAGCCCCGGAAGGACCGTTCTGTTCCGGGCCGCGCGGCGTCATGGACTCGCTGTGGCGGCTGAAGCGCTTCGACGCCTTCCCCAAGACGCTGGAAGACTTTCGGGTGAAGACGTGCGGGGGAGCGCTGGGTGAGCGAGGGGCTGCGGGCGGCCGGGGGGCCCTGGCGGGCGGGCGGCGGCACTGACGGCGGTTCTCCTCTCCCCGGCAGTGACGGCTGTCAGCGGGCTCATCATGGTGCTGCTTTTCTTCTCGGAGCTGCAGTACTACCTCACGAAGGAGGTGAGTCCCGGCGCGGGCCGGGCCAGGGGCGGCTTTGCCGGCGCAGCCCCGCGGTTCGCGGTGTTGCCCCGGGGGACGGGCTGGGCTGCCCGGCGAGGGGCAGCGCTGGAAGCGCCTCTCCGCCGGCGAGCAGCCCCCCGTGCCCGGCCTGGAAGGGGGAGCCAGCGCGGCACCCCCGGCCCTCGCCACGGTCAGACATCTCCCAGTTGTTCTCTCTTCTAACGCCATTGCAAGTGGCAAGCGCTGAGCTACCGTGTGGGCGGCAGCAGCTCAGGTGTCTGGCAAATACCCTGTCTTAAAAATCAGCTTCTGGGCCAGAGCACTCGAGGGAAAGGGGCGTTTTTATTTGCTTCCAAGTGAAATGGGACTCTCTGTTTTTGCTTTGTTCCCAGGTTCATCCGGAATTGTACGTTGACAAATCAAGGGGAGATAAACTGAAGATCAATCTAGATGTTATTTTTCCTCATATGCCTTGTGCTTGTGAGTCAGACTTGTGAAAACTGAGGATGATTTTCATCCTCGGCAAGGGCTTAAGAGGCTAGATGAGCCCATAACAAACGTGTGTTTCTAAGACTACTTTCCTTGCTTGTTGGTTTCAGATCTGAGCATCGATGCCATGGACGTAGCAGGAGAGCAGCAGCTGGATGTAGAGCACAATCTGTTTAAACAGCGTTTGGATAAAGCTGGCAATCGTGTGACACCAGAGGCGGAGAGACATGGTAAGATGCTGTTCTGCCTGTCCTGGATGGATGCTCTGGTAGTCTTCCCACTTTATGCCTGTTTTGAGATTCTCAGGAACAAGTGACAGCTGTAGAGTTTTGAAATGCCACAATGTCTTGAAGACTTTGCAGCACACAAATCTATTAAACTACTCTTATACTCCCTACTTTTGCAAGGAAGTACTTGCTTTGTCCCTCTGAAATTATGACAAGGGACCCATGGATGCATTTGAGGTATAAAGTGCTCAGTTAGTGGTCTTTTATGACCAGAAATCAGGCAGCTGTTCTGACAATACTTTGCTTTGTTTATGCGCAGATGGGACATTGTGGTTTGAGGAAAGAGCCTCTCTCCAGTGACTTGACCCTTAAGCCTAAACTTGCACATTATTAACTTTATGTGTGTTATGGATATCTAATAAATATATTTGAGTTGATTTATTGGTTACAAGCTGTACTAAGTGATCTTTGGCTTCGTAAACCTTTCTTCTACATTTTTTACATGTTATGATTCATCCTTGTACTTTGATAGGAACTAGAAATTATTCTGGCAAAGCATTGCAATCTCACAGTAATACTGTTCTAACTTTTCCTTTCCAAAACATGAGCTCCTTATTCCCTTTTCTGGGAGTCAGTGTGGTTCTATGCATCTGCATGACCAAATGTGTAGCTTTGTACCACTCAGTTTTAACATTTCTGTTGCTGATGTTGAAAGGCTAAACTAAGCCAAGAGCTGAACAGTTGGCAGTCTCCAGTTGTCATGGGAGTGTGGTGTTAGTGCTCCTACTGCCGTGTCACTTAGCAGCCCTCGCAGGTTGTGATATTGCAAATTTGATGCCTGGGGACAAAAACTCAGCATGTTGTGAAGCAGGTCTTGCATCAGTCATAATGTACTGATTGGGTCTACTTCAGACAATGTTTTAGGAAAGTCTTTATGCAAGTAATGTCTGATTGATGCTCCAGCAAGGCTTACAGATAGCCAGTTCTTTCCAAGGAGAATGTTCTTGAGAAGACAAGGGCTACACTCCTTCTTGTCTTACTTCACACCTCAGCAGGCTCCGTACATACCAATTCAGGTGGGCTTTGGGTGCAGGATGTGCAGCTGCACATCATGTGTGGAAGAGTTATTGTGTATAGAGCAGTACAAGAGTACAAGACTAGAGTTTCTAGACATGCCTCATCACTTTGAATCCTCTTCTGTCTTAGAGCTGGGGAAAGAAGAAGAAAAAGTGTTTGATCCCAATTCTTTGGATGCTGATCGCTGCGAGAGCTGTTACGGGGCAGAGTCGGAGGACATTCGGTAACCTTTACACCTTTTTCCTATCTTCTTAGCACTTGAATTCATACAGGTATGTTGCATGTGTATTTTTTTCCAAATGTCTGTGCAGGTCTATGCAATGAAATCCTCCTCCTGGACGTGTGTTCAGAGAGTGATGAGAGCTGTTGTGGTTTGGCTATACCTTTGAAGCTGCACTCATAATTGTTAAGAAGGTGCAGTTAGGTTCTCTGGATTGTCTACATGCCTGTTTAAGCAGCTTGTACAAGAGATTGTATCTCAGCAGATGAGATGTTTTCTGGGTTTATTTGGTGTCCAGAGGGGAGGTGTGTAAATGATTTCACTGTTACATGAGCTGTCTTGACATAAAACCTGGTTATGGCCTTGCCTTCTCACCTTTGCTGCTGGCATTGCATCCTTACAGGAGCAAAGGCCAGACATCTATCACATGCACAAACAATGAGTGTCTTTTGGTGTTTCTCATTCCTCCTACCTGCAAATTCCTGTAAGAATGGATCCATGATAGCCCATATGTTCTGGACTAAATTTGGCTATTTTTGGCTTCTTAGTAGCTTGGTTTGGCCCATCTCTCAAGTTGCATCCTCCCCAGAGATGTTTCCATGAGGGATTCATAATTCCTACCTTCAACTTATCTTTGGTCCAGCAAAACATGGAACCAAGGAAGAAACCTGGGTTTTTTTCTGGTAACCAAGTTGTTATCCAGAGATAGAAAAGCACAAAGAAAGTTTGGTATTAAGCCTCACTTTTAGCCCAATGTCTTGGCCTAAAAACAGAGGAGAGGAGGAACAGAAACAGGGAGATACTTTGTTCACATGAGGAAGCTCCAAACTGCTCATAGCTGTGGGACACTGGTGTTGTTTGTGTGGCCAAGGGCTGCCTTGGCTGTGTAAATGGGCAGGCAGAGCCCTCCTCAGACACCAGTCCTGCCTTCAAAGAGCTTGAACCCTCACCTCAAAATCTTAAAAGCCACATCAAAAGCTCGAGCTCCCTCAGGAGCGTTAAGCCACCTTTCAGTGTCCGGTTCCCAGCGTTTGCTTTATTGCTTTGTTGAAGAAGGATCCGTCAAGGATTCAAGTCCTGAGCTGGAGCATCTCTGCTTAGCAGAAAAGATGGTAAGATGGTGCTTGTGCTTTTTGCAGGTGTTGTAACACTTGTGATGATGTCAGAGAAGCATACAGGCGGCGAGGCTGGGCCTTCAAGAACCCGGATAGCATAGAGCAGTGCAAGAGGGAAGGGTTTAGCCAGAAAATGCAAGAGCAGAAGAATGAGGGCTGCCAAGTGTATGGTTTCCTAGAGGTCAACAAGGTGAGAGAGAGCTTTTGGTGTGAACCTGCTGCATGATGGTGAAGACTATGAAAAGGCAGAGCTGGGACGTTCCTCTCCTTTTCCAGGTTTAGGTCCCTGTACCTGTCATGGGGTTCAGGAGGAGAGTCAGGAAAAGCGGTGGGAAGCTCATTCTGGGTTGCATTCTGTGGGCTGGTAGGACGTGTGGCAGCTGGAGGGGTTTATCTTTTCCTCCCACCTGGGTATTGAGTCTTTTTGCTGAGATTTCTGGAGTTCTGGAGGAGGAGAGGCAGCTTCTTTGGGCTTGAATTGTCCCACCTGCCTTTCTAGTCTTAAATTGGATGCTGGAGGTAGCAGGAACCAACAACTTGCCCACAGAGGTCCTGGAGAGTGAAGTGTTACGTTCTTTAGAAAAACAGTGGGAAAAAAGCTATTGGAGTTGGTTGTCAAAGCTGAAAATGCTAAGAGGTGGTTTCTGCAAGTGATCTGTGATAATGTACAAGATGCACCAGGTAACTGTGTAACCATCCTGCCATTTGGCAGGTTACCCAAACCAGAACACATAGGTTACATACCCAAATGCCTTTTGGAAGTCAAAGCTAGGCTATTTTTTTGTTTATTGTCTTTCAAACTCTTCTTTTGTGTGTATGTGATTGCTAGTAAGTGTCAGGGAGCATTGGCATCTAGTATCCACATCCCTTGTAAAGTCCAGGATTACATTTTAACAGCTTATCTTTTGAGGGATTTTGTTTGGGGTTTTTTGGTTTTTTTTGGGTTTTGTTTTGTTTTTTGGGGGTGGGTTATTTTTTTTATGGTAGGTTTAGTGCTTTATTTTTGCATGCAGCTTATTTTCATAGGTGTATACATTGGATCACTGTTGATTATTATGTTTTCTTACCCTGCTCACTCTCAGTTACTTTTTCCACTACTTTTCTTTGATACTGCTTTGTATTTCCTACCACACCAGGCAGCTCCCTCCTACTGGAAGTTAACTCCTCCTTCTCCCCATTTTTATGTCCACTGAATAATCTCCATAGAACAGCTGTTATCCACATCAGTATGTAATTATGGCTTTCAATGTCACTGCCTGTGAGGAGCAGGGGAAATTCATACCTCTCTTATAATAATGTCTGCTGACACTGTCACCTATGAAAATGAGTTGTTTGGTTTCTTAAAAATCCAAACACCAGTACAATGACTTTACTTGCATAGACTTGGACCTTTCATTTAATGAAAGGTTGCTCTCTCCTGCAGGTAGCTGGAAATTTCCACTTTGCACCAGGAAAAAGTTTCCAACAGTCCCATGTACATGGTAAAGTATTTTTTTTCCTGCTGATTGTGACCTTTTGCTTTCAAGTGTGTCTGGCTGTTTTCTTTTAATATCTTTGCATTGCTATATATAATAGCAACACCAGTGCTTCAGTAGGGAGGATGTTGAAGTTTTGTTACAGAGGTTTAGAACTATCATGGACGAACAGAAAAGTGGTTTCTAGAGATAATGCCACAGGGGCATGGAAGAACTTGGGAGGGAATGTTTCTGGGCAGTCTCTCAGTTCTACAAAACTTTGCTGCTCTGCAGTAAAAGAACCTCAAGTGAGGTGTTCAGTCCAGGACCTGAGTACCAGTACCTCTGGAAGGGGTATTTTCTGCCATTTAGGACTTTCAGAGTAAAATTTGAGTTGTGAAGGACTTCCTCAGGTATATTTATGTAAGTACACAGTGGCCCGAACAATAGTGGTTGTTTATAGAATCATGGAATGGTCTGAGTTGGAAGGGACCTTTAAAGGCCAATTAGTCCAACCCCCCTGCAATGAGCAGGGACACCTTGCACTAGACCAGGCTGCTCAGAGCCCCATCCAGCCTGGCCTTGCATGTTTCCAGGGATTGGGCACCCATCACCTCTCTGGGCAACCTGTGCCAGGGCCTCACCACCTTTGGCAGGTACAATTACCTCCTTAAATCCAGTCTGAATCTAAACTCTTCTAGTTTAAAACCATTGGCCTTTGTCCTGTCACAACAGGCCCTGTTAAAAAGTGTTTCTCCATCTTCCTTGTAGGGCCCCTTTAGTCCCTGGAAGGGGCTCTCAGGTCTCCCTGGAGCCTTCTCTTCTCCAGGTGAACACACTCAGCTCTCGCAGCCTGGCTCCAGAGCAGAGGGGCTCCAGCCCTTGGAGCATCTCTGTGGCCCCCTCTGGACTTGCTCCAGCAGCTCCACATATTTCCTGTACTGGGGACCCCAGAGCTCCACTGCAGGTGAGGTCTCACCTGAGTGGAACAGAGCAGGAGAATCCACCCCCTCCCCTGCTGCCCACACTGCCAGGGCTGAAGCCAGGATGCAGGTGTTTTCTGGACTGCATGTGACTGGGTTGTGTTGAACTTCTTGTCCACCAGCACCCTCAACTCCATCTCCCCAGGGCTGGTCTTGACTTGTTCATCCCCCAGCCTGTGTTGGTATCAGGGATTGCCCCAACCCAGGTGCAGCACCAGCACTTGGTCATGTTAAACCTCATGAGGCCCCACTTCTCGAACTTGTACATGTCCCTCTGAATAGCATCTCATCCCTCAAGCATGTCAGCCTCACTAGTCAGCTTGGTATCATCTGCAAACTGGCTGAGGGTGTCCCACTGTCAACTGTCAGTGTCATTGGTAAGGATATTAAACATTACTGGTCCCAACATGGATCCCTGAGGGACACAACTTGTCACTGATCTTCATCTGGACATTGAGCCATTGACCACTAACTACCCTTTGAATGTCACCATCCAGTGAACCTATCAAATCCATCTTTTCCCTTGATGAGGGTTTTGAAGCTTGAAATTTCACAAAGGTTTCACAAAGAGCTGTAAAGTCAGGCTGGGTTTCTTTCCTTCTGTCACTCACTCCAGTTTAACCTGTACCACTGAGGTGAAGGTTAGGGGAGAATGCAGTGTACTTGGTGAGAGTAACTGGTGTCTTTGGAGAAGAAACCAACAAACTTTTGAGCACAGTTTCTACAGGTGAAGACGCAATTTTGTGCAAACAGCAACAGCAAAAAAAGCCCGGTTTTCCCCACAATACTGATTGTTCTTAAAAAAATATTTCATTTATTGTGGCAAAATTTGCTTTGTGTGCTTAAACTAGCATGACAACAGCAACCTTCTTACAGCCAGGATTGACGCTGTCACAGTATGTATCCAAGTGAAGGAGAAGCATCTCTGCATTGCATCTGCTCTCTGTAAGAGGCAGGATTGCAGACTGGCTGCCTGAGAGCAAGTGTTTTGTGTACAGAGTGGAGGGGATGAGGTCAGGAAAATGTCCCCCAGAAGTGTTGCACAACTGAATTGAAAATTCAGGGGGAAAATACAGGTTAAAACCCAAAAGGGCTGTATAGTTACTGCCAACCTGCAAAACACATCTGCTCATTTGCTTGCTCCCCCTGGCCTCTTCCTCTGTGGGAAAAGAGTGTGTGATCACTGCCTGCTCTCTCCCTGCCTCTCAGGATGTGCTAGACCTTTCCTGTGCCAGGCTCAGGTCGTGTCTTTCCCTAACAGGAAAGTCACAGCTTATGCAGATGGTCCTTTGTGGAAGCTGTTCAACCTCTGAGCTTCCTTGCAGGATTTCTCAACCTCTTTCAGTTCAGCTCTGTCTGCAGGTGCCAGACTGCACCCAGAATTAAGGTCCAGGCTAAGCATGATGTAGGCAGTGGCCTAATGATTTTCTTTGTTTGTTCTCTCTTGCTTTCCTAGTTAGTTGTAACATGTGATTTCCCTTTTTACCCAGCCTTTTCCTTGGCAGTGTTTTCATGGTACTAACCAAAAAACAAGGAATTTTCCCTGACCTGTAAGGGAAATGGGCAGCTGAGAGCTTGGTCATTTTCTTGTACATACTTCAGTATAACCTTTCTTCACAATCCTTGGGGTTTTTCCCCCTTTCATTACAGATAAAGAATTTGACTAATATTAGAGGACAGAGATGTGTGAGATATTTCCAGAACTCACATGGAAAGATCTCATTTGGATTCTTGTTCCACACAAAATCTTAGATGTGTGTGATGTTTCATCCCTTCAGTAAGGTCTCCATTAATGCTCAGTCCTGTTAATACACTTTACAGAATGTCACACAGGGTGAAGTTGAATGTCTAAGAGAGGTCTGAATATTCCAAACTGTTACTGTCAGAAGTCACATTAACAATACACTAAAAATAATAATTTTACTGGACCTGTTTGATGCATGACTGGAATGACTGACAGTAGTTTTGCTCCTCCCTTCTATTCCCTAGTGGTATGAATCAGTAGAGGAGATGGGGGTGAGGTCAGGAAAGACTGTGGAAAGTTCAGTCCATTGCACTGCTCTCCGTGCCTCCCACTGGAGTATCTGTACCACCTTTGTACAGCTGATGGTTGGACCTGAGTCCACAGTTTCACTTTCTGGTGCTTTTCAAATACTGAAGCTTGCACACCAGCTTTTCAGCTTCTTGCCCTGTTCCTCTCCCCTTCCCTGAGGGTTCCTGTTCTTTCATAGATCTCCAGCTGGGGAATGGGCAGAGGCACCGCTGTGGCAGTGCCACGGCTCCTATTCAGCAGCACTTTGTAGATCTGACTGCAAATGTAACCCTGATCGAGGTTCTGAACTCCTGTGCTTGGTGCTAACATCTTCAAACTTCTCTCCTGGGAAGAAGGAAGTTGAAATGTTTTTAGTTTTTTTTCAGAGAGCAGAATAAGAAGTAAGAGAAGACACAGGGCTGATACACAAGCAGACCAGAACCAGCACTGTATAAGGTGCAATTTTATTTCTGTTTAGTTATTTATCTTCAGTTATGTGTAGCACAATCTTTATACCTTTTTATTTGCATGAGGGGATGCTGTGTTCTTAGCTTTCCATTGGAGCCTGAGCACTTTACTACTAGAGGTATTCCTGCAATATAGGCTTTGTTCATATTTTCATATTTTCACTACTGCTAGGTGTTTTGGTGTGTATTGCTGCTCATTCTTAATCTCAGGTCATCAGAATTGCCCTCTCTAGGATGATTCACACAGCTGATCTTACATGCCTTTGTGCCACCTATAATGGTTAATTACCTTATAGCTAGTGCTTGCACTTCTTGGACAAATGCTCCATCTCTGTGCTTCACATGCTGCATTCCCAGAGCATCCTAGCTGAAGCTTTGGAAATGTGTTGCTTTTGAAGGAAGCAGTGAGGCTGATTTTCATCCCAAGTGAGTGTAAACATTGCAGACTGGTTGCTACATCACCAGTGTCAGAGAAGACCCCCAGGTCCTGAATGTCAGACTGGCTGCAAATGGTCTTGTCTTGTTCCTCAGCTCATCTGTGCTCCAGCTGCACTGAGAATCCCAGGTCATTAGGAGGAGGATTGAAAGAGATTGTGAGGAGGACTGGAGCACTTCCAATCAGATTTTTTGGCACTGAAACTAGTAGTTCTGGCTCTCCTGCAGTAAGGGAGAGCCAGAGTCAAACATTACTGATATTTAGAGTCTTCTGTTCCAAGCAGCACAGCCTCAAACCCTGCTTATTCATTTGGTTCTAGCTGAGGTTGGAGTTGCTTCACTGTTGTCTGTTTAGGCTTTGAATCCTCAACTGAGATTTTAGGAGAGAGAGGTGAGGTTTGGTTCATGCATGTGCTACATGTTTTGCTGAAGTTCTGTCTGTGACTTGTGCCTCTGTAAGGACAGCCTCCAGCACCAGCTGTGCCTCTTTGTGACTGGATATCATAGTGTTTTCTTTGCAGCAGCTTGTACTTTCTCTCTTTCCTTCCTGTCTCAGAGGGAAGAGGAGTGATGGGGAGCTGTGGAAGCTCCGAGGTGTGTGGTCCAGGGCCTGCTGCCATGTCTGTCCATGCCTGTCTCCTGCTTCATCTGCAGTGCTTGGCAGTGAGTTTCCTGCATACAGAAGAGTCCTTAGTGGTGGATTCCTCAGGAGACAGATACTCATATCACTTCCTTCCTTGTTGCCCTATTACTTCTGGTCAAGGGGAAGCTGAATTCTTCCTTTAGGTTATCTTTGGACCATTCTGTTGCTGAGGCGCCATCATCACTGTTTTTTAGAAAAGGCAATGGCCATCATGCTTTTTGACAGTGTTTCAGGATTACTTAAAGTGTCTCATGAGATTCCTTCAATTCTTTAGAAAAGAAGCTGCTGTTGATGACAACATTCAGGACATTCTCTGTCCTGAAGACACTCTCTCAATGACTGTGACAATTTCTGTGGGTGAAGCAGTCTCTGTGTAGTCCAGATTTTGTCCAGATTTTCTTACACCCTACATGGTCAACTGTAGGAACAAAGCATTTTTGAAGATGCTAATTTTGACATTACCATTTATTTTCGTCCTCATTTGTGGTGATGATTGATTGTGGAAGGAAAAATGCAGGTAATCTGCTCTTTGAGATGATGATAGTCTTTGAAAAGGAGATGCCTCTTTGGAGCCACCAAGCTTTGCTTAGAAAGGTGTGGAACTTTGTTAGCTCTCTAAGAGCACAAATCCACTGCTCAGTTGTACATCTTCATTGGTGTTCTGCTTATGTACTTAAGGGAGGGGTTATTTCCTTCTCTGCTACAGACTGACAGCCAGAACCTATTTGAAGGCATCCTTGGATACTGTGGGTGACCCCTAAGAGCCTCTCTTATTTTGCATACTTTTAAAAGTTTCAGTTGCTGAATTGCAAAAGGATACCAAGTCTTTG
Organism: Pachyramphus minor; assembly: GCA_013397135.1. Taxonomy (NCBI): domain Eukaryota; kingdom Metazoa; phylum Chordata; class Aves; order Passeriformes; family Tyrannidae; genus Pachyramphus; species Pachyramphus minor. The sequence goes on along the minus strand of VYXB01005056.1, from coordinate 338,131 downwards.
ACTGCAGGCTGGTTGTCATTTTCCAAGTCCCTTGTGCCCCTTCTCAATGTCGACCAAGAGCAAGTGATACTGTTTTTTTCTGCAGAGACTGCAGCCTCCTTCCTGTTGGTTTCCTGTATCCCTGCTAGTTGTGGGCCTATTACTATTGCAAAGGCCTCTAGAGATACCAGTTAATCATCTGAGCTCTTCTGCCCATCAACATTCTTGAAAAAAAATTATGTGGGAGTCAATCTCCATCCATCAACGACACCAGTTCAGTGTGGAGGAATGTTGATCAGCTGTATCCCCTCCGTAGAAGGAGCGTGTGTGAGTTCATTCTAACTTCTGTCCCAAAGCAGTCTCTGCTGGGGAACTGTTTTTATCCCCACATTGAATACAGGAGGCAGAGAGTCTTGCTTCGTCCTCAGCATTGCTAAGGACCTTTTATGCTGGTGAACTCTTCTCAGAGTTTGGTTGTCTTGGTGCTGAAGGACACACGGTCTCACCCATTTCTGGTGGACAAACTGTTGTCAAGTTTATATGAAGTCTGTTTTTGAGACCACAAACATGACATTTTCATTTGTCACTGCACTGTCATCCATTGGAGCTGAACTTGTTGGGAATGCTTAACATTTGTCAAGGAGCCCTCTGGAGCAGCCATACCTTCTCCATACCAAAACCCATGCTATAGTAGAAGCATCACCAGAGATCTAACATGTGACAAAGGGCATCACAATTGCTCTGTGAAGGATTTGGAGGCCCATAAGTCTATAAGACCCTGTAAGTGTATGACAATTACTGATAAATGTTGAATATTTTTATTGCACCATGTTGAATATATAGGAACAGGCTTTTGAAATTAGGAAAAAAGGAATTTACTTAACCTGCTTTGAGATACAATGTCCAAATATACATTTCCCCTGCCCCCCATCTTTCCTGGTATTCACCTTTGTTGGGATCTTGCAACAGAATGAAGAAAACCGGCCTCATGGTTTGTTACCTTCTGTGTTCATCAGGTGGGATGAAAGTAGCACAGGACTGATTAAGAATAAAACCTTGTTACCCAGCTTTGAGTGTTAATATGTTGTGAATGTAACCCTTGAGTGCATTTCTGGATAGCTTTGTTTGCTCTGAAAATGACCTTTATGTTACCTTATGACTGAGAAACAATCTAAATATAACCAGCATTGCTGCCCGACACGCTGCTTTAGAGCTCACTTAACATATATGCACATCCCATAGTGTGTTTCCTTTTGGTGATTAATTCCTGCATTTTGGGTTCTCTGTTACTCTTTAAATCATTGTTTGACCATATACAGTCCTTTAGCTAGCTAGGGAGTCATTTTATATGGCCTAGAAAGTACACTAGCAAAGATGTTACTCTTCTCCTTTTTGGTATGAGATTGAAATGCTGCTCTACCTGAATCTCTGTATCTTTTATTATAAGGACCTGAACATTTCTCTTTTCTCTCCTACTCTGCTTGTTTTTGCAGTGCACGCTGTTGAGAGTAAGTGTTGCTGTATCCTTTTTTCCTCCAAAAAACTTTACTACAGAGCTAACATTTCTGTTATTCCCTGTGCCCAAAAATCTTTGGGAGAAGCTGTTGATCTAGGCTGGGATTTGAGAAGATTTCCTGGAAGCTAAAAGGAGAGCCATCCCAGTTCATTCTCCTGTGGTAAATGAGATGGAAAAGGTTGAGAATCCTTGCCTTAAATTGTTTTAATACCTCGGTGTTGGAGTTAGTGTTGGCAAATGTTTAGCTGCACTGTGCAGCTTAGATGTTGCAGATGCTGACACATTAGAGAGACTTCTGCCTTTTCAAGTCAGAGGAGAGAATTATCTCATTTAATCTCATTTGTACAACAGGCTAGAGAATTTCTGCTGAGAATTCATGCACTGAGCCTGCTAATCTCTGAGTAGTCCATAGGAAGTTTTCCCAGGGTTTGTAAGCCATTGGATTTTTCTAAGGGTAATCAAGGTGGCTGCAGGTTGAGATGTGGTGGTTTTAGTCAGTAACATCTGGCTCAGGCTCTCAGCTTTGCTCAGTCCTTCCCTGAGCTGCAACATTTTCTGTGTTGTTCCCTGCCTCAGTCCCCTCTTCACGATGCATCCTTTTGCCACTCATCATCTTCCTGTCACTGGGCTCCTGTAAGATATTTTTCTCCGTGAAATTCACCCCCAGTTTGAAAATTGGTGTCCTAGCTCACCTTGGAGCAATATGTTTGGATGACTGTCTTTGGTTCCTTGGAGTCTTCAAGTGTCTGTTGGCAGAGTCCTGAATGGCCATAAGTGCTGTTAATCCCCTTTCAGGGGTTCAGGACTGAATTTTGGAGTCTAAGGAAGCCTCTTGGTTGTTCAGGTCAGAAATGCAAGATGGGAATTCTTCAGATAGCAGTTGTTAAAACTGTGTTACTAAAACAGTGAAGAAATCTTGGTTCTATAAAAACAGAGTTCTTGGCAAACTTAGGATGTTTTACAGGTCTCTTTATTTTCCTAACTAGGCTAGTAGCTGTGGTTAGGGAAATGAAGAAATGTGTTTGTTTCTTCAGAAATAACAGTCTCTGGTCCTTGGTGACAGCCTCTTAAAGATATTCTATTTCCTGCTCCTGTTTCTTCTCTAAGCAGGCTAAATATCCTGTTGGTTTATGTCAAACAAACTATGGCTAGCTAAACAGTTATCTGCAACCTACAGTGTGTACACCTGTGCTGAGCATAATCCTCAGTGACCAAAGATAAATAAACCTGTGGTCTGGTGGAAGACTGTTTTAGAAACTCAGTGTATAAATCGCTTTATCGCAGAGTTGTAGATCACTTGCTGGAGAGGAGCTTTTGCGAAACTACTGAATTGGTGGTTTAGCTGTGGAAGGCAGAGCAGAGTACTATGGGGATATTTTTTTTTGATAACCATAACTGTTAATATGGGTCACTCACAGTGTAAATCTAGTGCAGCAGGTTAGTTGAGTTTGGTCCTTCCCAAGTGCTGCCCTGCAATTTCCCTGGTACTGTGCTATTCCTGTAAGTTTTGCCATCCTCAGTCATCCTCAACTCAGCTTCACATGCCAAGGCATGTGACTCCCCAGGCAGTGAAGCTGATAACACCATGATCCTGCAGATCCCAGGCAACTTTCTTGCCATTTTAGATCGTGATGGAAATGAGAGGTATACAGCTGTAATGTGGTTGACAGATATGCTTGTTATGACAATTTGAACTATATTGTTAATCTATTTTTCTATTGCAGTTCATGATCTGCAGAGCTTTGGACTCGATAATGTAAGTGGTCCTAAGGTAGTGTTCTGGTTCTCTTAGTCTGTTCTCCTTCTGGATTTCCCTCCTGTTGCCACACTGACATCCTGATGTAGTGATCGTGGCAGATTTGGCTTTATGGATCTGAGCAGAACCTGGGACCCGCTTTCACAGAGGGCTCTGAAATGTGTTCTGGAACATCTGCATGCTGCTTGGCAAGCCTGTTCCCCTCGTCCTGAGCCTGCCTTCCTCCTTAATCTATGCTTCCCAGTTTTCTAAGGCTGCCATTTTCACAACTGCTTCTGGATCTGTTGGAGTTGACCTTGTGCTGGGAGGAAAGCAGATTATGCTCATACCTGTGGCGCCGAGGCAGCTGACAGCATGGTGCTCCTGTGGCAGGGAGAGGAGTGGGTGGGAGAGCCTGCTCTGTGCATGGGAGGGAAGGGCACTGGGATCTGGGGACCACCAGCAGGATAAGGAGAAATTCCACATCTTGAAATCTCCTATGAATAAAAAAGAAGACCCAGTGTTTTACTGTCAGGTTGCACAGAGGAGGACCTGTCTCTGTTCTAGAACCATGCTCAGAAAAATACACAAACCATGAACTTTAGGCCCCTTACCTTGCCCCCCACGTGCGGTGCAGTTGTGTGAGTTGTGAGCATTTCTGTTTCAGATCAATATGACGCACTATATCAAACACCTCTCGTTTGGAAGGGATTATCCAGGCATTGTGAACCCTCTGGATGGGACGGCTGTCACTGCACAGCAAGGTAAAAGCCAGCTGAGAGAAATCTCTTTTCAAGTGTCTGTATTAAGAAGTGTTAGAAGACAACAGGAGAAAAGTTCCCAGTTTTAACAAGAACCCTGACAGCATGATGTGGACTCCTTCACCTTCTGCTCCTTCTGGAGCAGCTGTCTCCATTCATGTGGAACAAATCTGCCAACATGTTTTGATTCAGTGACCTTTCTGAAAGATCTCTCAGTTCAGTGTTCATGGGCGCACAGCAGGTACAGCACATCATTATTAAAGGCCCACCTCAGGTGTAGTTCAAGGAGAGCCCTGTCTGACTGCTGCATGCAGTAGGAGGGAACCTGAAGATTCAGGGCAGAGAAAACAGGCCTAATTAGTAGTTGCTGGAGAGCTGTGGTGTCTGCCTGACCTTGGCATGCCCAACAGTAAGAGCTGAAAGAGCTGCAGTGAAGTTGAAATATTGCTGATCTTTTCTAGATAGCTCCGGATTTGCTGGCTTGACAATGAAAGGGAATTCTCTCCTCATGCTGCTGCTGTGCATGAGTTTATTTCCACAAGCTTGCTTGTGTGCATTTTCTATGAAAGATCTCATCTCACTTTACATGCCACTGCAGAGTCATTTTTTTTAGATCCACTGAAGTCTGCAGAGTTTGTTTTTTCAGGTACTTGATGCCGTATGTAATAAAGCTTGGAGAACAAAGCTTTGAAGTGCTGGTGGGATTGTTAGTCCTATTTGAATTCTTTAAATTCTTCCTTTAATTCTTTTAAATTTTCCACCCTGGCTTTGGATTCTTGTACCCAAATCAGAGGATGGTGCCTAAAAGAAAATACAGAAAAATTAAAAATGTCATACTGCTCAATATGATTATGATCCTGTAGTTATCCTGAGAGGGGGCCTGTAGCTGGCTGGTAGAACTCTGTCTGTCAGCTCAAGCTTTGCATCCTGAGCCTCAGAGAACCAGTTGGCAAATCCTTGAAGGATTAGGACTGAAGTGGGAGAAGTAGATAACAGGTCAAATTTATGTGTATTGCAGCTAAAGATATATGTGAGAATTACTTCTCTTATAGAAATGGATGAATAATCTTCCCCTCTAGGGAATTTCATAGAAAATAGGTTTCAGAGCAACTCCTGCATTCCACTATCCTGAAGAGAACTAAAAGAACAGGCTGGATCTGAGGCAACAGACCTGAGAAGGTCCTGGTTTTTTCTTCACTGATCCCAGATCATCCTTTTCATCTCCTAATACAATAAATCCCAAGCTTCTGCAGGAGTAAACTGCAATGTTAGTTGGAGTTGATATAGGATACTCATTTAGAGATATGGGGTGTTTTGGGTTATGTTGTTAAAAACAAGACTTTTCATGTGCTAGAATAAGAATTTTCAAGATGTTTTACTGGTAAAGCCATAGCAAGATAATTGGTTTGTAGAAGGTTTTCTGTTTAGTTGAGACCAAAATGGTGTTACTTTTGGTTTTGGTTGGAACAGGAACGAGATTCACTTTGGCAAAAGGAAAACTCATGTCAGACACTTCTGTCCTGGAAATCCTCCTGCAGCTGTTGTGCAGGAAGATGTTCCCTGACAAGTTGAACCAACCAGTTTGTGTCTGCCCGACCTGTCAGTGAAGCTTTCCAGGTCATTGTGGGTATTAATCGTGTCTCTCTCTCTTTGCTTATAGCTTCCATGATGTTTCAGTATTTTGTCAAAGTGGTCCCCACTGTGTACAGGAAAGTAGATGGTGAAGTAAGTACTTTTTTTCCTGTCATGTTGGCAAGTGAAAGCCTTCACTTTCTCCTTGTACCCTTGATGCTGCCTGTAACTGGATCCAGGCATGTTTCCAGATGGATACCAGGGACTGTGTTATAGTACTTCAGTGTTATAGTACTGAAGTACTTGGGACCCCCAAATGTGAAATGTGGTAAGAAGCTGGGATAGTTTCTTTCTCAGCTGGGATTGTAATTTCTGTCAGATAGCTTGTTAGGGATATTAAAACATAATTTTGTTTTACAGAAACAAAAGATTTTTGCTGTAGGAGAGGTATGAACATGTGGAAGGGTGGCAGGGCACAGAAGAATGCTGAAGGGCGATCTTCATTCATGTGGAGATGGGCAATCTGTGTCCTGTAGCCCTGGCACTCTCCTGCCTTTGTGTATTATTTCCTTTTGTCTCACTCTTGAATAACTACAGCTCTGTGCCAGCACTGCTGTGTCCTGAAGGGTGCTTAGCTGGACTGCATGTCGGTAGAGGATGACATGGACCTGGGGCTGAGAGGGACAGCAGAGACCAAACAGTCCAACCTGGGAACTGATGCATCCCTCATACTTTGGGCTAGTTGGGGCTTTAACTGGTAGTCTGTAGCAAAAATAGACCCAATCCCAATAGAGCTCTTTGTGACTCTTTGTAACCACTCTCAGGCCACCCACGAGTGAGTGGGCAGGGCTGCACTCACGGTTTAGTGGTCTCTGCTGTTCCTTGTTAACAGAACAATGCTTGCTGTGTTTGTTTCCTGTGTTTTGTAGGTGGTAAGGACCAACCAGTTCTCAGTCACACGACATGAGAAAATAGCCAACGGGCTGCTGGGGGACCAGGGTCTGCCTGGGGTGTTTGTGCTGTATGAACTATCACCCATGATGGTGAAGCTGACTGAGAAACACAGGTAAGGGACGTTTCAGTCTAGTTCCTTCACCCTTCGTTGATTGGGTCATTTTGCATAGCTTAAAACTTCATCCTCTTGAACAGAAGGGTGCAAATGCCTGAAAGCATCCGAGCCCCTTCCCAGTCCGTGGGGAGGAAGAGGTGCTCCCTGAGGCCCTTCCTCTCCATGGGAACATGGATAAGGGGTTTTCTTCGATTGGGGTTTTCTCCATTATTACGTGAAGGGTTTTAACCCAGTGTAAAGATGGAAAAGAAAACTGGTGCAGGGAGCAGAAGTCTGATATAATGGTTCGGGCTAATTTTTAGTGGGAAGACCAGATTTACAGAGCATACCCATCTGACCAGCACCTCCAGCAGCACCCACGCTGGTCCAGCGGGTTCCTTACTCTGCATTTGCTGAAGCTTTTCTGCATCTTGCAGCCAGTGTGGAACCTCTTCCTTCTCTCTGGGTTAATCTCTGGCGTGTAACTGCAGGGGAGTTGTAGCTCTCTGATATTTGAGGTTCATAATGGGGGACAGACAATGTCTATGTCTTAAAATGTATTAACATGTAGTTAGGGATTTAGTTTTTGTGTTACAGCAGCCTGCTGTGCATTCTGGATGGGTAGGAATGGATAATGTCTGAGGGATTAAAAGTCCATCCTTTAGGTTTATAAATTCAGTACTTGCTCTTCATGCTACTCAGTGCTGCTCAGTAAAAGTATTAGTGACAAACTCCATTCTGTAGCCAATATTAATTCTTAAATCTATGAATTTTCAGCTATGAGTATTTGGGTAATGCATACTTATGTGGTATGATGAATATTATGATAATTATGAATAAGTTTTTGTTAGTGAATTGTTACTTACCTGAGCTCATGCTGATTGTTCAAATTACAGGTCCTTTACTCACTTTCTCACTGGGGTTTGTGCCATTGTTGGAGGCATATTTACAGGTATTGCATCTTTCAGTCTTTTTTCTTTCTAAAGTGTAAACATTTGCTGTCTTACTCTTTCTAAAGTCAGAATGGCTGGTAATAAATTCCTGTTTGGTGAGGAGAGATGGTTTCAGGCTTCAGGAGGGGATATAGCATGTTCTGTAGAGCCACAGGGTGGCATCAGATTGTAATTAGCACTGCAGACTTACAAAATGCTGTAGATGATGTAGATCTGTTATACTACTTCATTTCATTAGACCTGTCATAACATTTCATTTTGGTGCTCTACAGAACATTTTGTTTTCAAACAAAACTGGTTTTCACACACTGTATGAAGGCATCTGTGCTTTTTTCTTGGCCAGCTTGGGTCTGAAAGCAGACAGTTGGGTTCACGTGGAACCAAAGCCAGTAAAATCTGTGAACCCAGGTTGCCATGGGTTGTAATCATTCCAGAGGTTTCAAATTGTACTCCCAGACATAGGAGCTCCAGCAAGTGCTCTGTAGGGACTGGACAGTGTCCTGTGAGGAGAGGCTGTTCCTGCAGAGCCATCTGAGTGTCTGCACTTCATTCTCAGTGCTGGCTCCTGGAGTAGCTAATCAGTATCTGCTCAGCTCCATATGTGTGTGTGTCTTGTGTAGGGCCAAGTAATCATTTATTTATTCCATGTATTGAGATGTTGAATAAAAGAAGAACGTGAAGCTTCGTAAAGCATTGCAAAAAAGGCTCCCTGGCACCCAGTGTTCCCTCCAAGGCAGGAGCTCAGGGTTCCTGTGTGAAATGGTGGATGCAGGATTGTCAGGGGTTTGTGGTGCAAACAAGCCACTGAATCAGTAGGCTTCTTCAGGGTGGGGAGATTTGGGGAAAATAGTGCAGTGGTTTGTTTTGCTTTGTGTCCTGGGTGGGTGTGCATTGCCATCGAGGGTAGCATCCGGTAGAGTAGTTTAAGTTTACTGTGAAATGAGCAAGAAATGAGAAAAGAGTTTTCTTTCCTTGGGAGTTGTTCTCTCTTTGAGGCTTGTGTGGCTTGATCCATTGTTTTTTTCCCTTTAGTTGCAGGTTTCATTGACTCCTTGATCTATCACTCAGCACGTGCCATCCAGAAGAAAATTGAACTTGGGAAGACAACATAAATAAGCAATGGTTTCACTGCCCCACCAAAAAGAAAAACTCTTAAGGAGAACTAAAAAGGCTTTTCTGAAACACAAGTGATCTTCTGAGTGCACAGGAGAAAAGGTTTGGAACTGCCAGATGGCCCCAACCACTCTTGTGTTACTGTCCCCTCATTCCTTGGCATTAATTTGCGGATGGAAGGCTTGAACCTTGCTGCTCTAAAGATTAGCCATTGTATCTGGCTGTGCAGACCCTACTGTAAAACCCCCTTTGTGTCAGTCCATGTTCATCCAGTTCTGCCCCCGTTCCCTACAGAGACGTGCTGGAGATGGTGCATTCTGTTTGCCTCCAGGAATAATGTACTTTATTGCTGGGAGACCTGCCATGGATTGAAGATGCCATCAAACAAGCTTTTTAGCAACACCATCTGGGTTTTTTAATTTTTCTTACAAATATTTCTGAGTGTGCTGATGCTGTGTGCCAGACCTCTGTGAAAATGTGCTGAATCCCATCCCAGTCTGGGTTGTGTGGGGAGCCCAAGCACTTGGGAAGTGCTTTCTGTGCTCGGGGGCTCCCACTTGCTCTTCTTATGAAAGATGCAAGTTGATGTTTCAGGAAAAAAAAGTGTTTGGAATTTTAATGGATTTTTAAATTGGATTTTTTTTTCCACTTCCCCTTGGTGTATATTTTGAAATAAAGTCCATCCTCTGTTTGTTTTGGTAAAGCATTTGGAGGAATAATTAAATTACTTGAACTAGTCCTGGTACTGAATTGGAAATTAGAATTAAAAGACTCACCTGCATTGTGGCAAAGTAGGTAGAGATGGTGATGATGATGGGGCTTTTTTCTTTTAAATAATCTACAGAAGTGAGTGAAGTGCTTGGTATGTGAAACTATATTGGGAGAAATTTGAAAATAATGAGGAAAAATTAGGGGGGGATTCTTGGTTTATTTTGAGGTAAACCAGACTGCTTACACTTAAATCTCAGCTCTGGATTTCCTTTGGTATTGACTCTAATCTTGGTCCAAGCAGTTGCTCCAGCAGTACACATAGAGCATGACAGGCACAGGATCAGATAATGCAGAGAGAAAGATGTTTTACAATTCATTTGAAAGTACTTTTTTTGGTTGGTTGGTTGGTTCTTTTAATTACTTGAAATTGTCTATAAACCCAGGAGTATAAAAAAACTGGTTTTGTCAATCAGGGAGAGCGGCAATTTGAGGTGTGGGTGAGGAGACTCATTGACCTCCAAGGTAGAATACTGAAAAACAGGGTTGTTTTAAATGTAGGGGTTTTTACAAGGATATTTAATGAATCCATTGGATCAGGATCATACAGTGTGAAGAAGGGAACAGCGTGTCTATATGTGCAATCAGGAACAAAAAGTGAACTCAACAGCTTCAATCGCTTATCAGAGCACTCAGCTTTGTAACTAAATTTGTAAGAATAGTCAGGAGGGGGGAAGAGGAATGGAAATAATGCCTTTTTAGTTTAACCCAGTGAAGGAGTTATCACCTACTGGCTTGTCCTTGATAAGAAAGCCAATTACTTGTAAACTTTAGAAAAGCACTGGAGAGCATTACCCAGGGCACTGCTGAGCACCCAGAGAAAATCAAGGGAAGGTGCAATACTCAGACTCAGAAAGGGAAACTGGGGATAGTTGGGAAGAGAAATCAAAGATGCAGAAAGGGAGAGTCTACCTGGAGAGGTGGAAAATCAATGACACTAATAGGTAAATAACACAGGCTTCTGCTTTGGAAGGATGTGAGTGCAAGAGTTCTGGTGATTTTAATAGACTGAAAGCCTGAGTGACTAATAGCCATGGTAAAGCTGGATCAAGGATGTTTGTGATTGAAAGTGATAAAAGACATCCTGCTGACCCTGCTCTGGAGGAGAGAAATATCCTTTGGGGCACTCCCCAGGAGTAGTCTTGTAGTCTTGTTCTGCAGGTGGAGCTGAAACTGTGCCATTTTCAAAGTTGTAAGGGGTCAAAAAGTAAAGCAAATAACAGGTAAAATGTTAAGATAACAGATAAAAGTAAAGCAGATAATAGATTCACATGTGTTTTCAAAGTTTATTCAACATAAGATCACTTCAGCTGTGTTTGATTCCCTTGTCTCTGTCAGGATGTTTGATTTTTTCCCTTCTTATTCTTCTTTGATACGATGTAAAAATTATTACCTTAGTTATAAAAAGACAGGAAGGGGAGATGCCCCCCGAGCCCTGCCTAAAGAACAACTACAAACCTTCCCCAGAAGCCGTGTGTGGGTGGAAATGTCAGCTGTGTCATGCAGACAGCCACACTGGAGTGGCTGCTGTCCACCCCGGCACCCGGCGGCTCCGCAGCCACCGCACGACCAGCACAGCAGCTCTGGGCCCCCTGCCCACCTCCAGCCCCACCAACGCCCCTTCCTCCCTCCCAGCCAGCCTGGGCAGAGCCGTGCCCACTCTGTGTCCAGCTAAATCCATCATCTCTGGTGCCACAGGAGAATGGCACCCACAGTGCCCAGCTGCTGGGACCAGCACAAGTAGCACCAAGACCCTGGGGATTGCAGGGTCTGTGAGCCCAGGTTGGGTGGAGTGGAGCAGCAAGCTGAAGAGCCAAGGCAGCTGCTGGCAATACAGGGGCTGCCTGTTCCTGACCCAACAACCTGACTTCAGTTTCTTCCAAATGCCTCATCTGTAGAATAAAATCTTGCCTTCGTCTGCCAGTCTCTTAATAATGCTGAATTCAACGTCGGCGTCGTGGACCCTCGTCCTGCGAAAGGCTCCGGCCCAGCGGTTTTGCTCCCAGTAGTGGTGCCAGTTCCCTTCACTGTCTGCTCCGAAGCCAAACACGGAGACCTGTGCACGTGGCAGCAAGAGCTGTGGCTGTGTGGGTGCTGGGGCACCCCGGGAGCCCAGGGACAGCGCTGGGGCCCGCAGGCTGTGCTCACCTGCTGGCAGGTGTGCAGGGCAAAGAGCAGGGCCGTGAAGCCAGTGGAGGGGTAGCGCCCATGATGCTGTGTCCACTTGTCATGAATGTACTTGAGGAATGCTGGACTCAGGATCAACACCTGAGTGGGGAGTGGAGGAGGCATCAGCTGCTTTCATGCTGGAGTGGGACAGCCCAGCAGCCCCAGTGCAGCATCATCTCTGCCCAGCAGAGCCTTGCCTGCCCCAGGAGCTGGAGCCCACAGAGCCCTTACCTTGTTTCTGTCAGCTTTGATGAACCGTTTAACTCTCACATATGTGCTGCAAAAGCAGAAGCAAGTGATGAGCATGTGACACTGCTGCTGCTGGGGCTGCCCCTTTGTTCACAGAGGGTATCTGTGTCCACCAGCACTCTGCCCAGTGGCACCCCCAGCCCCTTTGGCTGACCCAGCAGCATTGCCTGGCCTGGCTCTAGGAAGGGACACTTCACACCCACGGCCCCACAGTGTGGACAGCCCTGTTGCAGGGGTATGGGACTGCAGAGTGTCTGAGCCCTGCAGGGAGAGGTCAGTGTCCACTACCCCAAACTGCAGTGCAGAGGGATGCTAAGACATGCACCCAGCACCCTTTGTCCCACCAGGACTGTGGTGCCAGGGCTCCAGTGAGGCACCAGGGCCCCCAGACCACACTGTTCAATCCAGAGGGTCTCCAGCACAAGAGATGCCATCCCCCAGAACTGACACACCGTGTGATGTCTCCAGTGGAGAAGGCACTGGTCACCCACTGCAGGTCCAGGGGCTTGAAGGGGACAAGGATGAGGTGGACGCCAGGCCCAAGGTTCACTGCACTCTCTGGGTACATGAAGTGATGGGTTGTTCTCGTGCCAACATCCAGCTCAAAGCCAGCAATCTTTGCTCTGTTCATCCTAAAGGACAGCAGGATGCTGTGTCCCAAAATGAAGGTGCTCGTCCCAGGTTCCTGGTCCCACCAGGCAGGGGCAGCAGGTCACCCTGGCCAGCAGCAAAGGGTGGGCATGGGTGACACAGAGCCCCAGAATGGAGGGCTCAAGGGAGCAGGGTTAGCAGTCACCCCCATCACAGGGTTTGTGTTTTCAACAGCGTGGCTGGGGCATGCCAGGGTCCTGGGAAGACAGGGAGAGACCAAGTCCCTTCAGGTCACCCACCTCAGCACCCAGTCATGAGCATCAATTAGCAGCCCGTGGCTGGAGCCCCTCAGCCGCCCTGAGTTCCCCACCACTGCACAAGTCCTGCAGCGAGGGGGGTCCCACACGTCACGGGTCGGGGCTCGGAGGACACTGAAGAGTTGCTGAATTATGGCCTGGAGCTGGACACCATTCATGGGACCCTGCAGGGTCTAGGGGAACAAACACAGTGACATGCAGCATTAGCCCCCCCACCAGTAACCCAGAGAGAGACAGAGCCCCACTCCTCCTAGCAGAGCCCTGGGAAAGCACAGAAAAAACAGATGGGATATTAGGAAAAGGGTACAGGACAGCACAGGGGACAGTGGGGGTAAGAGCTGAGCTGGGACCTCTGCACACGCTTCATCCCAATCACATCTGTTCCTGGCCCTGCCCCGCTGCAAAACAGATTCAGGGAACCTTGGAAGAGCCACTCTCTCCTGCCCATGGCCCCACTCACCAGCCACCACTGAACCACATCTGCAGAGAGCTCCTGGGCTGCACCCGTCAGCAGGGGCCCCACAGCTGCCTCGTAGCGGTCGTGGAACCACGCGGAACTGTTGGCTCTGGCAGAGCAGTGAGCACCAGAGCTGTGCAGGAGGGAGGGAGCCCAAGGGACAGGGCTGAGGCCATCCATGAGGGCTCGGAAACATTGCCACAGGGCCAGCAGCAGGCACAGGGCCAGCACCACCTTTGCGCGCCTCAGGTTCAGCATCCTGCATGCCACCTGCAGTGAGATGTCACAGAGACCATTGGAAGTGGCATCACAGGAGCCCTTCTCACCCACCCTCCCTGCCCAAGCCTCCCAGGACACCCCTTGGCTGCTCACCCACCCTGAGGGACCTGAGACAGCCTGGTTTTCGTTTCCTTTTCAAACTGTTCAAAGGCATCATTGCTGTGCTCTGCTGCTGCCAGTGCCACCAGTTACTTAGGGCAGGGCAGGGCTGGCTGGCAGCATGTGCTGTGTGAGGGGCTGCTCTGTGTCTGCAACACTTTTAGGGTCTGCAAGCTGACCTGTGAACAAGCTCCAAGCACCCTGGCCACAAGCCAAACCCCACCTTGCTGTGGGAGCAGTGCCCACCTGCCCCCAAGTGCCGGCAGTGGAGCCCTCCCCACCTGCAGCTCCCCTCCAGGGACAGCAGCTGGGGCAGAGGAGCCCCAGGGGCTCTGCCCCAGCTGAGCACACACAGGCACAGTGCAGCTCCCACCCGAGCAGCCCTGGGGTTCTGCAGCTCCAAGGGCACTGAAGCCTCGCCAGGAAGAACATTTCTGGTCTCTATCTAAAAGCACTCACGTAAATGTAAAGTCAGAGGGAGAAGGGTTTTCTTCACCTCAGGGAGTTCATGAAGTACTCAGTGACTTAGGACTTTGCCCCTGTGGGCTAAGGCAAGAGTGAAGAGCAGAGCTTCAAGCACAGCCTTCATCCCAGGGTCAGAAGAGAACACAGCAGGTTCATGGAGGTGTCCCCTGTGTACTGGGAAAGTTGAAGAAAACTCCTCCTATCCTCACAGGAGCACCCTGCCCCTCCCCTGGTTGCCTGGGTGGGGCCACGTGTCAGCACCGGTTCCAATCCTCCACATGAACGATTTTCTGCAGCTCCTGCAGCATGGATGTCCCTGCTCAGTGTGGTGCCCCAGCTGCTGCACTCAAATCTGACCCCAAGGATGTGCCCTAGACAGGAAAACTGCTGCCCTGGGAGATCCAGGCAACCAGCAGAGATGGAACAAGATGGGGGAGTTTCACCATCCCAGGTGGTTGCAGCATGTTGTGCTCCCTTTGTCCTTCCCATAAGACACTGAACCATCACCTCATATTGAAAGGGAAAGCACAAAGTCATCACCAGTACTCCAGAAACACAGATGTAGGTTCTCCCAGGCAGCAAGCTGCCATGAAATGCCAGCTGTTCTTCCCTCAGGCTCAGGGGAACCCCAATAACCCTGGCACCTTCCCTGGCAGTCACAGGTCCCTGTGACTTAGTCTTTTGCCCTCCAGCAAACAGCCACAAGCATTTGCCATGGTGGAGGCAAAGAGCATCCATCTGATGTACTGGTCAGGCCAGGCACCAGCAGTCCCTGGGCTGGTTCAGGTACTTGTGGAGCCTCAGGGATTTTCAAGCTCCTGGAGGTGTGGGAGTGGGTAGGGGGCTGCAAAACCAGCAGCAGCAGCTCCAACAAGTCCAGAGCCAGGGGACCCAGCCCAGGGAATATTTCATGCAGTTTGTTGCAGTCACCCGCGACTGGGGCGGGCAAGGCTCTGGACAGGCAGAGTTGAGTGGCCTCATCTCCCTGCCTGTGCCCCTGTGCAGCCCCTGCTCCAGGGGTGGGACCCCTCCACCTGCACCCACACCACCATGGCAGCTCAAAGGACTCCACTGTCCCTGTGCCCAGAGGTGCCCTGGCTTTGGGGTTTCCCAGCCCAGAGACACTGGCCACAAGCCACCGCGCCCCAGCCATGTG
Organism: Pachyramphus minor; assembly: GCA_013397135.1. Classification (NCBI taxonomy): domain Eukaryota; kingdom Metazoa; phylum Chordata; class Aves; order Passeriformes; family Tyrannidae; genus Pachyramphus; species Pachyramphus minor. The sequence goes on along the minus strand of VYXB01005056.1, from coordinate 322,904 downwards.
GCCCCTGCACTGGGCTGCACTCAGTGCACACAGACCTGTCTGTTCCCACTCAGCCCCAAGGAACACTGCCAGGAGCTCCACAGTCCAACAGGGAAAGAGCCTCTCCTGGTGTCATGAGCTCTTGGTTCCCAGCCAGCTCCCCAGGACCCCTCACCTCCTTGGAGGAAGCGCCGCTGAGCAGGGAGATGCTTCCGGCCTCGGTGGCCTCTGCAGGGCTTGTTGCAAGAGCAACAACTGCCACGGGAAGAGGAAGTGTTGCACCATGACGTGGGGGAGAACAGCAAGTGGCCCAGTGAGGTCAGGGCTGCTGTCCCTTCTCCAGCAGTACCTGCCACTGGCATCCTGGCACAGCCCCTCCACACAGCCTTGCACCATGGCAGCTGCTGGTCCCGCTGGGGCTGAGTGCCCTGGCCATGTTCCCAGGGCCACATCAGGAAATTAGTGATCTAAAAGTTCCTCTGAAGGTGAGAGAAGCTGCTTTGAGTGGAACTGCCCTCCTGCCCCTGTGTGTCATGCTGGCTCACTGACACCAACAACATGGAGCTCTCAACAGCCTCGTGCATCCAGCACTTCACCAGGTTTCTTTTGCTCACCTGGATGGGATTTTGGCTCAGAGAGGACAGAGAAGGACTACGAAATGTGCCTTGGCAACTAGAAAAACACAGCCAGTGGAAAAGCAGTGCAAGCTGAACTGTGAGCAATTTTATCCAAGAGGAGGTCAGCACTCTGCTTTGCAAGGTTTGGTGTCTGAGGTTTGGTGCAAAGACAAAGGATCTAGAAATCCAAACTAGAGCAGCCCTGTTGGTATTTATTGGTGACAGGCTCAAAGGGCCTCTGCACCTCTTCTGGGGAGCAAGGCATTGGAGGGGCAGTGCCCTGAGCTGCCACAGAGCACATTTTCTGGATCACACACAGACTGAAACACAGGTGGGAGGAATCAGGGGCAGCACAGGTTCTATGATGCTGGCTTCACAGCACCTGTTTGCATTCCCAAGGTCCAGCCCACGGCAGCTCCTGAGCCCGGCAAGGCACAGCACTGCTGACACTTCCATTAGCACTGGCAGAGCAGGGAGCTCCAGGGAGCAGAGCAGGGAGACCCACAGGACAGCAGCATGGACAGGGCAAGGCAGGGCCTGGGATGGGGCAGCAGAGCACAGCAGGGCTGGTGTGTGCATGGGGCCATGGCTGAGGCAGGAGCACTGCTCTGGAGCCCGTGGGCTCCTGTGTTCTCGCCTTTGGCTGGCTGAGACATTCTCTGAGACAGCCCAGAGGAGGGGTGGGCTGGGGGATGAGTGCTGGGGCGGCAGAAGTGGATGCAGATGGTAGCTTGGAGAATTGAATTTTAAGCAGCTGATCAGATCTTTCTTCTTGAATTGAAGCAGCTCCTACTCGCTGAGCACATGAACAAATGACGCCGGGAAGACCCCTTGCCTCTGCGGCTGTCCTTCAATCCACCCTTTCTGTGGGGAGACAGGAAAGAAAAGCAGCAGTGAGCAGAGTACAGGGGCCTTCAGGGGGATGGGGAACTGGACCCATAACACCTCCCTTTGATTACCAAGGAAGAGATGGAGAGACAGATACAGAGCAGGATATGGGTACATGTGCAACAGTCATGGGACAGAGGCAGGAAATGTCTGGAGAGGGGATCATGTGCACCCAAGTGCCAGTTACATAGCCGGGTTCACTCACCCACCAGTTGCTGTCCTCCTTTTCAGACACCACGATGACCTCACCCGCGTGGAAGGTCAGCTCATCCTCCCGGTCAGCATCGCAGTCGTAGAGAGCGCGAACCCTGCGGAGCAGCCGTCGATTCTGCAAGGAGAGAACATCGTCAGACACAAACTAAAATGGGGCCACTGTCCTGAACCCAAAGGCCCTGGCAAAGGTGTGAAGAGCAAGGATGAGAGACTGGGAGATTTCCTGTGCAGAGAAGGGTGCAGAGGTAGCAGATCATCTGCTGGGAGTTTGGGTGGGACAGGGGCTCCTTCTGCTGGAGCATCCTTCCAGAGGCAGCTGCTCCTCTGCCCCAGGACTGTGGCATGTGCACGTGCAGGGTACGGGGTCCCTGTTCTCTCAGGGCAGGACTGTGAGGAGTCAGCAGTGCTGCTCACCACAGCACTGAGACCAAGCATCCCAAGCAAGGTGTCCCTAATGAAAGGGCTCTGCCTCTGCAGCATCATCAGGGAGAAAGGTGTCCCCTGCAGCCCAGAGGGGCAGTGTGGACACTGCACTCTTGTCCATGTCTAAAACTGCACTCCGTGACTTGACAACCTGAAATCCTGAACAAGGCAGGGATAGAGCTCCCAGCACTTAACAGGGAGATGGCAGTGCCAAGGAATCACGGAAATGCTGGAAGCAGAAGTTGCTAGGGCCAACAACAGCACAGGTCAAAACCAAAGAGGATAAATACTGGTAGATGTGGGAGCTGAGCTGATTCTGGCCACCTACCAAACTGCTCCTCTGAGGAAGTGGGACATTCCAAGCATGGCCAGAACACAGATCTGGCTCTTGGAGGGATCGGTGTGGGCCAAGCTGTTCTACTTTGCTGGGGCCAGATGTGCAGAGGGGGTCCATGGCTTTCAGGGCACCTAAAACACAACCAGGCTGGTTCATCTGCTCACACCTTTCATCACAGGTGGACAACAGCAATCACCACTGTCAGGCAACATGGTCCTCCATGGTGGTACAGTGTGGGCAGCAAGTACCCCATCAGGCTGGGAGCTGGAAAGGGGAGGGACTGGGGACAGAGCAGGGACTGGGGACAGGGGAGGGACTGGGGACAGGGGAGGGACTGGGGACAGTTGTGCTGCTCTTCAAAACAGGGATCAGTGCTAGGTCAGACCAGCCAGCACAAGCCAGCCTTGGACCCTGAGGAGCAGAGGCCCAAAGGGCAACCCAGGGCACCAGACAAGCCCTCACACCCTGTTGGGGCCCAACTCCCTCCCAGCCCCCCCTCTGCCGGCGGGGCCGGGCTGCAGCAGCAGCTCACCCTGCCAGCCCCCCCAGGACCCCACCACAGCCCCTCACCTGGCTTTGCCTGCTGGGGCGGGAGTGGAGGGGGATAGGAGGGGGCCTGTGGCACATCCAGTCCATGTAGGTGGGTGGCTGGTGAGGGGCAGGTGTCCAGCCACCTGTCCTGGGGCACTGCCTCTGCTGCCTCTGGCCTGGGGACAGCGGCAGGGGGGTGGGAATGGGCAGATCCCCTCTTCTCAGGGCCCATCTGGGAAAGGGTCAGATGGAGGGTGTAAAACTGGGAGGAGCACCCACTTCAGTGCAGGGACCGAGGCTGCAGCAGCACACATGGCCCCAGCCCAGCCCCTCTCAGCACCTCACCTTCTCATCCAGGTCTTCATCACTCTCAAACATGTCATCTTGTCCCAGCCACCACTCATATTCCACATGGACATGGGGGTTGAATTGATTGCTCTGGGCCTGCAGCAGCTGTGGCACAGAGGAGCTCCCTGAGGACCACACCAGCTCCACAGGCCCCATATCTGACCCCCCACCCACCTCTGCAGCTGCAGGCAATGCTCCCGAGCAGCAATGGGCCATTGCCAAGGTCTCCAAATGCACAAAACCAGGATGTGGGAAAGCCAAGCCTGGACTTGCTGAGGAGATGCACAGCCCCAGTACAGATCCAACTCCCCCTGCATGATACAACCCCTGCCTGGCCTGTCCTAAACTGCCCTGCCCTGAGGGACCCTGTGCCAGTAGGACCAGCACCCACCCTCCCTCCTCTGCATCCTGGCACAGGAGGTGCTGAGGGGCACGGGTGGCCCTGTGGACATGTCCACATGGGTGTGGGTCCCCCACTGCTCTCTGCTGCTGGGACGTGTCCTGAAACAGGAGGGGTGGTGAGACAGTGCCTTACCAGCTTTTCACACAGAGGGTGTCTCATCCTCCTGGCAACATCCAGGGCCGTCTCTCCTGCTTTGTTAGCTGTGGGGGAAGCAGCACCTTGAGGCCCATGAGCCCATGCTGTGCTCAGTGACATGCTGTGCTGTGTTTGGGGCATCTGGCAAAATAAGCCTAAAAGAAGGGACAGACTATGCCCAGGAGCAGAACAAAGGCTCAGACCATTGAAAGATGGTGGTGGGAAGATGAAGAACACAGCAGCTGAGACACACAAACAAGGAGAGAAAGGAGTAGGAGTAAATCTGAGACTTGCAGAGATGAGACAGGACAGAGGGACAGAGGGACAGAAGAGCCTCATTGCCAGAGCCTCAAGGCAACAAAACCAGAGGAGGAGGCCACAGGGATCCCTTGTCCTCTCTGTCACTGCAGGGAGGTTTGGGCAGACCTGGCGTTTGTGTCCTGATGCCGGATGGGCACCCACGTCCTTGTGCTTGCAAGAAGTGTGTGAGTGCAAGTGCAAACATGCCACAACCATTTTAGATCAGTTTGACTTTAAAATGCAACTCCTCCCACTGCTTGGAGGTCTGAGGGTGGGACCTGTGATGCTGTAATACAAAACCCCTCCTTGCAGAGCAGCAGCATGAGACTGGCTGGGGTCACACGGGCTGGGAGGGCTCTGGGGAAGGGGGAAGGTGGGAGAAGGGAACAGCAGGAGGTCTGTACCCAAAGGGACTGCAGAGTATCCCCAGACCAGTGGTGGGGCCTGCACTGTGGACTCAAGGTTCTTGAGGTGTCAGTGTTAGTTAGTAAAGGCAGGTCAGGCCCAACTATGCCCAGTGCAGCCAAGGCAGTGAGAAATTTGGCTGCCAAATCACTGTGCAGCTGGGGGACACACCCCCAGCTCCTGCTGGTCTCTTTGTCCTCCAAGGGGCTGCTCTGTGCTGCCTGGAACGGGAAATGGGATAATCACAGGAGTCTCCCAAGAGCGCACCTGCCAGCTCAGCTGACACCTAACAGTGGGAACACTTGTGCCCTCCCATGCCACCCACAATCCCAGTTTTTAAGCTCACTTCTGTGATGTGGAGATTTATGGGCAATATAAATGGTTGGAGCTCTGATTTGAGCACCAGAGCACCAGCACACACCGTCTCAGAACCAGTGCTTTGACAGGCCTTCTGCCTGTGCTCCAGCATTGAGGTGTTGGCTTTGGAAATGAGTTCAGTGCCTCTTTTGGCTTCTGCTGTGCTTGTGCTGTGTGTGGCAGAGCAGCTCAGGCAGTGTTTACCTCACTGGACTCTGCCAGCTTGGTGAGCCCACCCTGGTGCAGTCCTGGGGAGGTGGGGGCAAGGAGGACAGTGAAGTGGGCAGAGGCACAAGCTCCCTGGGCCAGAAGTACCCCAGAGCAAACTGTTTACTCCCTGGGGAGCAGAGAAGAGCATCCCCTGCTCACAGCCAGAGAGCAAAGCCACTGGATCCACTCACGGAGGGCCACATGCAGCCCAAAGCAGTTTGTGAGTGCTCCTGAGCCTGGAGAGCCAGCCCAGAGCAGTGTCAGAGCAGGGCACCTTGCTGGACATGGGAAGAGCCTGGAGCTGATGCTGTCACCCTGCAGGCTGAGCTCCCCACCAACACTGCCACCACCGTGCCCGCCCGCAGCCGCAGGCAGGAGTTCCGAGCACTCTAACACACCAAGAGGGAGTTTCCCAAGAAGAGCTGGGCAGACATTTCATGTGTGCACAGGGCACAAGGTCCCGTGGGCACTCACTGATGGTGATGTTGGCTTTGGCCTTCAGCAGCAGTTTGACACACTGGGGTCTGTTGTGAGAGCAGCCGTAGTGCAGCGGCGTGTTCCCCTCCACCGTCTGCTGCACCAGGCTCCCGCTGCAGCACAGGGGGACAATGTCAGCATCTCTAGGAAGAGCCACCAGCCCCAGCCCCCACAAACACTGCCTGGTGCTAGCACACGTGTCCTGCTTCCCACCTCACCTGGAGAACAGGTGGTCACCACCATTGTCACACCTCAGCCCACGGGGGACAAGGGAACTCCTCTGATCTAGGGGTAGTTACCCCAAGCTCAACCTGAGACTTGTTTGCTGGCAGGTTTTCCCTGCCAATTTTTCTCTTCTTTTGGGAGCATTTTGGAGAAGATCATCAGTCTTGCACCTTTCATTAGAGGTTACTAAAGTCAACCATGACATGCTGACTGGGTGTGATGAACTTACCTGTTCTGGACAAGAAAATCAACAATATGCAAAGAAGTTTGATCAGACAAAAGCACTGCCAGGTGGAGAATCGTCTCCCCAGGTTCCTATAACCAAGAAGAATAGAGCAAGGATGAGACAGCATCTGCCTGCAGTGCAGGAGCCCTGTCCTTTGGGGCTGTCCTGACACATTTAAAATCCGAGAGACGAGTAAGTTTAACTGTCTCTTCAGAGACCACCAAGGCTGGTGAGAACCTAGTATAAACGAGCTCATGGTTTCATGAAGAAGAATCATTCATCCCCTTTTCACATTTAGAAACCATGCCAACCAAAGTTAACTTTTGTCCCCAGGACACTAGCTGAACTCTGCCAAGCCGAGGATCTCAGCAGAGCCCTGGGGTGTGCAACAGCTGGTTGCGCGACAACCCTGGTTGCTGCAACAGCAGCAACCAACCAAAAGCTGCTCCCTGTGGAACTGCTTCTCACTCACCAATTTATCCCAACATATCCCAGTGCTTCTTGCTCACTGCAGCATTTTGCTCCTTTGCTTTGAGGACCCCTACCAGCAGCATGCCTGCAGCTCCAGGGATTCCCTAAATTCCTAACACCACTCTCTTCTTCCACTTATAGCAATGACCCACACTGTGGTTTTGCAGGAAAAAATGCTGCCCTGATTTTTCAGCCTACAGTAAGACTTGGATGTCCCAAGAAAATCCACTCAGAAGTTTACAGGTAAATCTCAGTTACAAATTGGCCTTGGAAAATCCTTGGGCTTGTGCTTTTGACTCCTGTCCCCTCCACACACAACACGAGGAGGGTTGTGTGGTCACAGCCAGAAAATGCTTCCTCTGCCATGAGATTCCTCACCCTGCTTGAGTCTGCCTGTAGCTCCCAGCTCATAGAAAGCACCATTTTCATCAGAAAACCCTGTTCCCTCCCAGGCACAGGGACCCTTGTGGACAGGCTGGAGAGCAAAGCTGTTTGCCATATGGGCCTGTGGGGTGGGTGGCCATACCTGCAGAGGGGACAGCACAGGCTCACTCAAGTCCATGTTCTGTGCATATGCTTGGAGCAAAGAAAATATGTCCTTGTCCTTCACTGCTCCTGGGAGGGTGGAACACTGAACAGGAGGACTCCTCTTGGCATATTTCTTCTCAACATATTTGGAAATTATGAAATTCTTGCGAGAGGCCCTTGCAGAGACCAACCAAATGAGAGTTAGGGGCCACCCAGCGAGCACGTCAGGCCCCCCTCCCACCTCTCCCTCAGCCCTGCCAGGCAATTTAGCACCTCCCCTCTCTCTGTCACATTCCCCAAACTCGTGGGCTTCAGCATTCATAACAACTCTCACAAAGCACTGTGGTTTTCTTAAAGCTTCCTCTCTGCAGTTACATAATGAAACAAGACCTTGACTTTTACGCACTTAAAGTGTCGTGGCCTGGGGGTGAGGACTCCTGCACCCACTGTGAGAAGCCAGAACCAGCTGGCTTTCCCTCCAGCAGGGATCCTACTGCCTTCAGCCAACACCCTAAAATCTTCTGCTTCTCTCCTTCATCAAGGTAGAGGCAGGAAGGGTCAGGGCCTCTCCCCCTCTCCCAGGCACTCAGTGCTTTCCAGAACCTCCTCCATCACCTCTGCTCCAGCATGAGGAGACCTGAGCCCTCCACCCTCCTGGCTGGGAGATGCTCAGGAGTGCCATGGGGATTTATATCCAGTCCTGGTGATGTTTTATGCTCTCTTCTCCCTTCCCATCCTCCCCAGCCCTGACCTTTGCCTTTGACCCCTCTGCCCTCACAGTTCAGTACTGGGCTCAGATCCCTGATGGTGAGAATTAGGGGAAGGAGCAGAAATCTCAAGGATTGGGAAATGCCATATGGTGTGAACTGCCCAGGAGTATCCATGGGTCAGGAACAGCTTCCAGATTAGGACCCCTTGGAGAGGTTAAGAAGAGCAGAAGCAGTTGCCAAGAGGATCTAGGGTGTCTGCAGGTGTCTTAGGGGGCAAACGGGTGCTCCAAACAGAAAAGGTCATGGAGGGAGAACCAAATTACTAATTTCATGCAGTTTCAATTTCCCCAGCACACAAGTAGAAGAGTGAATCTGGCAACTTGGATCTTGACCATACTGTTCCAGTTGTATTTTCCTGTTCTCCCAGCTCTCTGCTGCTCTCTCCCTGCTAAGTGCCATTCCTTACTCACCCATTCACCGCAGAGTAGGACCACACTGTCGAAACGGTACCATAGTCAGGACTTACAGGCTTGTAATGGAGCCTAATTATGGTTGCTCTGCCTGCCCTCCAGCCTCCTTAAAGTCCTCTCAGCCCTGGCAATGTTTCCCACCTCTGTGCTTCCCCCAAGAGCGCTGCTGCACCCCAGGTTCATGGCACACGGCCCTGGAGGAGCCCCCAGCTAATACTGGTACCAGCCATGCCACCAGCTCTCCCCTGTCCTCTGCAGAGCCTGGGGGCACACTGGGGTGAAGGACAGGAGGTCTCCACATCCTCAGCCTTGCTCACTGTGTGTGCTGATCCCACCAACTCTGGGCCACAGCCACTGCACACAGGGAGCTGCTCTGCACCATGCCTGTCCCTGTCACCCATTCCCCTGAGCTCTCCTGCCCTGCTGACGTGCAGTGGGGGCCACCCAGCTCAGCAGCTCCACTTCAGTTCTAAATTTTCCCTTCTTGCCTTCTCCTGTCCAACACTGGCTCCTCAACCTTTGTCCTGACCTCAAAGCCAATCCTTGAGCTATCCTGCTGGCTTTTCCTCACTCACCTTCTCTCCTTTATCAAATGTTTCCAGCTAAGCTTGATGAAACTGCTCCTGAAGAGAAGTGACGGTCTGGGGAGGAGGCTGAGCAGTGCTGGTCGCTGCAGGGAGCACACTGCACCGTGTGCTCACGGGTACCTAACCTCCCACAGAAAAACAGCTCTTGCAGAGCAACTCACATGTCGCTGTGAACAGTGGGCTTCAAGGAAAGGTTGTGGAGATTTGCTTCCATAACACTGTTGAAGCCAGAGTTGCCGATATTCCTCGCCAGCTGCAAAACAGCCAAGCAAGAGGTGACATGGGACACACAGCAGCCAAGGAGAGGCAGCTCCAGGTTGAGATCCTGGCCAGGTATCAAGGGGATGTCAAGGGGTACCAGGATGTGTGTGCCTGGAGACTCTGCTCTGCCTTCTGCTGCTGAGAACTCCCAACTCCAGCAGTGCAATCAACCCCAGAGTCGACCCCTGGGCTCAGAGCTGGGCAAGCAATGATCCGGGCAAAAAGCCCCTTGTCCTGCCCTGCTGCCCAGCAGCAGCTCCCGTCACAGCCCGACCAAACCCATGAGCACTGAGAGCATTGTCGCCCTAAAGCAGCCCCAAGCAAAGTCTCCAAGCCCCTGTCTGCCCCATGCTCTGCCCTACCCCAGTTCAAGCTTGGCCCTGCCCCACAGCTCTCCTGCACTGGGGGACACAGATGGGGAAAGGGGACTGAGAGGGATGGGTGACCCAACAACAGCAAAATGACTCCCTCCTCTCCTCCTTGAAGATGACAATTCCTGACACAATAACCACTAAACCCTGGGAATTACAGGTGGGTACGGATCTGTTTAACAAGTAAAAAAAGTCCACAGAATTAACTTAGTTTTAGAGAGGCCCCAGCAGAAGCAAGAGAGGCTTGAGGACAGAGCATCCTACCAGCAATTCAGAGGTCGCCAGCTTGTCCAGAGACAGTGACTGGGTGCGGGAGAGGTGCCCACCCATCTCTCTGTGAATCCCAGAGCACTCACTGCAGATCAGGATGCCCAAGTTAATGGAGAGCCAAGAGGGATCTGCAGGGACAAGACCACAGGGCCTGTGTGCATCTCTTGCCTCTCCTCCCTGCTGGCCCACCATCACCTCGTGGCACAAGCTCCCCAGCAGGACAGAGGGGAGAAGGAAGACCTCAGAGGTCTTCAGGAGCTGGATGCCATTGGGGCAGGGCAGAGCTCTGCCTGTCCAGGGGGGAGGAAGCCCAGGGGCGCAGGGAGCCTCAGGACCATGGGCTGGCTGTCACCTGGGGCAGAGCAGTCGCAGCACTCCCCGTTCCCAGGCGTGCCTCTGAGCTCCTTGATGATGGCCTGGGTCAGCTCCTCGCGCCTGCTCTCCCCTCCACCCTGGGCCTTGCTGAAGGCCACGTTCAGGGCCCCCTCCTTGCTGTTGCTGAGGACGGACACCCAGCTGCAAGGGCAGGAAGCAGATTAGGAGCAGTGTCCCATGGGTCTGTGCTCAGACTGCAGGGCAAGAAGCGCAGCAGGGCTTGTCCCACTGTCACAGGGGAGATCCCAGTCTGCCACAGTCTGAGCAGCAGCCACCACACACAGAGCTCCTGCCCAGGACTCCACCAGCAAACTGGTTGCCAGGAGCAGCCCCCTGGCTCCACGTCCTCTTTGTGACTGGCAGTTCCCCCCAAGAGACTGGGCATAGTCAGGATGCAAAGGGCATCAGCCAAGGGGTTCCCCATGCTGCTCAGTTAGCCAACAGCCCAGCGTGTCATTGGAGCCAGGGCAGTGGTTTTTGGCACTGGCAGTACTTACATGACACAGTCCTGCTCATCCTGGGCCCGGAAGCGGAATGTGCGGTTGTCTGAAACACACAGAGCCTCCTCTGACACCCTGCTGGTCCACCTTGCCTGCAGAGCCTTCAGGGCAAGGCACAACACCCTGAGCTGGGCTCAGCAGATCTGGGAGCAACCTCCAGCCCAGGCAGCTGGGCTGACAGTCCCTGCCCAGTGCACCCCAAGCAAAGGGACCTGCTTCTGTACCAAGAAGGAGGGATACTGGAGTTAGTTTAACTGCAGCCCAAGAACTACACTTGTGTGGTTTCCAGGCACCCTGCACTGCCCCACAGCAATGTTTTCAATCTCACCCCCCCTATGTGCATCACTGCTCCTGAGCAGAGCTGTCTCCTGGCACAATTTCCCCAGTGTAATCCCCCAAGCTGGCCCAGAACTGCAGAGCTTCCCCTCACCCCTGAACACACTGGCTCTCTGAGTCCCAAGCTTTAGGCCCTTCCCAAAGGATCCATAGGGCAGGTACCAGCACTCACGGGAAACCAGATCGAAGCATTTCTTGTCATCCATGTTTGGCTTCACTTGGCAGGTCAGTAAATTCAGCTTGGCTGGGGGGCGGCTGAGCTGCAAGCAGAATGAGGAAACAGGGCTGTGGTGGGGACAAGCACCACCTGGCTCTGGAAACAGACATAGGACTGTCTTTGGCTCAGCTCTCAGGAACAGTGCAAGAAATAGTGACACAGACCTTTTCTTTCCCAACAGCCACCCCATGCTTGAAGCCAGGTCCCCAAGCTCATCCCCTCCACGCACAAAGGCAGACAAGGATCCCCTGTGTTTGTCTAACACTCTCTGGGTTGCAGGGACTTCAGTCTCAAGAGAAAGGCTCCCATGCCAGGGCAGTCCAGCAGGGTAAGCAGCAGGCACGAGGGCCCTGACAAGCCCCAGGAAGCCACTGGAGTGCCCAGCAGCAACAGGCTCTGCAGACCCTGAGGGGCAGGCAGCAGCTTCCAGTAGGAGCAGAGTGGAAGAAGCAGTTCCTACCATGCTGTGAGAGATGGTCAGGTAGCCATTGCTGACGGTGCATTTCCTCTTCTGCCAGACTTTTCTTAACCTGGAAGTGAGTGGAGGGTGAACTGAAGGACCTGCACGTGGAGGAGCAGCCGTGCAATGCAGTGCAGCCCTGGCAAAGGCAAGAGCCATGCAAGGCCCAGCACAGGCCCACAGCTCTCAGCAGACACAGCTGAGCTGCCACAAACTGCGTCTGTTGCTCTCGGTGTGCTCTGAGCTGGGAAGGACGTGTCATGTGGCACAAGGCAGGTTTGTAGGGCAGCTCCCCATCCTGCTGGGGTGGTGATACAGGAGCAGAACAGCAGTCAGGGCAGCAGGACCTGCTCGCAGAGCATGAAGCCTTTGCAGAGTCCTCAGCAAACATTCAAGCCCTTCAGCCCCAAACTGACCCCAGGCTGTTTCCTGTGCCTGCCAGGCAGGGCCCACCATGACACAGGGGAGAGGTGGGAGAGATACATCCACAGGGTGAGGAGATACTTCAGCCTGTGGTGAAGGAGACTCCTGAGGTCATTATTTTTTGTACAGTTTCAGGTTTTTCTAGGGTACTTCATAGTCCTTTCCAGGTATGCAATTCTCTCAGCATAAGACCCCTGTGATTCACAGCAGCATTCTGGTGGTAGATGATCCTCTTTTCAAAGAGAGTGGAGTGCTTCCCAGATGCTCAGGGAAGAGTGCCTGCTGGCTCTCTGCCCTCTGGCCCACAATGCCCTCTCCAACATCCACGCTATGCCTAACTCACCCCACATTTCTGCTCCTTCCCCTAATGCTCACCATCAGGGATCTGAACCCAGTACTGAACTGTGAGGGCAGAGGGGTCTGAAAGGCAAAGGTCAGGGCTGGGGAGGATGGGAAGGGAGAAGAGAGCATAAAACATCACCAGGACTGGATATAAATCCCCATGGCACTCCTGAGCATCTCCCAGCCAGGAGGGTGGAGGGCTCAGGTCACCTTATGCTGGAGCAGAGGTGATGGAGGAGGTTCTGGAAAGCACTGAGTACCTGGGAGAGGGGGAGAGGCCCTGACCCTTCCTGTCTCTGCCTTGATGAAGGAGAGAAGCAGAAGACTTTAGGGTGTTGGCTGAAGGCAGTAGGATCCCTGCTGGAGGGAAAGCCAGCTGGTTCTGGCTTCTCACAGTGGGTGCAGGAGTCCTCACCCCCACCACTTGCAGGGTTTGAGAGGTCATTGGTCAGCTTCAGGGGAAAGGAATGTCCTCAGAGCTAGAACATGGACACAGGCTGCTTGGAGCTTTGTGTTGAAAGCTCTTGGAGGCTGGGACAGTGTCAAACACACCTTCATGAGTGCCTCTCCTGTTCCTCTGCCTTGTGGTCAGGGAAAGGAGGCCAGTTTCAGTGGCCCTAATCTGGCCCCAGGTCACCAGAGTACAATAGAAAGGGTAATGTTGATCCAACTTACCCATCACTTTTCTTGAGGAGGCTCCCCGACCTCTCCGTGCCGTGCTGCCTGTTCCCTTGCAGCTGGTGCATGTTGTATCCTGCCTGCCTTTTCCCAGGGTCCTGGCAGGAGAGAAATGGCAGCAAGGCCCTACCCCAACAAAACCACTGCCAACCAAGAGTGTGGCCTCACAGGACTGCCAGGGACCCTGTGCTCCCCCAGAGCTCACCAGAAACCCCACAGCTTTTGGTATCAGGGGGCAGACATTACATAAGCAGCTGTGCCATGAAGGATCAGACCTTACCTCTTTCTGCTCCAGCTGTGATGCCATTTTCAGCTGATGCCAAAGGGAGCAGAGCTGCTGCTTCACCTCGTCCTGCCTGATCTTTATCTGAGAGGCACTGGAGCACAGTGAGCCTCTCACATGGCAGCAGGAGGCTCCTGACTCAGCTGCTCCAACTCCTCCTCCCGGCTGCAGCAGAGGTGCCCCCACTCCACCCTCTGCCCTCACTGACTCCTCAGTCTCTGGGACTCACTGGGCCCCATTCCTGCAGGGGGAGGTTCTGCTCGTCCCCTGCAGAGCCTTGGTATGTGGTATGTGAGGAGGGAGGCAGGCATGTCCCAGCACCAGCCCTCCAGCAACGACACCACAGGAGAGCAGTCTGCATTTTCCTGTGAAAACAGATGTTTGCAGAGTAAAAGCAACCAAGAGCTTGAAGGTCACACTGTAGTGGCCGTCAGATATTCTTTTTTTTCCCCTCTTGGTAGCATCAGGAATTTAAAAAATTAAAAGGTCTTCAAGTCATCAAAAGCTGATAGACCTTTGCACTGTAATGTGTCCCTGAAGCAGAGCCTGGGGGGTTGTCTGCATGATGGATCTGTAAGATGCTGCCTGCTATACTCAGTTACCTTGTCCTGGAGTGGTGCCTCCCCTCTTTTTGTTATTTACATAATGACTTTTAATACAAATCATTACAAATTACAGAACAAGCAGGGTAACACACCTAGAGCAGACTGATTCAAACAGAGCAGCAGATGCCCAGAGGAGAGCTGTACTCCAGGACCAGGAGAAATAAGTGATAAGACAGTATCTGGGTGAGGACCCCATGCCTCTGCAAATCTGGAGTGTGGAGGATGAACAAGACCAAACAAACTGGAATGCAGGTCTAGAAATGCTGGGAAACCAACATAAACGCTCTGCTGGACTAGAGGGACATCCTAGCCCCTGGGACATGAGTGCTTGGACTGACTCTGAAAGCCTTGCCACTTGGAAAAACATCCTCCCCCCTCCAGGCCACGTATGACTGACAGAATGCAAAGAAAAATCCCAAAGGTCACAAGGCTTACATGACCTGCCCCCAAGGAAACACATTAAGAGCTTTGGTTGGCAGCAGCTGGCATGGGAAGCTAAGAGCATAGATGAAAAATCTGAACACTTGCAGAGCAGCTGGAGATTTGGCAGGGGAATAGGTTTGTGCCTCCTCAGTACCCATGTTTACGCTTGTTCCTTCTACTCTGTGTCCTGGGGGATGGCCCTATACTTTTCCCACTCCAGAGGTGGCTGCATTTTACCCCCCGTGGACCACGGTGCATCAGGAATTAATGATTAATAGATGTGAAGAGTTGCAGAAATCTTCAGTTCTACTTCTGCAGCGGAAGAGGAGGCCCCAGAGAAGACATCCCTGCTCTCCAGCCTGCTCCTGCTCACTGCACCCACCTTCAGATGAATACTCACACTGTGCAGCTCTGGGATGAGCCTCTCTGTAGAACTCTTAAGTGGCCCCTGCTCACCTTCTCCAGGCTGTTGGCAGGGCCTTGCAGCAGCCTGTGTGGCTGGTGAAGGCAGAGGTGCTGGGTGAACTCAAGTCCTCCTGCATCTCTTGCTCACTGAGCTGAGGGCAGCCACGGTGAGGCACCAGGAAGGGAACCTGCCAACAGGAGCTGTGCTCTCATCACAGCTTGGCAGGGTCTGGGGTCAGCAGTAAGGGCAGGGATGAGCCCCTTGCCTTGCAAAGCCACACCCTGAACAGACACACCCCCACCCTCCCCCTCAGCGTGCACACACAGACACCTTTGCACTCCAGGGACAATTACAAACTGAAATATTTTGAGGAAGCCTGAGGCAGACACACTTCTAAGTCACAGGGAGCCCCAGCCTGGTGGTGTGGTGGGAAACATGTCTGATCGTGGCTGAAAGAGCCAAGGGGCTGTTTTGGGGGTGTGCACTGGGTGTGGTGGGGTGCAGTGAGTTTGTTTGCATGGGCCAGTCACTGCTGGAGTGCACCAGGTGTGCTGGGATGTACTGGGCACTGCTGGGATGTACTGGGCACTGCTGGGGGGGACAGGGGACTGTTTGTGAAGGCAGAAAAACTGGGGGTGACACAGCACTGTCACACCCCCCGGCCTTGCTTTAGCCCCAAGTAGGTGCATGAGTGTGCCCTTTTCAGCCTATTTCACCTCCACTTTGCAGCCCAAGGGTCCCCTGGGGGAGAGAGAGGTCCCTGTTTGCCATTCTGGGGACCCCAACCTGTGGCTACTCTGGCTCCCCCCCGGTGGGAGCACAATGTCTGCCTCACACTCACTCCTGGCTTCATGTCCAACCAGAGTCCTCACCTCCTTCATAACTTCCCCAGAACCTACTCCATTCCTGCCCCATTCGAAAGGCAATCAGGCAGGTGCCTTTGCTATAAAACCCCATTGTCAGTTAATTTCTTTGGAAATGCAGCTGTCCCACTGAGCATTGTGTCCTGCACCAGGATGAGACCTCTCAGAAGGAATCTACCTTGTCAAAACCCTGGGTGAAACACCTCCACTTGAAATCAGATCACATCAGTGCTTGTCTGTACAAATGACAGGAGCCCCAGGGCATCAGAGACCATGCTGAGAACAAGTCTCATTTAATTTACATCAGCCCAGCACCAAACACAGATTCAAGCTCATGCCCCCGTGCTGTCCCAGCACTGTCCTTGCTGCTGTGCTGCCCAGGAGGAAGGGTGAAGGGACAGTGAGGACTGCAGGCAGCAGCTTGGCCCCCAGCTCCAGAAAACAGCTACAAAACATAGCATCAGAGAGAGCAGCCAAGGAGCTTTTATTCCTGAGGAAATTAAGACCCAAAATGAAATTGAAGCAAGCCTGACTCCAATGTAGCACAGCAGAAAAAGCTGTTAAGCAGCTTGTAAGGAGTTACAACCAGAAAGTCCACGTCCTAGAGAGTGTTACCCCACCCAGAGCCAACTCCAACACCAAGAGTTCTTCTTGTTCTCTTGGCACAGCAGGAAGCTTATGGCTACCTTGTCTGTCATCCTTCTCCCTGGAGAGCTCCATTCGAAGGTCTTTCCGGTCCTACCTCCACCAGGACCCCACACCAGACCTGTACACTGTGTTTTGAACTCTCCAGGCAGAGATCTGGTAAAGGCCAAGTGTTGTCAAGCCAGGTCTTGGATGGCTCTGTATGTCCCCATCTCTGCCAGAATCACCCTCAATGGCCAGAGCTGGTTTCAGCTGCCATGTCTGTGCCCAGCAGATTCCCTTTTCCCACCCTCCCATTCCAGTCCCACAATGAATTTTTTTTTCCCCTAAGTTGTAACTGTCTTCCAAGGAGTTTGCATAATTTAGCAGGTTGGTCACTTGGTTCCTTCACATCTCATGGGTATGTAGCATGAAATGTGACTCCCAGAGAAAGGTTGCTTCTGCAGGTCTCTTACCCTGAAAGTTGCCTCTGGACCTGCACGGTTTCATTAAACTTCCTGGTCCAATCTCAATTCCTGCCATAATCACCCTTGCCTTTGAGAGGTCCTGTGCTGAAGAGCATTTATCCATTAATGATCTTCTCACTGATGTATCCAGGCATGGTGTAGATCAAAAGAACCAGGAAAATGGTCAGAACAGTGACAATGAACAGCACAATTATATATTTCTTGTACCGCTTCCAGATAAAAAACACAAAGGTCTTCATGGGATTCACAAACCAGTTGAAAGATGTCTTTGGCCGGCTAGAATAGGAATAGATAAGAATAGATAAGCACATGCTCAATCCACAGAGCAGCACACTGGCCCCTCTGCTTTGGTGTCCTGCTAGTCTGATGAATGACCAGCTCTTCCTGCTGCTTCCAGGCAGGGTCCCCTCAGGGACTGCAGTGCCTGTGGAATGCTGGAGGCAGCAGAGCAGGATCCTCGGAACAGCCCCGCAGAGCTGTCCCTTGGCACCCACGTGGCCAAGGGGTCCCTGCACACAGACAGAGCTGCCCATTGTACAGTGTTATGGCACAGCTGCCTTGAGTATGGTCCCAAGATCAGCCCTGGGCCAGCTGCTGCAGCAACAAGTCATGTGGTCCCACTCAAGCTCTGGAAGCCCTGGCAGTCCCAGTCCTGCAGACCCCACTGCCCAGGGCCCCAGGGATCGCCCTCAGCTTCCTGAGCAGATGCTCCCAGTCTCCATGCAAAGAGCTGCTGAGAACACAGCACTGTCCATCCATGCTAAAGGTGGTAACACAGATACTCACTTGGGCTTTTCCAGGGGTTCAGGCTCTTTCCGGCCCAAACCAACAGGACTTTTTTCAGCCTCCTCCACAGTCAGCAGCTGGAACTCTGCTTCCACCTTACCCTGGAGGGGAAACATGTTTGAGCCACAGCTGCCTATGTTGCTCCACAGACCAGCCTGCTGACCATCCAGCCTGCCACAACTGGGTGTTTTTCTCCCATTTCCACTTACAGATGCTCTGAGTTTTTTCTTCATTACTGTAGTAAGAGACTGCAGAGTCTCTTACTTCACAGCCAGTGGAAACCGTGGCCTGGTCAGACACTAACTGTTTTGCACCCAAGGAACTGCATTGTAACCAACTCCCCAGATACCTGGATCTGTCTTCAGCCTCCCACAGTGGCACTGAGAAAACTCACCCTTGGGGACACATAAGCAGGAGCAGGGGCGATGGGTGCATGGTCTGGGGTGTTGCAGTGGGAATGCTAAATTGAGGAATACCATTCCTAAACAGTGATAGCACCCTTTAAAGAGCTCTGCTCTATGGGAAGCTCAGAGGAATACATGAAGCTCGACACCTCCTGCATGCCACAGCAGCTGGCACTTCTGGGTAGACCAAGTGCTGGATTTGCAGCAGATGGAAGAAGTGTCCAGGACTCTGCACAGGGTAGGTCACTCTGTAGGTTCTGTGCATGCAGGACAGGTTGCCATGCCAAGGCAGAGGCCAAACACTGGCTCTGCTCAGCAGTGCCAGCACCACACCTTACCGTCAGCAGGTACTTGTTCCCACTGGGGTCTGTGAATTCCACGTCCTCTGGTTTGACTGAGCTGCTCCACTTCTTTTTCTTCTTCTTCTTGTACTCCCTCTCCTCTCTCTCCTCATCTTCTTGATCTTTGAGTTTGATGAAGGGCCACCAGCCCCTCATGCGCTTGTTTCGAAAGATGGAGCAGCGAGGTGTTGCGTTCTCCTTGGCCATCCTAATGGTGCACTGCTCAGAGCTCTTGGCTGCCCTCACCATGTCATGCAGCTTCAGCTCGATGGAGCCTGCAGGCACAGTGGAGAGGAGACCTTATGGTGAAACCCTGAGCTCGATCTCACCTGATATTTGGCCTCCTGTCTCCGCCACACTCCCACAGCTGCTGCAAGGATCTAGCACATTTACAGAGGGAGAACCTGAAATAAGAAAGTCCTTTCTGCATAAGAAAGGACTAGCTCAAGAGTTAGAGACTGAGAAGCAGAAGCCCCAGGGCTTGTCTCATCTCTGATGCAGCCAGTTTGATGTGCATGTGGCAGAGTGAGTTTTTTTACCACTCCTTTACCATGTCCCATCCTGGTCACCTCACACGTCCAAGCTCATCTTCCTCTCTCATTCCTGCAAATGTCAGTTAAAAATTACAAAATCTGGGCAATGCTTTAAAGGTTTCAAGTTTGTCTTACATCTGCAACAGCCTCAGTTCATTTCTCTGTTTGGTCTTGTGTCCCTGTTCAGCCTGGAATGAGCTCCTGTTCCACTTTGGCACTGAGCCCTTGCAACAAATCAACACGATCACGTCCTGTATTGGCAAAAGCAGCCAAGGGATGTGTGTGTTCTCTGCTCAGCTCCAGTGAGACAGTGCCCAGTTTTGGGCCCCCAACACAGGAAAGGTGTCAACCAACTAGAGAGAGTCCAGTGGCTGAGACAGCCAAGGCTGGACTATGTGCAACAGCAGGAGGGCTGAGAGACGTGTATGTTCAGCCCAGAGAAGAGAGGACAAGAGGAGACCTTACTGCTTCTCCCACAGCCTAAAGGAGGCTATAGAGCACATGGAGCTGGACTTTTCTCAGAAGTGGGAAATGAAATCACATGAGGCAATGGACACAAACTGCTGCAAGTAAAAAAAAAAAAAAAAAGAGAATTGTGAGAATGCTGCAGCCAGGAGAAGGGTCCTAGAAGGGTGCTGAGACCTCCAGCCTTGGAGATACTCAAGACTCTTGAGTATCTTGGAGATACTCAAACCCTGCAGAAGCCCCTTCCTGCCTAGAAGTTCCTGAGATGGTAAATGCCAGAAATCATTGGAATTGCTATCTAACACTTTCTTCAGTGCCTGACTAGCATGGCTGAACCACTGGAAGTGCCTCCTGGAGGTAAAGCCGCTTAAATACACCATGGAAGTTTGAAGAATAGAGAGTTTTAACACGCCCAAGAGAGAGTAGGGCAAAGGGGCTGTTTTTTAATGGAGAGGTCGAAGTTCGAAGAAGGGACAACTTAACAGAGTGCTACAAACTTGGGGAAGTGGGAGGGAATCAGCAGCACTTATGTTAGCATAGCGTGGGTGGAATCATCACTAGCCCAGCTTCAACACCAGGCCTTGCTGCACACCCAGCTCAGCAGGTCTGATTACTGGGAAGTAGCAGAGCATCCAGGGGTTCTGAGCTCCTGGAGATGGGGTGCTGCAACTCAAGCAGAAATAGTCTCATAAAGGTTGTCAATCCCTGTGCTGGCAGCATAAGCTCCTGGGAAAACTGCTCCTTGGCCCAATCTTAGGGATCTGCAGATCTAAGTAAGAGTAGGGAAAATGAGCAAGTTTATTGGAAGGGTTTTAAGGAAGCAGAATCTGGAAGTCCTGTAGTACAACAGGCCCTGAAAAAGGACACCAAGGCCCTGGTACAAGCATGCAAGCATGTCTGTGTAGGAGAGGTGTGTATCTCCAGGCTCTGTCTATAGCTCACATGTGAGATACTAGCCCAGGTGACTGCTGAGCTGACAAGCTTGATCTGATGTTCCTGGTGTCCCTGCTTAGAGAACGCCAGGGAAACACAGTAATACTCCAGCAAGGTGAGGGTCACCCCATTACCTAGAAAGTCATTGGCTGAAATCCTGTCGTAATCCCAGACCTGGAGGACCAGAACAGCCGGTTCCCGAAACTCTGACTCCTCCAGAGAGAAGACAGAGTCCTTTTTCTTGTAGGTGATCTCCTTCTCGGTTGGGAGGTAGTTGAAGCGGAAGATGAACCTCCAGTTGAAATTGCCTTCCCCAGTCAAGGAGTTAAAGTGGACATCTGTCTCCTGCTTGTCGTGGTCAAGACCCTTTATCCAGCTGCAGGAGAAACTCAGTTACCTCTGTCAGCCAGCCCCAAAGGCAGAGCAGAAGGATGGAAGGGCTGAACTCCATGGGGATAGCAAGAAAGGAAGCGTAGAAGAGTCAAACCAGAGCAACATGGGATCAACATCTCTGGGAGTACAGCAGAGGACTGGAGTGGGCACCTCATGCCAAGGCAGGGAGGTTCAGAGATTCAGAGAAGGCAGTGAGGGTGTGGGTCAGGGAGAGTTCTGGCCTCGCCCTGGATCCCATCAGACCTTTTCACGTAGATATCACTGGAAGTCTCTCCTGTTACTGGGTTGATATCATCAAGAATCACGTTGTCCGTGTTCCAGATGATCACACGCAGCTCATAGCTGTGGGAAGGATACAGAGGTAAGTGAGCCACATGCTCTTGTCCTTGGTGCCTGGGAGGGCAGGTCAAGCCCACAAGGACAGAGCAGCAGGACATGAACATTCTCAGCCCTGTGGTTTCCTGCCAGGGCTCCTCTGGTTGAGCACAGCCCAGCAGTCTTGCTGCCAGGCATAGACCCCTTCCTGAGTGCTACAACTCTATGAGACAAACACCCACAACCAATACAGGCAGCTTTTGCAAAGCAAACCCCTGGTGTGTGGCAAACACACTCAGCACTGCTAAGCCATAGAAGCACAGAAAGGCTCAGGCCGGGAGGGACCTCTGCAGGCTCTGCTCCAAGCTCCTGCTCTAACTTCAGAGTAAGTCAGATTGCTCATGGCCTTGTCTGCATGAGTTTTTAATATCACCAAGGAAGGATATCCCAGCAAATCTCTGAGTGACTTTGTTCCTACTCCAGGGTAGCTTCATTGGGAAAATGTTTTCCCTATATGCAGTTGGGGCATTGCAGTTGTTGCTGCAATTTGTGTCCATTATCTCTTGTCCTTTCAAGTGCACCTCTGAGAAGAATCTCGACCCTTCATCTCAAAATCCCCCTTAGATCCTTGAAAACAGCAGATTTCCTCCTTCAACTTCACTTCTCCAGGTTCCCAGAGGACATCTGTCCACCAGCCAGAACAGACTCAGTGAGTAGCTCTGACCTGGGTTTCTATCACATTCATGTCCAGCTGCCCTTCCCAAACGCTCGTGCAGCTCCGAGTGCTTATGGCTCAAGGGACCATCCTGTGGTCAGAACTGCAGCAGAGAGGAGGGCTGCATGCCAGGCTAGCACAGCCCCTCAGCCTGTGCAGGGCCCCGTGGCACATCCCACCTGCCATGGCAAGGGGCAGTGACCCTCCCTCCATGCAGCCCCAGCCCCACCCTCCCAGGCACTACCTGACAGGAAGCCGTGGCTTGATGTTGACGGGCGGCGGTGCAGGGACGTCATTCGGAAACATGTCAATCCACATGTGCAACGAGCCCTGATGAGAGAGGACAGCAGAGAGACTTCAAAAGACACCACCCTCCAGCTCTTCAAGGAGCAAGGACTTGATCCTGCAGAGAAAGGGGGGCAGAGCGAGGCTCTTGCATAGCAACAAAGCAGCAGTGAATAGGGACAATGCAGAGGAGGAGGCAGGGACACCACCACCCAGGTGGTGGCAGGGCTCAGAAGGAAGAGCAGGTCTATTGCCACCCACACAGCATCCTCATCACAGCAGTGCTACATGGCCTGAGGAGGCAGGGAGGACTCTGGGTACCAGCACTGTGACACAACATCAATGGACAGAGGTTCCTCAAGGAACAGGTGTTCAGAAGCACTGTGAGGGGGAGTCTGAGCAAAGGACAACGAAGTCCTCACTTTGTAGTAGGGCCAGACATCCTAGTGGTGGCCCATAGCTCTGGCCACCCACCCAGGAAGGAGCTGTGTGTAGGATTCATGACATGGTGAGGAGACAAAAGGACAACAGGAGACCAGCGAGGGTGCAAGGAACCAGCTGCTTAGAAGGTCCTTCCCCAGAAGAACATCTGAGCTGGGCACAGAAATACATCTCACCTGCACAAGCCCAGGGTTCTCTGGGTTGTACAAAGACCGGATTTCCACATGCTCTGGTACCAGCTTGTACCCATACCCTGGCATCTCTTCCCAGTGCTGCAGGACGTACAAAGCCTTATGTTCATCATCCACTGACCAGTTCCCATCTGCCACTCCTCTCTTGTTCCTCACAGAGGCCTCTGCAGCAGGACACAGACAGGGAAAAGATGAAGGTTTCTGGCCAGCAAGAGTCACGTCACAACATTAGTCACCAGCACAAGTAATGGAAGGTGATGGACTGTACAAACAATCACCTCCCCAGAAAAGCAAATGGGGAGGAACAGGAAGGCAAGGATGAAGGGAATGAGTACAACATGTTGCAGTGATGAGAGAAATGTTAGCAGGAAAACAAACAAGCCAAGAAAAATACAAGGAAAAGGGCAAAAAAGAATTTAATATGGCCCTGGGAAAAAGGTCCAGGGGACATGGAGGAGGATGTGACCCTCTGGGGCAGTCTTTGTGGTGGCACCAACAGATCCATAGATGAACTTTTGCCCTAGAAGTGCTCCAGGAAAGCATTTCTTTTCACTCAGCAGGACATGCAGTCATGCTCTCCTTTAATGAACCCTTCGTACAATTAAATGACTTGTTTGGCACAGTGAAGCCAAACAGCAGTTCAAGACCAATCCTGCTGGTGGGAGAAAAGCAGGAACCAACAGGTGAGGGCACAATGACCCACCCACCCCTGGGTTTATGAAGAGCATCTGTCTTGGGAGATCAGTCTGAGACCTCAACCCTTCCAAGCAGTGCTCGAGCACAGCAGAGGTTGGTGGGCACCAGCTACAGCCACGTTGGAACCAGAGCCAGCTCTCTGGGAACACCAGGAGAGCACCTTGTTTCTCCCTCCCCAACTACTCAGTGACCTGAAAAAGGGGGAAAAGGGCCCCTTTGGAGTCTCCTTGCCCTCTCCTGAGTGGGATTTCTTTCCCCTACTTCTCATAAGCCACAGAGACCAGTGGAAAACTGAGGAACAGCTGCACTGAAATGAGCAGGAGGTAAAGTTGGCTACATATGTAGGTGACCCCTCTCTGGGCAGGTCAGGTCAGGGATCACCCTACCTACAGGCTACATAGCACTGTCTTGCAGTACCCAGCCATCCACAAGCAGCCCACAGCTGCTCCAGCCTCTTCTCCAGGCTGGATTCAATTGTTCAGGTGTTGGCCACAGCAGGGCCTGAGCTCAGGGAAGCTCTCCACCACTGCTGATGGAGGCTGTGTAAGACTGGTGTGTTCTTGAACATCTGTGGCCCTGGTTCAGGGTTTGTAATGCCAGTTGGAAGGAAAGAAAAACCACAAAGCAGAACCTGCCCACAGGGTGGAGATTGCCAGTCGTGAGGAGCAGTGTGGAGCCATACCAAGCACCCACAGTCACTGGACACAGAGAGCATCCCTGGACAAGGTCAGCTAAAAACATCCTCCGTACAAAAACCAAACCAAACAAACAACCCACAACCAAAAAAAAAGACTTCAGTATCTTGCTGATGGTGATCACAAGCAGACAAAGGTACAGCTTTGTGCCAGTGTCAGACACCAGAATAAGCTACTTCATCAAACCTCCATGACCATCACCACCATGCAAGTGGATTTACTTTGACCCACCCACAGCCTGGGAAACCACCTTGGGACCTAAGGGCCTGGATCACATCTCCTCCCAGTGCAACAGCATCATCCACTGAAACCAGGGCACTGAACACCAAGGATGGTCCCTGTGGTGACCCAAAAAGCTGGGCCATTCAGGGCACAGAGTGGGGGGAGCCAGCCTGGACACCTCAGGGAAGAGAAGCTGGTGGCTGCCAGACCTCCCACCAGCACATGCACTGCTGAGCACAGGCAGAGGTTCAAGGGAGCCATCATTGTTCACCAAGCCCTCTGTACCTTCAGGAAAAGCCTCTGGAGGGACTTTGAATATTTTATTGTCCACTTTGACCTCCTCCCATCTGTACTCTGGAGCAGGAAGTGAGTTCTTCTTGCATAAGCTATCCAAGATCTGTGTGGGTTTGAAAGCATCTCGCCACATGTTGTAGCCATTTCTGCATGGAAGGGAGAACATCAAGAACTTCAGTTTAAACACAACAGGGTTTTTTTCTTGGCTGTGGAACACCCTGTCTTCCCTGTAGCACAGGCTATTCCACTGGAGCCCTGCTCAGATTTTCACTGGGAAAACCCCAGGTACATAAAAGCTTGATGAATGAAAATCTTAACAACTCTGTCCCAGAACAATCTGGACTTGCACCCCACAGAATCAGTAGCTTCAGAGCAGCAACAGGAGCAATCCCAGCTGCAGTTCTTAAATGGGAGAGAGGTTTTAGCTGTGCTGGGGACTCAACTCTGTGCCCACAGCTAATCCTCCAATTACAATAGGAGAAGAGTTGTTTACGGAACACTGGCCAAAGACACCAGAGAGTCCATATGGAATGAAGCCAAAGGAAACCAGATGTTCTGAGTGTCAGTGCTCACAAAATCAGCTACTGCCAGAGAAACTGCCATAGTTTCTGAAGGAGGTCAGCATCAAGTGAGTTCTTGTCTCACAGAACACCAATGTGAAAGCATTAAATAATTTTTTGCTATTTTATGCAAAGTATATTACTCTGCTGTAGGAATTAGAGCTATCACGGGAAGTGTAGCAGGTAGGAGTCTAAAGAGACGGAATTATCCACGTAACTTGATCAAAGGATACTGCAGATGCATGTTCTGTCCTGCAGAACAGGTGCATGGAAGGGACCCACACATGGCAATGAGTCTCACACCCCAGTGTGTCCCACCAGTACCTACGTATCATACTGAGCAGCCACTCCACAGTTGGCCCTGTGCTTGCTGTAGAATCGATTCTCCAAGTCAATCTTGGTCTCCCCAATCAGATCATCAGATCCAACTAAATCATGGTCAAATATTGCCACAGTGAGTTCTGATTCCATGGGAAAGGAGACTGTCAGCTCCACAACTCTGGACAGAAGCAAAGAGGATAGAAATGAAGCACATGCTCTGCTTTGATCACCCCACACATTTATGAACTGTATTTGACAAGTCAACTCTCAGAGTTTATTTCTCTCTAAGTTTAGCGTGTGCAGTTTTCAGCGTGCACATTCAAACAAAGGAGTTACTTTTCCAGGAATGTATGTCCTTGGATAGAGGGCCCGGAGCTAAGGAAAAAGCTCTCCAGTGCTCTGGTTTTGCTTGGCTTTCTATTTTAAAACAAGTTGGCCTCCTAACCCAAAACATGGTGGCTCCTGAGTTAGCTGGCAGCAGGGGACATGCCCAGGACCTTTATATTACAGCACAAGATTCTCCATCAGAAAGGAAGAAAAGACCACACATTCTGGGCCACATTCCAAGCCCCAGATTTGCACTATTGCCATTGAACCTGACAGATGAAAACTTCCTGCATACTCTCCAAACACAGGGTTGAGCTGCTTTGGGATGTATCGCTCCTTTGTGTCCTTCTGCTCCTGCCCCACCGTCACCACCACATAGGGGTCTGCCTTGCCATTGGGGTCTGCTGGAGACAGGTTGGTAGCCTGGAAGACAGCAGAGGTAGTGCTGTACACGGCTGTGGAGAGCAGTCTGCCCAAGGAGCAGCGCACAGGCCCCACACCCCGAGCCCGCCTGGTGAGTGCTCTCCCACCACTGCCCCGCAGTGACACAGGCACTTGTTCCCACACAAATCCTCACTCAACGAGCCCCTGATGTCTCCAGCTGTAGGCCCAGCTACTTGCTTGTTGCAGATGTGAGGAGCCAAAAAATGCCCATCTGGGCTTTCAGCACCTCCTAAAACTACGAAGTATGGAAGACTCTTCATGAACAGATGACTCCCACTGGGCTGGCACAGGCTTCAAGCCAGCACCACGTTTTTCACAAGTGCCACTGCTCAGATTTACTGAGCAGAGAGTGGTAGGATGTCCACGGGGAAGGGAGAGACCTCCAAGCATTACTGCCACCCCCACCAGAGCCTTACCTTAACAATGTAAACTCTTACAAGAACCTTGATGGGTCTGTTCCTTGGAACTCCACAGGAGACCTTGGGCTCTGTGCCAGCTTCCTTGCTGGGATAGACATAAAAGGAGCCCTGCAGAAAAGACATTTCAAGTTACAGCTGGATACCAAAGGGAATATCTCAGATGGGATTGCAGCCACCAAGACCAGCTTCACTTGCCAAGTAGAAAATCAGAGCCGTGCAGACCACAAACACCCTGTGCCTGTGGGAACAGTCCTTCCCAAAGGCCCTATCATGTCCACATGGTTCAGGCAATCCCTGGTTGCAGTTTAGGTTGCAGTCTGTCAGACCACTCCCAATGCCAGATGTGAACATCTCCAGCCACTTTGGGCTGCCAAAGACAGGGAACACCAAAGGTTCTCTAGGGAGCTTCTCAAATCAGCTTGTGTAGCTGATATTTCAGAATCCTCAAGAGCTCCTGGCTCGGAGGATGATGCCTCTTTTAGATAAGTGTTACTAATTTTAAAACCATTGAAGCTCACTAATTCTTATGTGCATACTGAATTTACCCAGAGGCCCCAACCAGAGTCCCTTATGCTTCATGCTTTCTCTTTGCAACAGCTAAATAATCTACAGCAGAGGGACTTGTCAACTAACACAGGACCACAGTACACAATTGCTTCAATAGGCACAACAGTTCCCTGGCCATGCCACAGCACAGCCTCATGTCACCCTGCACACCCATGCACTCTCCAAGGCTTTGCTGGTGCTGGCTTGCTCTAAAATACAAAATGTCCTTAGGATTTTCTTCCCTGAGCAGCCCAAATGTCATCCAAATGATACAGTACCTTGTACTTCCCCACAAAATGTTCATCCTCATTTCCATCTTCATCTTCATTTGCTTTGCCACGATGAAGGGGGAAAATACACAACCAATCTTCAAAATTACCAAATTCATTTTCCAGCTCCGACTTGTAGATCTGAAATAAGTAGAAAGAAATTTTGAGCCTTTTCCTGCCATCTTAAAGGCAAGGGAAGTCCGAAAGACCATCCTTTCCCAGCTTCAGTCGTTTCACCTAGTCCTACCTTACCCCTGTATTCCTCAGTGCAGGGTGTTATGGTTTTCCTGTATCCCCCTGGGGCCAACCTCGGATGTGCACACACATCCCAGCTCAACTCCAAGGTCTCACTAAATGTTGCAAAGCCCACCAACAATGGGGCCTCAGCACACACTGCAGGTTCTCCTCCCACTATAACTTCCACGGCAGGAAGGTGAGGAGGATGTGGACAAAGGGGCTGAAAGAGATGAAGTCACCCCAATTATCACCTGAAGGGTGGCAATGAGCTTCCTCTTGGGTTGAGCAGGTTCAGCTTCAATCACTGCCTCGTCCTCTGCTTCCATGTCAAAGCAGGATGCATTTAAATTCCCTCCATCTAGAAATGGCAATAAGAGATTAGGAAATGCTCTGGTTTTGCACATCATTTCAAGATATGAAATCATCCCAGCCAGAGTTTCTGCTTTCACCCAAGGGCTTTGACCCACGCCAGGGCAACTGGAGCTATTGCTGTTTGTAACAGGTGTCCCTGCAGCAGCTCAGCTTTCCCAGCAGTGCAGGGCTGGATGGGAGCAGGCACAAAAGCAGCCTGCCTGCATGGCTGCTGTTCAGGAAGGGAGAGGGCAGAAACCCAGTGGAGGCAGGTGGCTGGACCAGCCCACAGGTACTGTCAGGGAAGGCACAGAGGAGAGCTCGCCCTCCTCTTTGGATGGGTGCTTACCTGCTGGGGTGGGTGGCTCACTGAAGCACCTCTGCCACTTAGAGCACAGGCAGCTGAGCCTGAAGAGGCTGTGACTAGACCTTTCTCAGGGGCATCCTCAAACCAAGGACAGAGTGGGCATGTTCTTGTCCCGTTTCTCAAGGCTCCAGATCCCTTGAGCACTAATGGCATGCAGGTACCCTCCAGCCCTCTCCCTAAACAGGATTTACCTCATTTCTGTACTTATTGTCTCACTTTCCCCACCAATTGCTAGGTGAGTGACTGCTGACATCTCTGCCTACAGCTGTGACACTGTTCTCAGAGCATAAATAGATCACTATTACTGTCTTCCTGTTACCTCGTAGCAAATCCTGTACCCTGGGTGAGTGTCCCACGTGCACAGAGTGATGCCCAGCTCCCGGACAGTTTTGCCTGTTCCCTATCCTCTCTCCCCCCTCACTGCTTCCCGGTCTCACCCTGACAATCCCATGACCCCTGCATCTGATTTTTCTGCAGGTTTCTGCTCATTCTGAAAGGCAATTCTTTAACACAATTTTACACTACTCCACTATTTTCCAGGACTTTTCTGACAATTTCCCAAACTTTTTGAAGAAAGTTTGGTGTTTTCCCTTGAAATAGCTTTTGTTAGCCCTTGTTGAGGTCTCCAGCCTCTCTGCTCGCTTTTGTGTTGTTGTTGCTGAATGTTGCAAGGCTATTGTCTACTCAGATGCCATTTCCACAAGCCCAGCACCCTCTGGGGTAGTGTAAATTCCTGCTTCTCCCCACAGAAGAGCTGGGTTTTGTGAAAGGACTCACCTGCATCATTCAGGTCATCGTTCTCAGCATCTTCTTCATCGCTGTATGTCTGAAACACACACAAGCACTTACCCCAGACCCCTGACAGCAAAGACTTCTCCTTTCAAGCAGAGGACACTGACAACACTTCCTGCCAGCAGAGTCAGTAATACCTGGTCTGAGATCATTCAGCAGTAACATCATTGCAGAACAGTATCTAATGAATGCCTTAATCATTTTTAATTCTCCCCAGATCCTCCTGCTGGCTTCCTTTGATTGGGATTTGAGGGGGACAGGGCAAGGAAGGAAATTTGGAGCAGACCTGCTCCCATAACACATACTGGGACATAACCAGGACAGAGTAAGCAGCATGAATGCCCCTGTTAAACTCAGCATTGTCACATTTTCAACAAAAGCTGTCTCATTCTCACACCACTTGGGCACTCAGCCTCAGGGACGTTTCAATATCCATTACCTGCTGAAATCAGCCCACCTTGTAGATCCATTTTACCTTGCTGCCTTAAGTACGCTTGACACACAGAAGCCCACATCTTCCTGCAGACTCCTGCATGCCAGGAGAGCTCCTGTGACACTCAGCATTGTATAAAACATCTTCCTCATGCCAGTGCAGCCTCTTTTTCCCCCTGTTGGCAGCTGTCACAAAATACTACCTGGTTATAGAGCTCCTTCAGGGATGCATAGTACTTGGACCACCAATCCAGTTCCTCCACTTCTGGTTTTTCCTCTTCATATTCATCTTCCTTCTTCACAAACTTATTAATAGGAATTTTCTTCAAAGGAGACTAAAGAACGGAGAAGAGGGTTCAGATAAAGGAAATGACCACCCAGGACACCCAAGCACCCTTCTCCATGCCCTGGGAGCCTCTGGCAGAGGATCAGCTTTCAGGCAGAGCACAGGAGGTGCAAAGCTACCTGTGGCCCCAGGTTTGTGCTTTGCTACAAAAGCAGCTCTCCAGGCACAGGTCAGGTCTCCTTCACCATCCTGTGCCAGAGCCACAGCACGTGGCAGTGCCAATGAGCAGCCAGGAGTGAGGAGTGCTTGGCTCCAGAGCAAAACCTGGTGGTTGAAACTTAACTCTGAACTTCTGAACTTCCTTTTTCGTTTGTAACCTTCAGTTCAGGTTGGGCCCAACACATCACTCACCTTTGCCAGACTAAGGGGGTGAGTGCTGGGACCTGGGTCACCAGCTGCAGTTCCAATGTTTACCACAGTCTGAGAGGGAAGACGGTGGGATGAGACTTGCCGAGCTGAGATAAAAAGAAAGAGCTTCTTGTTTCCATGCATTTATTTCTGCCCACTGCTCCCTACTTTTTGGCCACAGGAAAACCCTCCCTGTTAACACGCTATGTTGTAATTGATTTTAAAGCTTTTCATAGCAGACTCTGCAAAAAAACTATTGGAAATCCATGTACAGAACTGAGATTGGCCACCATCACCAACATGCTTGTTGCTGACTCCCAAGAATTCAGAACTGTGAGGTATACCTTCCCTATGCAGAAAGGACCACAGCTGGATCAATCCTTTGCTTCTTTCCTTTCATGCTTCGAGATCAGGAGCTGTTGCTACCACAGAGCTACTTAGCAAATGAACAGACCTTGACCTGACAATGTGAGAGAACTGAAAACCTTTCAATCCTTGGTCCTAGTGGACCAGCTCCCTAAAGATGGAGGTCTCAGTGGGTAAATTTTCCCCTGTGAGGCCCTGGGGGCAAGGCCCTGGCACAGGTTGCCCAGAGAAGCTGTGGCTGCCTCATCCCTGGCAGTGTCCAAGGCCAGGTTGGACAAGGCTTGGAGCAATCTGGGCTAGTGGAAGATGTCCCTGCCCATGGCAGCTGGTTGGGACTGGGTGGTCTTTAAGCTCCCTTCCAACTCAGACCATTCTGTATTTCTGTGATCTTGGGACTCTGGGGAGAGGATTTGGCTGCCTGGCTAGGAGGGAACAGAAGAGCCAGGGATCTTTGCCACTAGCCAAACCTGCCTATTGTCTCTACAAGAACCTCTCCAAGCACTTTACCTCTGGGCACATCCTCTGGTTCCTCCTCCAGCTCTCTGGGAGAGAATTTCATCACATCAGACACAACATGGCTCCCCACCAGCACAGTGCGCCCAAACGCCCGCTTTTCCACCACGAAGATGCTGAGAGGAGGGTGCAGGTACACCTGCTCTGGGAGCTCCTGCAAAAGAGCCATGCATGTGGTTCACAGGAGCAAGGGTGATCAACCTGTATTAGGCTGTCAACCTGTGGCAGTGTGTGTATCAACACATGGACAGGCCTGACAGCACCTTGCAGCTCTGCCCAAAAACCAGGCCATGACTGAGACAGCTCTTGGTGGGCAATTTGACCAGTGTTTTGATTTGCAGTTGACTTATGTGGCCTCAGAAGAGCAAAATCCCAGAGGTAGCTCCCCTCCTGCTACCTTAGCCCATGCAGAGAGGCAGTGCATGTGTGCAGGGTGGCCATGGTGCACCCTGGCACAGTAGGATCCCCCTTCCCACTCACCACATCCATGTATTTGACCAGCTCAGTGAAGTTGGGGTTCTCTTTGTAGGTCACAATCACCTCTGACTCCACCTTCTTGCCAGCACATTCAATGATCACCTGGGGCTCAACCACCTCGAACAAGTTCACCCGCTTCAGGTCCCTCAGGCCCCAGAACAGGATCTGAAGCACAACATGACGTTGCTGGGCTGCTCGAGACATTCCAGGCCTGGCACAGCCATGCACCCTGCACGCTGCCACCCCCCTGCAGCACACAGCCCCCAGGACAGGCACAGGCTCCCCAGCCCGGCTGCACAGGAGCTCTGCCTGTCCAGCTGCTGAAACAGTTTCTCCCTCATGTCAAGCACTCCATTTCTGGCACCTGCTCAGGCCTCACTGGCACATTTGAAGTCTAAACCAGACTGCCTCCCCAAGGCCTGCCCTGTGCCCGGCCCTGGGGGAGGCCAGTGCAGCAGGAAGCAGCTCACCTCTATGCGGAACTCCTTCAGCACCGGGCGGACGCCCTCAGGGATGATGAACCGGCCGGCACGGGGGTCTCCCAGGTAGTCAGGCTGCTTGGGCTCCACATCCTCAGACACTGACGGCTGAACAGGTGGACCCAGGACACACCAGGTGATGAAAGTCATTTCTAATCTGTGCCATGCCATGCCCCCTCTCCCTCTCCTCTTGATCTGTTATCACAGGCAGTCCCTGCAGCCTCCCTTCAGTTGAAAGCCAGATAGGGCCTTCA
Source organism: Pachyramphus minor (assembly GCA_013397135.1). Lineage (NCBI taxonomy): Eukaryota > Metazoa > Chordata > Aves > Passeriformes > Tyrannidae > Pachyramphus > Pachyramphus minor. The sequence goes on along the minus strand of VYXB01005056.1, from coordinate 290,582 downwards.
ACTTGGAACCCTCTGGTGGGCCCTAAGCAACTGGCTCCTTACCCACACAACTCTCCTCAGAGAGCTGGCAACCACGTGCAGTTTCCTACAAGGCCATTACCTCCAAATAGCCACTGTAATCCAGCTCGATCAGCTCAAACGTGGCAATGAGTTCTCCTGCTGCTTTGGTGCCTCTGTAGAAATCAAAGAACTGCAGGGCAGGTTTGGTGTATGGCTCATCCACCAGTTTCACCTGTGGAACAGCAAAGGCCTGGCCAAGGAACTCAGGGGAGCCCTGTGGGAAAGAGGGGAACAGGTCAAACATCCCTGTATTACCTCAGAGACCACCACTAATTCCAGCCAGTCTGAAACTGCACAAGACCACTCTGCTACTCCTGCCATCCTCTGCTTTGATTTTCTCCGCTCCATCCAGAGCTAGGAGCAGACAGGGCATGCCTGCAGCAGCTCCTCTTAGCTCCCAGTCCATCTCCATGCAGAACTCAGTGAACAACCTGGGACAATGCACCAGACGACATCAAAGCTAGATCCAGTTTTTCAGTCTCTTCCAGCCAGGGTTTGAATATCTCCAAGGATGGATATCCCACAAGCTCTCTCAGCTCCAGCATTTGAACTACCTCTGTAGAAAAACTGCTTCTTTATATCAAGTTGGATTTTCTTCTTGTTCCAGCTTGTGCCCCTTGCTTCTTATCCTGCCTCTGGGTACCTCCATGAGAAGTCTGAGCTCACCTTTTCTACCCTTTCCCACCAAGCAACTGCAGGTAGCAATAAGACAATGGCTTTGCCTCATCCTCTGCAGGCTGAGTATACTCAGCTCTCCTCGCTCTGTCCTGTGCTCCAGCCCCAACCATCTTGGTGGCCTCCTCTGGACCCACACAGTGTGACAGTATCTGTCTTGTACTGGGACTCAGGAATGAACCCAGGAAAGCTGCTGAGCTACACAGGAGAATCTGGTGGGAGTTATGTCATTAGCCTTAGGATAACAAAGAAGCCCAGGGGAGGAGTGTGACTTTAAGGCACTAATGAAGAGAGAAAAGGGAGGACTGAGGAGTGATGATCGATGTCACCTGGTGACAGAGAGGAAGGAACAGCTCTAAAAGATACATGACTTCCCCCAGCCTAAGAGTCCTCTGCAATGTGAGCCTGCCGAGGACGTGGGGCAAAATCTGGGAGAGGCACAGTGCTTCTCCAAAAAGGAGAGATCCTGGATCCAATGAGCACTTGCCAGGCCCTGGTTCAGGGCATCTCTGAGCCAGAAAGTCTCATCCTGAGCCACAGTCCCCAGGATCCACAACAAAGCTGAGTCATGGAAAACAAACAGAGATGTGGCAGCACTCACACACTGCTCCTCTGCCTTCCCTATTCTGGAAACAGGAGAAGGGCAGCATGGCCATACTTACAAATTTATTGTGGCTGAAAAGGTTGATTATAATTATGGGTGTCTCTGTTTTTAACTCTTCTTTTTTCCCGTCAATAATGAGCTGGTCAAACAGAAGTAGCTCATTCCACATGGGACTCAGTGTCTCCTCCAGCATCTGTAGACAGAGACAGGAGGCCTGAGTGTTCCAGAGCCAGTGGAAACAAACCACATGCACTTTGTAAGTAGAGTGAGGAATCTGGGGCTGATCCCCTCTCCCACGCAGCCACATGCAGCTGGTGGCTGGCAGGAGGGGAGGTGGCAAAAGTGTGGAATAAGCACATGCCAATCCACTTTTGAGTCCAAGCACAATAATTCTCAATTGTTTCCTCAACACAACCACACTGCCACAGCACTGGCCTACAACATATCAGTGAGGGCAGGGTCATTTTTCTCTCCCCAAGTTCCCAAGATGACAGAGGTGAGAGTTTAAGTGGTCTCACCCTGGTGGTCTGGCAATGAGTTGAAAACACCACTCTTGCAAATGGATCTGAAAGGCCATTGTCATCTGCAGGAAGGATCCCTCGAGCCTGATATAGATGGGCTCGGAGCTGGAAATAGCTGAAATCTGGTAAGAAAAAAGAAGAGAGGTCCCCAGTCCAGTCCTGTGTGAGGCCAAAAAAATGCAAGAAGGAGAGGGCCAGCCAAGTAGAACAGGCACACTCTGTGAGGAATGGGTACCACTTCTGGGGGTACTCAGGCCAGTACATCTCAATAGGTTCAACCAAGAAAGACAAGTTCAGTGGGTTCCTCAGACCCTTCTGGGAAGGACATGACATGTGAAATGTGCAATGTTCTGCTGGAGGGGAGCACCCTCAGGCCCCAGCAGAAGGGCAGACCTCACGCCCATTGTCAGTTTGGCAGCACATTCAGTGCCTGTGAAGCAGCCATCTCACCTGCTGCTCCAGCTGTGGGAGTGCAGATACATCCTGACGAGAGCAAACAGGACATGCCTGTCCTGTCACACTTGGGGATGACACTGAGATGAGAGAACACATCCTAATCCTCAGACATACTGTAATTCTCAGATGATACTGTGGCCTCGGGGAAGGGCAATGTACCACCACAGACACCATAACCTGTGGGCAGGACCTCTCACCTTCCTGCTCTCCTGCTCACAGAGAACTGGCATCTGCACTCACCATCCCTGCTGAGCCAGCTGGGAGGGCTGTGTGCTGGGAGCTGGCCTATCTCCTCTCCACTCTCAGAAAGGTACTTGAACTCCTCAGGCAGCTCTGCCAAACAGTTTTTCGCGTATTTGGTTACCCCAAGCCACATGTAGATTTCCAGTTTGGCAAAAATCTCACCAGTGTGTAAGCCAGGGACCTGAAAGTGCAGAGGTTTATCAGGTTTCACACCTCAGACCAAGATGATCACTGTCAGCCAGGGACCAACCAAAGAGCACAGGAGACAGAGCACTGCAGAGGCAAGAGGCAGTGCTGGAGCAAGAGCTGTGTTTCCTTGTGAACTCCACGATCTCGGGCAAGCAGGGAGAAAAGCATGAAGCAAGCAAGAGCACACTGTTTTGGTATAAACCCTACCTTCATAAAGACAGTCTGGATCTTTGCACAGTCTTTGCCTTTCTCCTCTTCAACTACTGAGTAGAGGATGTTTTGTGCAGGAATTCTGGCATATGCCACACGCCTGTTGTTGCTGAGCATCCAGATGAGTACATCGGGGAGAGTGCACTGGGGCTGGAGGAAGAAAAGGGAGGAATGTAACAGCAGAGGAACAGCACATGTCTTGTCCTCCCTCCACTGACACAGTGAAAGCTTTTTCTCCTCACAGGAGGGACTGCTGGCTGCGTGGTGCTTTGGAGATCCAGAAGCAAATAAAGGGCCTAACGCTGGCCATGTGCTTCTGAAAGTCAGTCCTGCAATGTGGGTCTGCAGGTGTTGTGGTTTAACCCCAGCAGGCAACTCAGCCTCAAGCAGCCGCTCGCTCACTGTCCCTCAGTGGGATGGGAAAGAGGATTGGAAAAGAAAAAGTGAAAAAAATCATGGGTTGAGATAAAAACAGTTTAATAGGGAAAGCAAAAGCTGCACATGCAAGAAAGCAAACCAAAGAATTCATTCCCCATTCCCATGGCAGGCAGGTACTCAGCCACCCCCAGAACAGCCAGGCTCCACCACAGTAATGGTTACTTGGGAAGACAAACACCATCACTCCAAATGTACATCACTCAACCCTCACACAGCTAAAGGTGTGAAAATTATTGGACTTCACTTGGTGAAAGACTTCTCCAAACTGATGCAGTGTCTCTCCACCTAATGCCAGCAAATATGGTATTCTGGTTGACACTACACAACACATTTTATCAGTTACTTATAATAGAGACAAAGGAAGTGAATGTGGACAGTCTCTGCTATGGATGAGAGACCTTGTTCCAGAGCAAGCTTGATTTTAGAGAAAATGTCCAGGGTCAGTCTCTAGTGGGGGTGCAGGCAGCACAGGCAAGGCTGTTTGCCCAAGCAGACTGTCTGCTGCAGGCATGGCCTCGGGCTGGTGGGGCAGAGAGGCCTGGAGCTGGCCCAGATCTGCTTCCAACCCACCACTGAGCTGCTTGGACCCCTGCTCTGTCACCAATGGCCCTGCAAAGCTGCCCCCAGCCTCATCCCTCATTAAAGCTGTTACAGAAAACATGGTAACTTCCAGCAGCTGGAACTTAGGATTTTACATAGTAAGGAAAGACAGCAGAGGAGAAGCCTCAGTTCAGGCTGGTGAGAGCCCTGGCAGCCAGCCCAGCACCCTCTCCCTGCTGTACCCTCTCCCAGGCAGTGAAGCCGTGTCCCAGGAGCAGCTGTACCTCTTTAGCCATGAAGCGCAGCTTTGCCAGGACCCTCTTTGTCTCCTTGACCTTGTCCTTGACGTTGTCCCGCGTCAGCCGCCGCCTCACACGGAGCCCCTGCTTTGCACTCAGGATCTGAACAGAAAGGCAGCAGTCACCCACTGCCCCCTGCCAGCCCCTCTGTGTGCCAGTCACACCCAGCACAGCTCACTGCCTCCTTGCTGAGAGGAGACCTTCATGAACCCATCACAGGCCATTTAGGGAAGGGTGCCAAGAACTGGGGACTGCAGTAACTCATCAGCTTTGTTAATACCAGCCAGGAACAGAAGTCCACGAGCTTTAAAATCATTTGGGGCAGAAAGATGTCTAAGGAGTAAACATTTCAGAAGCTGGTGGTGCAAGACTCCAGATAGTGCCTGCGGGAGACTTTGCCCAAGGAGCAGCTTGGGGCCACAGAAGTGTGGGAATACAGAGATGTAGGAAATTGGTACACAGGGCTGGGCTATCACCTCCATTAGCACACATCTGAGATAATGTACACATCTGAGGAAAGATTTTGGTATGAATCAAAACTAATAATGAAATCCAGAAGGAATTCAGGGTGCAGATCCAATACAGACTGACAAGGCCAGAAAATTCATGTCTTGAGCTGGTTGTCTCTTTTCCAGATTGTCTCAGGCTTAGCAAACGTCAAGTAGCTGGGATCCAGACATGCCTAAATTTTACTTCTTCTGCTGTCATTGCATTTTGGTAATGTAGTCTGATAGGGACAGCTGTGATCTGCTCTGCTGTGCTGCAGGGTATGTAACTGCACTCTCATTCAGCCAGCTGGCCTTGTCTGTAGGAGGTAAGTGCCCAGGTGTGGCCCCTTCTGAGGGAAGGTAGAAGGATGGCTGATGTAGATCTGCTAGATAGGTACCCAGCCAACGGGCAGTGGGTCTCAGTGAGTCCCCCCAGAGCTGCCTGTGGGAATATCATGCACCTAAAGGCCTCCAGCAACATACTGGGCAGCAACATGGATGTGCTCAGCCACATGTGCCCCAACAGGAGACAAAGGAAGGCATCAGGGCAGAGCAGCTGCATAAAACTGGGGGCAGCCATGACCATTCCCTGCCTTGTTCCCTGTGCCAGAAGTTGTGTTGTTCTGAGCCGAGGTTGGGAGATGCTGCAGTAAAAGCCTATGACTGATACCAGGAGTCAGCCCCAGGTTTCCTTCTTGGCATCAATTCCTGCTGGTCCCCCAGAAGCATCCCCCAGGGCAGGGTGGGTAGGCTCCCCCCGCCCACCACCCAGTCCCACAGCTTACGATGTTGCGCATCAGGGATTTCATCCGACATCTGTCCAGGTTGTTTGGATGTGCCATTGTTTTTCTCTCTGCACTCAGTGAATATTGCCTGCAATGAGAAAAGGAGCACAGGCTCTGCATCCCCTGCACCCAGCAGGCTGAGAACAGCTCACAACAGGGGCACAAGCTCCAAATCCTGGTACCAATCTACCAATCCTGGTGCATCAGAAACCCCATTTCCTGCAATGCCCTCTCTTCTGAAAGCTTGTTGATTGACAAGGTAAACCCTGGGGGTTTTCAGCACCTGAGGTTCCCTCTCTCCTGTTCCACTGTGGACTGAAGAGCATATTGGCCTCCACAGGGCAGTCACAGGGATTGAAACACTGCGTGATGTAAAAGGGTGAAGGAAACGTCCCACACATTTAGGAAACACAGAGAAGTCCAGGAACATCCAGGGTCTATGACCCCTGTGATTCCCAGGACAGGACTGGGGATTCCTTTCCAAACTTGAAGAGCTACAGGGTCCTTTTCCCAGTCATCCTCATTTCCTTCTGCTCATCCACCTCAAAAGGATGACAGAGAAGGCTGCACACAGCCCAGACAGATATGACCTCCTAACCTGAAAACAAGAAACCCCAGAAAATCAGGGACATGCCAACCTGCATCCAGCTACAAATTCCTCTAGCACCTCTCTGAGCCGCTCTTCTGCTTTAGCCTTTGGCCTTCTCAAGAGCTTCTCCACATCATCCAGCCCCTGCTCCTGTGGGGAAATCACAATGTTCAGGGAGCTTGCGCCTTTCTGAGGGGTCAGAGTGAAACTTTGCAAGGGTGCATTTGCCACAAACAACTTGTGCCTTTTGCAGAGCTGGGATTCATGAGTGCTGCAGGGCAGCACTGTGCTGCCAGGGACTCTCCAGAACCTGGGGATGACCTTAACACTGGTTGTTAAAACACCTTGTGTCTCAGTCCTTGAGCAGCCACTGACACACAGTCTCTGGGCAATGTCTGCTTTCACATTTCTGAGCCCAAAAGGGAAAGGCAAGGTCCTGGATAAAGGTCCTGCATTCCCCTTGTGACAGCCTGGGGCTGAGAGTCTGCTTGCAGAAGCATCTCCCCACTGCTCACACAGCTCAGGACTGGCAGCAGAGTAACTTTTTGTCACAGACATCACATCACATCACTCACCCCTCCAGGAGCCACCACCAGGCAGTTGCACAGCAGGAGCCCAAGTGCCCATGTGCCCCACCCCAGCAAAGGGTAGGTGGGACTGAGCCCTGTGAGAGACATGGACTTGTGTGGGCAGCGAGGATGGCAAACACCTCACAGAGCAACTGCACGTGCAACAAGGAAAACACAGCAGGAAGGAGTGTGCCCCAGACAAACACCCTGAACACGCTACCAGGCGCTCTGCCAGCTTGACAATCCAGTTGGAAATGCAGAGCCTCCAGGCGTGATCCTCCCAGTAGCTCCACACATGCACGCAGGGCTTCTCATGAACCATGGGCAGGCAGCTGTATGACCTAAGGGCAGCAGGCAGAGGAGGTAAGAGCTCCTGCCTGCAGAAAGCACGTGCCACGTCACAACACAGCACTGGCACAGGAGCAGGGGTTGTGCTATGTCTCCTCGCAGGGAATTGGCTCTTTTGGGCTCTTTACCATGGGCATGGATGCAAGCTGCTGGATCTGCCCTTTGCCATCCTGAACTAGCACACAGGGTTTCTCACAGGGACAGCAGCATATGCTCAGGTGAATGAGGCCGACAGGAGCATGGGATGATACCAAGATTTCTTCCCCCTTTCTGTGGGGACCAGGGACAGGACCCAGGGAATGGCTGGAGCTGTATCAGGGCAGGGTTATGTTGGATATCAGAAAAAGGTTCTTCCCCCAGAGGGTGGTTGGCACTGACCAGGCTCCCCAGGGCAGTGGGCACAGCCCCAAGGCTGCCAGAGCTCCAGGAGGGTTTGGATGATCCTCTGGGGCAGAGGGTGTGACTCTTGGGGATGGGCCTGTGCAGGGCCAGGAGCTGGATGCGATGATCCTTGTGGGTCCCTTTCAACTCAGCCTATTCTGTGATTCTGTATGTCTTGCCTGCCTAACATAGGACACCATATGTCAGAATACTCCTCTCCTTCCTCCTCACTGGAAGCAAGCCCCTAGGATGCTGTTTGCTAAGCAGAAAAGGGAGATGTTATTGAGAGGTCTCAGTTTCCCTGGGACCCTGTCCTTGGCCACCTGCACACACCAAGCAGACACTGTAGGGCCTGTAGGGCTAATGGGAAGTGCCAGCCAGGTAGGACCTGGCAAGCTGCAGGGCTGCAACGAGGAGAAACCCAGGACACATTGCTGAGTGGACCTCTAAAAACACCTGGAACAACCAATCTGGGAAGGTGGCACAAGCTCCAGGGAAGGTGGGAAAGACAAAGAAGACTTACCTGTCACACTCCATGGGCTCTGGTCTCTGGCTCTTTGTCACTGACTTGTTCCGTGCTGCTGAAGCTGGGCTCAGGATTTCAGCATCCAGCTCACTGTCTGAACCAGCATCCAGCAAAGGCTTCTTCTCTTCTTTCACTTCTCCCTTTTCTACTTTTTGCCATCCTTTGGTCACAACCTCTTCAGATTTGCCATAGTTTCCTTGAAGTTAAGCATTAAATGGTCAACAGTTAAGTGAGATTGCTCTTAAGCAAGTTTTCTAGCTGGCAAAAGCAGAGTGCAATCCTCCTGCCAAGAGAAGCACATAGGCATGTACTGCTTTGGGAACTAGCAGTTCACTGTGTCCAAGGACTGGAGCATCACATGGGCAACCAGGAGGTCTGAGAGGGAGCTGGGCAGTTGCAAGGAGGTCCTTGTGTATGCCTTCAAGTTCTGCCAGCTCCACCAAGTGCCTGCTGACACCACTCCACTGGGGCCAGCAGCAGCCCCTCTGAAGAGGTCTCAGCATTAAGCATCTCCACCTGTCCAGCTTAGCAGGTGGGGGCTTTGACCCACTCTCCAGCCATTGTTTCCCCATCACCTGCTGTCACAGCCCCTCAGTGCCACATGGCCAGTCCCAGCATCCCAGCTTCCCTTCCTTTGTTCCCTTTCTTGCTCCCAAACCCTTTTACTTCTTTGCACCTGCAGTTCCCGGGAGAGTTTCAACCACTTTCCCCAGACAAGCAATTCATACAAATACTGCAAACCTCCAATCCCATAGGAGAGCATCCAGACTTTTCAGGTAAGTAAAGCACTGTGCACACTCCCTGGACTCATTCCCCATCCTTCCCAAGGGACTGGCGGTGCTGACTTCAGCTGTTGGAGGGAGAGTTGCACTGTTCCCATACCTTCTGGGCATGAGGCCCTGGGGAATACCCACCTATAGAGATTTCAAAGCTGACAGGTTTAGAGCTGAGAGAGGAGTCCATCATAGTGGCTTCAAAGAAGGCAGCAAAAAGGAGGAATTCTTCCTTTCTCCCCAGTGCATTCTGAGCAAGGAAACACAAATCAGCCTGAGAACCTTGTGTGCCAAAACACTACCTGAGCACCAGGGCATGGCTGATGCCTGCCAGCCCTCCCACAAGACCTCAGGGGTTGCTGCTGAGGTCACTGCTTGGCTGCCAGAGGCTGGACAAGATTTCTTGGAAGTCCTGGGGGATGGTGCAGAGCCATGGCTCTGGCTGGTGCTTGTGTGAAGCCACTGAGCAGGTTTGCAGGCTAAGCAATGGCTACTGTACCAGCACAGCTGCACCTTGCCTTGCCTCTCTCCCATGACAAAAGTGCATGCTGCAGATGGGCATGGGTCAGCCATGCCAGCACAGCAGGACTCACCTCAGGCAATGGATGAAGCTCTTCCACCTCCACAGTGACTTCCCCAGGTTGTTCAGCCTCCTGAGAGCTCCCAGCCTCCTCCTCTCCCTGCAGCTGGCTCGGTTCTTTGGCTTTCTCTTTGGACTTTTTACTTTTCTTCTTCAGCTTCAGTTTGCTCAGGGTACCTCTCGTCCTGTCCCCAAGCTTCCTCTCTGCCAGGCTGGGGCTGCTGAAGATCTCCACCGTGATGGCCATGAGGACGCGGCCGCGGTAGAAGATGCCCTCGCCCCTGCCCTCATTGAGGTCCCTGTGGATGTCCCGCAGAGCTGAGTTCTGAGGGGAGCCATACAGGTTCACCCAGGCTGGGCCAAAGGTGGGGTTGAAGCCTGCAGTGACAGGGACAGGGTGTCGTGAGTGCAGGGTGCTGCAGCAGAGAGACCTCCCCCCAGAAGGGCAGCCCAGGACACAGTGCCTCAGCCACTCCTGCTCCCACCTCCAGGACACCACCCGGCCGAGCAGAAGGTGCCCCAGGGCAGCTGTGCCAGCCCTCACCGTTCCTGTCAGGGTCTGAGATCTCCTGCAGGTCAATGTAGTGTGTAGCAATGGCCACATCACCGACATTGGCGTCATCCAGCACCTGGACTTTTATCTTCCTGGACAAAGGTGGGAACATCTCAATGAAGCTGATCTGCTCGTTCCACTCAGGCTCAGTGGTGCTGGTCTCCACCGACGTTTCCCCCTGGGAAGCAGAAGGTGTGAAAGCCACACAGCCCCAGCCAGTGGCCAGAGCAAGGGGTGCCTCAGAGCCTCCCTGGGAATGCCATGTGCTCCTCTAATGCCTGCAGGTCATGCTGGGCAGGCTCTGGAGGTGGCAGTGCCCCTGTTCCTGGACCCCATCCTGAAAATCCTCTCTGTGCTTCCTCACGGGGGGCTGTCCCAAGACCCTGGCCATTCCCTGCACTGCCAAGGAAAACACTGAAAGCAAACAGGCAGCACCAGCACACCCAGAGGTGTCTCAGGGTTCCCTGGGAGCACCCCCATGCCCACCAGGCTGCCCAGGGACTGATTCTCATATTAATGGATACCACAGGACCAGAAACCCCTGGGTGCAAGAAAAGGGCCATGAGCTCACTAAACTATCCAAGGTGTGTCGGGCTGAGTCCAGCTTGACACAGGGGAAGGACTTCTACTCCAGGATTTATTTGACCCTCTCCCTGTGTTTAAGGATCTGAATCTCTGCCTGCACAGCCAGTAGCTCAGCCAGTGGCTGTCCCCAGGGCTGGACCTGTCCCACGGGCAGCTCTGCAGAGACAAAAGTCCCAGAAAAGCCTTCTCATTCAGACATTGCACATCCAGGTCCACACAACTCAGGCCACTGCTAAAGACAGCAAGACCTTGGCTGTCACAGCCTGTTTCCATTGACACTGCTCTGCCCCATGGAGGCTCCTGGCATCATGAGCCCAGTGCATGCTGCCACACAGCCCAGGGAGGATCAGCCTGTCCCAGCACAGACCCCCTGGCACTCACCTGCTGCCCACAGAACGAGACCTGCACGTATGGGTCGATAAAGACTTTCCTCTCCCCTATGATCTTGGAGAAACCACCCATGATGCCTGCACTCATGCTGGGCAGGCCCTCAGCACGATACAGTTTGATGCAGACCCTGGCCCAGGGTCTCTCTGCAGGGACTCTTTTAGGCAACAGCAGGTTCCTGAAAGACAAATTCACGTTCTGATATTCTGTCTCTCTCCTGGAGTCCATGGAACACAATGCTGGGCAATGCCCTCACTGGCAGAAGTTTGGATCCTGCCACAGGTCTTTTTCATAGGGTTATACAGCACCCCAGTGCACCTACCTTTCAATGTCCTCATCCCGGCCACTGGAAGAGGTGGGAAGGAAGCCCACCACATCCCCACGTGCAGAGACAGAGATGCTGCACTTCACAAAGCCTTTCACACCTGCCCGGGTGTCTGTGGGGTCACTGACCACTGCCCACTTCTGGAAAAACCTGTGATCTGAGGGAAGAGGAGGAGTTCCCTAGGGAGAGGCCAGGTTACCATTTCACATCCCAGCTCCATCTGCACAAAGACTGCCTTGATCCTGCCTCTCAAGGTGCAGGAGTTGTCACCTGCCTTCAGATGGCTGGGAGGAGAAGGAAGAGCTGGTCCTCATATGAACTAAGTGCTTTAAAGCCAGAGCCCTGACCAGACCCAGCACAGCATGAAGGAAATACCAGTTTCAGACAGACCAGAGGCAGAGTCAGAGGCAGATCTGTGGTGCAGTCCCTCATACCTGGCTGGCTGTACACTGTCTCAACATCCATCCTGAATGTTCCTATGCACGTCCCCAGGAACGGTATCTTCTTTGAGTGAAAAACCTGCAGAGAGCACAAGTCCCCTGAGCACCACAAGGTATGGGCAGCCAGATGACAGCTTTGAGGAAGACAGGGCTGTTAAGAGGTGCTCACCAAAGCACAGCTGAGAAGTTGCAAGCCCCTCACTCACATTGACCCATCTGAGTTAGCCCTGGGACAAACCTGTTCCTGCCCAGCCATTCCCACAAAGCCCATCAGCCCACAACCCTCAGTCAAACCTGGGCCAAGGCAAAGGCATGTGCAACCAATTCATTTTCTGCCAGTCCCAGGTAGCCAAACCCCTACAACAGACCTGGGGCAGAACTAATTTTCCACAGACAGTCCTGTGTCATACCCTGTTGGCTCAGGGCAGGACCATGACCCTCCTGGGCTAGTTCCTCTTCCAAAGCCTTGCTCAGTGCTTGCTGAACTTCCACCAGCAGAAGAGACACAGCCTTTCACAGGGAAGTGCTGGAGATTGCTTGGCAAAGGAGGTGCTGGCTACATTTACGTATCTTCAGAACACCCCTATGTCTTGGGGAAGCCCTTGCACTTTGGGCCAGGGGATTTCTGAAAACCTCTCTGCCCATGTGGGCTTTTCTACAGCACAAATCACTGCTGAGCTCCTCTCACACCAGTCACTTGCCTTCAGAACCTGCAGGATGAGGCTCCTGGGTATGGGGCAGTAGGTATATATATAATGGCCAGACTTCGTGAACGAAGATCTGTGGAAGGTCTTTGTATGCCTTCCAGCCTGCGCATTGGATTTATTTTAGGTGGGACACAGTGTGCGCAGAACTGAGCCCACCCTTTAATCCTAAGGTTCATCTGCCGGGGCCAAGCGAGCTTGGACAGTGGCAGCGAGGTCCTCAGGACGTAGGTGGATTGCCTTACAGGGCTAACGGGCTCCACCTGCCCGGGGAGTTTCCCCCACCGGGAATCGAACCCGGGCCTCGGCAGTTACAGTGCCGTGTCCTTAACCACTAGACCACCAGGGGCTCCCAGGGCAGTAGATAATTACCCCCAAAACAGCAGAGCAACAAGGCAGCTGGCAAGAAACTTCCCCATAGGCCCCACTTCAGTCCCAGGGTGCAGAGAGCCTGACCTGGAGGAGGTGGCAAGGGAGCAATGCCCAGAGCTGTCTCAGAGCAGGGCTGGGGCTCTGCCCCACTGCAGCCACAGGACACTGGAACTCCTGGCTGGCATTGGTGCCTTTGCTTTGCCCATTGCTCCTCATGTCTACACACAGAAGTGTTGGGCTGTGCCACTCAGCATGGGGGATGAAGAGGAGAAAACACTCACCGAGATCTCTATGAGTCTGTGGAATAAAATGTCCCTTGGCTCATGGAATTCAAACAAAAAGTACTGAAAGAGAAGAGCAAGACAGCTGAGCCCCAGGGTCCCGGGCATCCCTTGCAAGGATGGTGCCAGGCACTTGGGGCATGGGTGGGGCAAGGACAGAGCCCCTGTAAATGTCACACACCTCATTGTAGAAGGGGCAGTTTGTTGACTTCTGCGTTGCCGTGTACCTCTTCTCCTCTCCAACCTTGACCACAACAAAGGGGTTAATGTTCACCCCCACCAGCTTCTGGGCTTCAATTATATTAATCCCAACCTGAGAAGATGTGAGAGAAAAACCTTTGGATCAGCACTGTCCTTGTTTCCATCTCCATGCTGAGATAGTTTCAATAATCCCAGAGCACTCTTGGTGCAGGGGTGGATGCCTGGGGCAGGCAGAACATGGCTGATGAAATTATTACAGCCAGGATAGACCAAAATGGTATTTGAGATATTTGTTTCTTTCAGACAAGCAAGGAAATAAACTGTTAGATCCCCAGTACCTTTGACAGGAGTGGCCTTCCCAGCATCACTGTACCCTCAGTTCCCAATCCCAAGGGGTTGAAAACCCACTGCTCCCACATGGAGGGGTTCACAGAGCATCTTGGAGAAGATGCTCTTCTGTATCTTTTCTCAGTATTTCTCTTTGAGTCCTACTGAGGTGGACACCATTGGAAAGACTGGAATGTGGCTGTTTCATTTACTGCAACTGGTTATGAGTCTAAGATAGGGGAGAAATGTTCTCACATTTGCTCTCAGTACAAGCAACTAGGCTGTTGTTAAGGTGCAGAATTACAGCTTTAAGAAAAGGATGGTAGGAAATTCAACACCCACAAAAGCTTCCTGTTTGGATCAAATGTGAGCCCACGTTTACTTAAAACCAGGGAAGGATTTAAATCCATAGCCCCCCAGCATGTCCAAGCAAGTCCTTGCATTGCCCCCCAACCTCAGCCATGTCCCACAGGTGTCCCTGAGGGCCCAGACAAGGCCCTGCCCAGGTGCTTCCTGAAGCCCTGTTCGGGCAGTGGCATATGTGGATGATTCCCTTCTCCTGCATATCCATGGATATACATACAGATACATATATATCCATAGCTAACTACATGGCCCAGAAAGAAATTCTACTCTGGGCCAGCACTCATGGATGCAGTCCACTCAGGGAATCTTACACCTTGCCCAGGGAAGTCAAACAAAGCAAGATCCTCCTGTTAGAAGCGTCTCTGGGGTATGTGACAATCGGAGGAGCCCAGACCCCCAGTGAGGGACAGCTGCAGGGCCAGAGGTGGCTGTAGGGACACACACCAGTGCTGCAGTACCTGGAAGCTCTGTGGGGTTGGGATGGCAAAGAGGTCCCGTGCAGAGCAGAGTCTGGAGCGGCTGCACAGAAAAAAACCCAGGTGAGCAGGTCTCTGTCTGCATGGACCTGAGTAACCCTCCACCAAAGGAATCAATAGAAACCCTGGAAAATAATGGCCCCTGGTCCTGGGAATGAACAAATCCCCAGCAGTCCCTGTCTGGGGCCACTGGAGATGGAAGGTTTTGCCAAAGCAGATGCCACGAGCTTCAGGAATTCCCCAGGATCTGGCACTTTGCACCCCAGGACCAGAGCCAGGGCAAGAGAGAAGAGCACACCATGGCTACCTCTTCACAGGGCTGAAGATGATGCCCGAGACCTCAATCTCAGATTCATCATAGAGATCTTCCTCCTCTTCCTCTTCTTCATCAGTCTCCAGGCCTTTTGCCAGCTTCCTGCCCAGTGCAGCAGCTTTCCTGTCCAGTTCGCTCCCTCTCGGTCCCTCCGCAGCCCTGCAAACCGCGCAGGAGCCACACTCAGCCCTGCCGAGGGGCTGTGCGCTGCCCTGCACCCAGGAGGGGGAGCCCGGGCACTGGGTAGGGATACTTACTCCAGCTGCTCAAATCCAGGATTGCGGATGATTAACTCGGAGCTGTAAGAACGAGAGATGTCCTGCTGCAAAGCCTCGTGTGCTGCAAAGCCTCGTGTGCTGTGGCTGTTCCGTGGCACGTTTCAGCCACAGTGCCCCAGCCAGGGCCCTGCTGCTTTCTTGGCAGGGACACCAGCATCCTCCTGAGTGGCTTTGCTCCTAAGCTTTTCCACTGCTCCCCTGTGTGCCTGCTGCCTCATCTCTGGCACTCAGGAGTGACACTCTGCAGGCCTCTGCCTGTCATCCTGTTCACCTAGACCCCCTCACCTCCCCTGGCTTTGGGCACCCACTGTGTGCAGGGTGCATGGCATTGCTGCAGTCCAAAACCACGCTCCCTGCAACTTTGCAACTGAAAAGTCTTGCTTCTGTCAGCCAGGAAGGCTGCAGAAATGCTCTCAAGTCCAAAAGGACTCCCAGGAAGTCCCAGGACTACCAAGGTATTTTTTGTCCAAGAGCCCTGTTCCCTTATTGCTGCTGTAGAGTGAAGATGCATCAGCCTGGGAGAGCTGGAGAGTAAATGGGGCTGGATTGCATCCCAAAAGCTGCCACCAGCAAAGGCAGCTGTACAAACTGCCTGGAAATTTGCTCTTCCCCAGGGTTCCATACCTGTCTTTCATTTGATAGACAAAGTCCTCTTCAACCCAGGTCCCTGCTGAGCCATTTGGAGGCTGGTAGCGCAAATCCAACTCAATGTAGATCTACGAGCAGAAAATGAAATGGCCTGAGAGCTTGGCAGCACAAAACAACAGCAGAAATGTCATGGAAAAGGGGAAGTGGGCATGGAAGACAAAAAGAAGTGAGGAGCTGGTGTAAAGAAGTGGAAGAAAGGGGCTGACAACCCCATAAGACAATCAACAAGCTAGACATAACTAAACTCCCTCCTCTACAGACTCCCAAACTCCAAGATTCACTGAATAAAAGCTGGCTTGAGTTTCCAAATCTAAAATACACCACAAAGAGGCCTCTGAGAGCTGACTCAAGGCATTTTCAACCAGAGAAGTGGGGAGAGCCCTGCAGATTGCCATGCAGAGCAGTCTCTCTGTGGGAGGCACAGGACAGCTGGCAGAGCATCCCCAGGCAGGACAGCTTGGATTAAAATGCTGCAGAAGCCATCAGCACACCCAGAGTCTGCATCACAGGAGACATCAATTTAGTGCTAGTGAGGGAAGAAGGACAGCCAGAGGAGTACAGAACATGCTGGGTATCAGCATCAACAGCACAGGGCTGAAATCCCTGGGTGTGCAGGTGGCCAGCCTGACCTCAAACCAACACAGACACTCAAGAATCTCCCAGCAGAGGCCAAAATCACAAGCATGGACAAGGTCACTCCTTAGTAGGCTGAAGGGATATACAGATGAGGTTCATTTCTGGGAGGAGAAATGCAGCCCAAGAATGCTGTAGTAGAGTGACAGGGAAGGGCAGCAGCAAAGGCTGGATGGTGAAGAAGCCTAAGATAAAGCTGGATGAAAAGCTGAGGCTCTGAAAACACCCCTTCAAGCCACCAGGAGAAAAAAGGGTGCAAATATATCAAGTCCCAGAGATTCAGACTAGCAGGAAGACTGGTGGCTTTATTCCCACTTCCCTAAAGGAGCAGTGGTTGAAACAGCCTCTCCTTTTGGGAGCATGTCTCTTCCCAGCTGAGTCGAGGAGGAGGGTCTCAGTCTGCTCTTGGATGGGTGCCCACTCTTGCCTGCCCTATTTCTGCCCCCTGCAGCTCTTGTGTAGCTGGGACTGCACAATCCAAAACTAACCCAACGTGGTTGGGTTTTGGTTGGAGGAGCTCATCAGCACAAGGGAAGAGGCAGCCAGGGGCAAAGGGCTGGGCTGAAGGGCAGCTCTGACCTTACAGTGGCATCTCCTCAAACCAGCACCAAGGGCTGACTCCAGACTCTGTCTCTTCCCCAGTGTGAACGTTTATCCAGTGAGCTGCATGGGCTAAAAATCATCCTGGAAATGCTCAGCTTCCACCTGGACCTGCTCTGTGATCCAGGCAGCCCAGCAACACAAGAAAGCTGTGCCTGTGCCACTCAGGCTCATGGTCTGGTGGCCACAGAGCTGCATCCCACGTGCCACCACGGGGTTGAATCACGTTGCCCATGGGAAGGGCAAACAGGGTCACAGGACTGACACCTCTGCCTCTGCTCTTCCCACCCTGCTCACCACCCTGGCACACAGCTCTGGCTCTCCAGCACCCACTGAACTGTGCCTCCACACCCTGTTGGCAGGAAACAGTTCATTTTAGGGCAGTGTTCATTTTCTACAAGCACAAAGGGCCCAGTGAGCCCCAATGCTGGGGTGGGAGGAGAGTGGGACCTGCAGAACAGAGGGGCAGTCAGATTTCAGAGCCTCTCCCAGTGCCCCAGATACTCATTAAGCCACCCAGGTGGGCCAGCTGTTTAACCCAGAAGCCCCCCGGGGGTCCCAAGGCACCCTGTCACCTTCCACCTCACCCCATCGGCCCCGCTCTGCTCTGTGCCCTACAGCTGCCTGCAACCATGCACTGCATGGGGTATAGGAGATGCCACCTCCTACATGCATCCCAGACCTGGGGAGGTTTTACTAAGCATCCCTCTGCTCATTCAGGCCCTCAGCAGGCCTTCAGGGCCCCCAGCCCACCCCACACATTTCTGATGCTCCTAGGAACCACTTGGTGGGTGTGAAGTGGCTGCGAGTGTGCAGACAGGGCACAAATGCCACAGTGCTTCCCAGCCCAAACAGCACCCTCTCCCTTAGCCCCAGATCCACCTGGGAAACACCACATGAGGTTTCCCACAAAGCCTTACTGATTGTTGACAGCCAGGCTGCCCGTGGAGGGCTTACCCCGGTGATTCTGTGGTTCCTGTCCACGAGGGACTCCCGCAGGATTAGCCTCCCGCACGCCACGAGGTGCTGAAGGCTGAGGACGAGGGTACCGAGCAGTCTGGAACACAAACAGAGGCTGCAGCACTGGACATGGCAACAGTGCCCAGAGCCTGGGGAGCACCGGGATCTCTGTGCTCACAGCCCCTCCCAGCTGCCCTGCAGTGCTTTGCACAGGGAGCCCTGGCAGCCAAATACCTGAACCGACCCTGCAGCAGGTCCTGCCTCCACCCTGCCCTGCCCAGGCAGCTGCTTACAACCCAGCTGCCACTGATGGTTAAAGGCTTGTGCAGATCCAGACTCCTGGAGAATTCAAGGGAGCTCTTCAGCAGAGCTGGGCTTCCCACGAGCCAGCCTGTGCTTGGGCACCCAGAGGAGCTGGGGTGACTCTTCCCAGAGAAACTGGGAAACAGGCTTTACACAAGGAAATACAGAAATAGGACATAAAGCTACGGCCACAAGCTGCAAGTTAGGCCAAAATTCACCTATTCCAGGGCTTCTCAGTGCACAGACCAACTTCTTTTGAACTGTACTCTCTGTCACCTGCCAATACACACAGCAGCAGAGGTGTCAGCCCACTCATTTCCCAATGGACTCCTTTGCTCCATGCTGTCAGGTCCTACTGATTTGTTACCATTTATGTTATCTATTTGTCCTGTAGAAATTTCTATTGACATTTCAGTCAGAGACAATTCCTGATCCAGTTCCTATAAGGAAAGCATCCAGGAAACAGTGACACAACGTTCTGCCACACTTTCTGCTCTGGCTTTCCTGTGCCTCGCATGTGCTGTGCTCATCTGTTTCCTCCACACCCTCTCTGGCAGAGAAGGTTTGTAAAAGGTTTTGTTTAAAAAGCTTTGTATTATTAGCTGCTTCTAGAAAGTTCTTCCTGTGCATTTTCCTTCAGTTCTTACATTTGGCTTATCAGAGCTGGCACCTTTCTCTACATCCTCACATTTCACAGCTCCTGAAGGATGTGCCTCTGCTGCCTTTCTTGCCCCACTACGACTACTCAGTCGGTCATCTCTATTCCAGGGTTTTCCTAAAGTGTTTTACAACTGCTGTAATAGACACTGAGTTCACAGTGTTGTATCTGTGCCACCTAGAATTTTAAATTCTGGCTGTCCTTTAAATTTGAATTGCTGTCTTTTTGAAGGTCAAACCATACCACCATGAGTTCAGGGCTTTTCTCCATGGGCAGATATGTTAAATTTGGGTGCAGTATGGTCACAGCCACCATGTGGATGGTCAGAGTGATACCAGGTCCCCAGCCTGCTGCAAGTCCTGCCCTTGCAGCTCTATTATTTTGTCTCAGCTGAGGGTCGGATCTAGATCCTTAGGTACACCAGTCCTTGTTACTGCTGGCACATCTAAATCATTCTCTTATTTAACTTCATATATACAGCACTGCTCCCCACCAGAACAACCAACTCCCTCCCTGCTCTATAACCTGCATCCTGCTCATCTTCCTTCTCTCAAGCTTTCAACAAACATTTTCTATTCCCAATAAACAATGTAATGCCCAGTATGTCTCCTCCCCCACCTCTATGGGTCACCCCAAGAACCAAAGGACCCACCTGTTACTGAAAACCTTGCTGCAGTTGTAAACCTTAATGGACAACATTTCGCCCATGATGAGCTTTCCATAGTGAGGCCAGCGAAAGAGCTGCAAACAAATTGAGTAGGAAGGGATGAAAACTCATTTCCAGCCACACTTCTCCACATCTGGTGCTCCTTGGGTCCCTTGTGAGGTGATCAAGTCCATGGGCATGACAAAAAGCAACCGTGGTGGGAAGTTACTTTCCTGCTGGCCAGGCAGACCAGAGAGCCCCTCCAGCAGCACAAGGCAGTTGCTAAAGAAGCCAGAGCAACATCACCCTGGAAAGAGAAGAATGCCTGTGCCTGCTGGGGTCCCTGAGCTGCCAGCCTGTGGAGTGAGACAGGACATGGGATTGTACAGAGGCACTTGGGAAGAAGAGATCACCCAGGCAGGGAGTCATCTGGCTCCTGGCAAAGCTGCGCCCTAAAGCTTCGACTCAACACACCCCCAAACCAGCTGCTGCTCCTCTTGCCCCCCAGCCTTCTCCACCTTTCCCCAGGAAGCACACTGGCATTGGGATTGAGCAAGGGACAGGTGGGAACCACGCACTGGAACAGCACAGCTGGGCTGTCACAGGCTTCAGGGAGGTGACGACAGGGATGGTACTGGAGAAGTGGACATGCTTCCCAGACCACCCCATCCCTGCACCCATCCTTGCCCACTCCTGCCCCACGAGGCATCGACCACGGTGACAATCTGGACTTCAAAGGGCAGAAAGGCTTTGTCTTTGGCTTCAGTGTGCCCAGGCTTCCAGGCAGCTTTACCACTCCCCTGAGTGTCAGCCCCTGCAGCTTGTACAGTGAGGGACCCACCTGCCTCCCTGAGCAGAGCAGAGGAGCGAGGCAGCAGAGAAATTCCCAGAAAAGTGTCTTGTGGAAGGTACCCCTGTCCATGGCGCGGGGGTTGGAACTACATGATCTTCAAGGTCCCTTCCAACCCAAATCAACCTGTGATTTTATGACCAAGAAAGACGCTGACCTGTCCCACCCCTGTTCCCCAGGTTCTACACGTGCCCGGTTCTCTCACCTCCTCGAAGACGGCCTCTGAGCCACAGCGGACCTTCCTCGTCTTCTGGGTGAAGCCTTGAGAAGGAGAGGGGAGGCGTGAGGTGCCGGCAGGGGCAGACAGCCCCAACCCCGCGCCGTCCCTCCCCGCCAGCGGAGCCCACCTCGGAAGCTGAGCTGCACCTGGCGCTCCCCGCGGCCCGGGAGCTCGCAGAGCCGGCGGACGCGGGCGCTGAGCGCCATGGAGCCGGGGGCCGGCACCGCTGCCCCTCGCCCAGCCCCGCTCCGCCCGCCGTGACTCACCCGCTCGCCCAGCCGGTTCGGCTGGACGCTCCACGCCCCAGCACCCACGGCCCGGGGACGTGAGGGGTGGGGGCAGCCCCGGCTGTGCCTCCCTCCCCCGGGGGCCCGGGCTGAGCCCCCCAGGACGCGCCGCTCCCGGTGATGCAGCCCCGCGCCGTGGGGCCGGGGAGCACAAGGTGCTCTCCCTTACCGGCCTGAAACGGCTGAAGTGAATTTCCCCTCACACGGCGCCGCTCCAGCTCGGGGTGATACCTGGGGACTGAAGTCAGGCCTGGGAGACACCAGCCCAAGTGCTGCAGCGAGAGCAGAGCCTGGCTCTGCTTTCATCCAGCCCTGCACCTGCCCCGGTTCAAAATCACGGCTCCTGAGGTTAAAACCCTCCAAAGCAAACAGCGGGAGGGTAGGAAAGGGCAGCTCGCTGGGCCGCTCACCGAAGCCCTCAGAGTGCCAGGCTTGGGTTCTCCTGACACAAGGAAACAGCTGAGCCCCCCCGGAGCAGGGAGCCGGGCTGTGCAGCAGAGGGGGATGCCTGAGCAGTACAGCCCAGCTGCCAGCTCTCTGCACACCACAGACAAGCACCAAAATCCAGACAGTGGGGCAGGAGCTTCAGCTGCTCCACAGGGCACTGTACTAGGAGAGGGAGGAGGGAGAGCTGGGGCACACTGTGCTGCCCACTGCACCCCCTGGGCCTGAGACAGCTCATCTCACCTGCACAAGACCTGATAGAGATGCAAGAGCCCTTGCAGAGCACAGATTCAGGCCAGATTAAAGCAATCAAACAATCATGAGCTGAGCAGAATTTGGAGAGCATTTCTTTCTCCTGCAGTTCTGGTTCTCTCTCAGCAGCCTGCAGCAAACACCCACATGCACACACACTGTACAGGAGGCCTTGCAGCAGGCCAGGGTGGCTCACCCAGCTCCACAAACACCACGGAGTGAATCATAGCTGTTCAATGCCAGCTGCTTCAAAGCAAGCCCTGCGGATATTCCCTTTATTCCCCTCTTGCACAAGCACTTCCTGGAGCACCGGGGAAGTGGTGCTGGAGGGGGTGGAAGCATGCCAGCATGCCCGGGTGGGAGGATGCAGCTTCACCATGAAGCAACACAACACCACAGGCTGGCAGCACTCAGCACCACTTGTGTGAACCCAAACGAGCAAGCCCATCAGCTTAGGGCAGCACAGAAAGCTCAGTGCACTGAGCCCATATCCAGTCAGGGCTGGAGGGGTACAAGAAGTACCATTTAGGCAGTTTAGCGAGACATCCAGACCACTAAAGTATGCTGCTGCTGCGGAGTGGATCCGGTACTTGCTCAAGGCTGATCAAAAGACAGCATCTCCCAGTGGAGTTTGTGTGGCTTCCTCAAATACCTGGAGCAGTCCCAAGAAGACAGTGCCTTTTTTTAGCACAGTCTAGGGGAACCACATGTTTTAGACCCTAAATGGTCTAAGGAAGGCCATTAGCCCAAGCAGTTGTCTGGGCAAAGGGGGATGGAGCATGATCTCCCACAGAGGAGGGAGCTGTCAGGCAGTGGAGCATGACATGTCACCAATATTTATTGCCAGATGTCCAGGAAGCAAGAGGAACCCTCCCCAGTGAGCTCCTGCAAGAGCTTTTGATTTATACAAAGCCCTGAGGCTGAAATACCTTTGGGGATCACAAGTCCAAGGGTGTTTGTTCAATCTTGGTCAGGGTAAAGAGACTTCTGGGGTGTTCCCCATGCTCACCACGGGGGTGGCCAGGGCGTGCGCTGGCACTGAGCGAGAACACGTGTTCTCCTGAGGAAGGTAACCTGAGCTCCAACCTGACCTCTCCTCTAACTCCAGCAACAGCCATGCCATCAGTCTGCATTCCAGCTACACCCAGGGCAGCACGTGGCAGGAGACAGACCTGCCAGCCTTCCACACTGCTGCACTTCCTCTAAAACCTGGTGTCCTGAGGAGAGTCAAGAATGAGAGAAAATGGACAAAACTCTGCCATGGCAGGTCAGCAGCTTCCAAGCTTGACCCTCCCAAGGCTTTTCACCTGGGCCCACACCCCTCTGCTCTTGTTTTCAAGCGATAACTGCAGGACTTGTGCCCCTTTTCCTGCTCACATTTCAACCATTTATTTGTGGATAAAGAGCATCTCCTCCAAATTCTGTTCTGCTCCCACAGGGGGAAGCAGTTCCTCAGACCTGCCTCTGCCACATCTTGGCCTATTCCTTCCCAAAACAGGAAAGGTCTCTCCTACCACCAATGAGTCCAGCACCTGGAAACCCCTCAGCTAGCTGCAGAGCAGTGACTCCTCTCCTCAGAGTGCAGACACAGGGGATTCACTCTCTTCCATTGAGTGGGAGCTGGCAGAGGTTTAAAAAGGAGAGGAGAAATGGATTTCAAAATACACAAAAAACAGCCTTAGGTTTCTTGTAGGCATCACACAGCAAAGGAGAGCTNGAGCAGTGACTCCTCTCCTCAGAGTGCAGATACAGAGGATTCACTCTCTTCCATTGAGTGGGAGCTGGCAGAGGTTTAAAAAGGAGAGGAGAAATGGATTTCAAAATACACAAAAAACAGCCTTAGGTTTCTTGTAGGCATCACACAGCAAAGGAGAGCTCTGCAAGCAGCTGAAAACATGAGTAAAGGATGTTCTCCATCACACTGCAGTTCCTCAGGGAAGACTTGGCAGTTTTCCTCTCTTCCACACTTGCAACACATTTCAGTTTAAACAGCCACTCAAAAAGAGAGGTTGCTTGGTTTCTTCAAGACTCTAAGTCTTGAAGTACAAGACTTAGAAAGTGCAAGAAGTGCAAGAAAATGGATGATAGGTGTCCAGCTTTCTCTAGAGGAAGCTGGCTGCTGCCTGTGTAACCTGAGAGAACATATGCCAGAACTAGGTTTGAATAAAAAACTAGCACAGATTCATCTTGGCTCAGCAGTGGTCCTGGCCCCACAGCCCTTCAAGCACAAGCTACGTAGTGGTATTTTGGTGGCAGAGTCCATCCAGAAAGATTAGCCTAGTTTAGGGTGAGACTTCAACCCCTGGTTCTGCCTTTCACACAGGTTTGTAACTTAACCAGTTTCAGGGCCTGGATCACTGGTGCAGTGTGCCAACACATTCTCACCACTTCAGGGTTCATCTGGTAGAACAAAAAAGTTCTTTCATAATTTCACAGTAAAGAAACAGCTCATCTTACTGCAGGACAGGGCTGCAGGATTCACCAGTCAGTGAATAACAGGGAACAAAATTAACAATGATGGACAACTGGCTCTGCTTTTTTTTGGATCACACTCAACCTTGGCTCACCCAGATGCTGAAACACCACCAGCCACACTGCTGGAAAGCAAAAAGAGAAGTCCAGGAAGGAAATAAGAGTCCAGACATGTTATGTAAGTCAAAGCAGATTATTGATTTATGTAACTGGAAGTGATGACCACTTGTAGTGCAATGACAAGCCCAGGTTTCTTTATCTCCATTTTGAAATGAACCATCAATTCCCATTGCTCAAAGCAATTGTGCTTTGCTGTCACATCCTCAGTTCCCAGCCCATGCAATGCACACTTGACACTCCTGAGGACAAGAACTCTCTGGAGTTCCACAGATAGTTACTTCTTCATTTTGTAACTTGTGTGACATAAAGAAATGACTCAAAGCATCTTCATTTTAGTGTTTCCAGTTGCTGAATTTTTAAAGTCACATTAATGTGGCTCATTAATCCCATCCCATCCCATTAATTAACAATTAATCATCACTGATCCCCCACAAATAAGCAAAGTGCCATGGTCTTAAGCTGCAACAATGGCTCCAAGCAGGAGCTCATCACAGAAGCAAATTTTGCTAATAGAAAAATGTGATAAAAAAAAAGATAGCAAAACATGGTCACTGAAATTTAAAAATAAACCTCTACATATAAAAAATATACTGGCACTTTAGGAAGGCACAACAGGCATCCAACCAACAGTCTTTGGTCACATCCAGGACAGAAGGGTCCCCATTTCCAAGGCAGCTTGACAGAAGAAAAACACGTATCAAGGAGCACATGGTAAGTGTTATTGCAGCAAACAGGGATGCAGCAACACTTCTCCCCTCCAGCTCAGCACTGCAGCTGGAGCAACTATGTGAGCAGCTCAGTGCACAGACCCCCAGAGCCAGCAGCAGAGCAATGACACGTGGTGCGAGGTGTCACAAGGTGACACAGTTGCAAGGTGGAAAACCAACAAGGTCGACTTTTCTGTGACAAAAACTTCCAGCAATTGCAGGTTTTCCTGCATTTGCAGTTCTTCGGTTTAGGAACAGGAAAGATCAGACTCAGAGGACAAGCAGGTGAAAGAAGTGGTGTGAGAAGTGCAATCTCAAGGCCCCAGGCACCCATGATGTGCCAGGGAGAGTGTGGTGCAGGCAGCTCTTCACCCAGTGGGACAGGCCAGCCTGAATTACATGGCCTTGATTTCCGGGGGCTTCAGGGGGGGCCACCCCTTCCATTTATAGTAGGACACCAGCTGCTTGGGCACTTCAGCCAGAACCACCTGGGAGAGCGCTTCCCGGGGAGCCTGGAAGGAGAACAGGGAGAATAAATCAAACACGGCAGAGAACAGACGTGTCAGCCCCTGGAAAACTCTGAGGGAATCCCGAGCGCAGTCCCCACCTGCCACACTCACTCCCTGTTTTAAGAGTTGCCTGCTACAGCTTTAGGGGCACTTCCAGTCAGTCTCAGCAAGCACTGCTTGCTGATTAAAATCTGATTAAAATCTGATAAAACTGATTAAAATCACTCGCTCCCACCTCAACCCCAGACTCACACAGCCTTTCCATGGCCCTGCCCTGAGTGCCCAGTGACCAGCAATGTCTGTTATTTGGGCATTCACTCTTCAACCCAATTCACTGTGCGAACACCAGTGCCAGCCCTGGAAGTCAGGAGGAGCTGAGGAATGATGGGACTGCTTTCAACAGCAGGGAAGACCAATCTCAACTTCAATCACTCATGGGACTCAACATCAGAGACTGACAACATGATCTCAGCTCCCTGCCTAAATGTTTGCATCCCTGGAGGGAGCACATCCCCTTTAACCCTGCAACAGCCAAGAGACAACACATGAAATCAATGATACAATGAGGGCTCTTGAGGAAAGGCTGCAAGACTGAGAGGCACTCAGCTGGGAACACAGGGGCAAACACCTCAACCCTCGCTGGGAACGAGCAGCAGGGGCAGCACTCTGAGCATGCTGCCTTGTCAACACTGTGGCCACTTCTAGGATGTAGGAATACTGGCTCCAGGGCTCCTCTGCAGCTAAACACAACTTACATTTTTGAACTGTCGGAAGGGCACAAACTGCACGATGTCCCGTGCAGCTGGCTCTCCTGTCACAGACTTTAGGACACCATTGTCTCCATCAAGGAACTCCATGGCTTTGAAATCAGCTTCGCCAACGCCCACAATGATGATGGACATGGGCAGCCTGGAGGCATCAACAATCGCCTGCCTGGTTTGGTCCAGGTCAGTGATCTCTCCATCCGTGATGATCAGCAAGATATAATAGTGCTGAAAAACATAAGAAAGCCCCCAGTTAGGTATTTCAACACCAAGGTTTACATAACTGAAGCAAATACAGCAATCTCTCTGCTAAGAAAAAAATCAGATGCTGCTGTGGATAACAAAAGAGGAAACTTATGTTTATCCCCATTTTTTCCTATGCCTACTTTCTGTGTGCATTTCAGCTTTTCTCTGTACTAAAAAAAAGATAAAGGATTAAGTTCAATTTATAAAGAACAGTTACATCAATTGGCAAAAATCACTAGAGGTGAAAAGTACTACTAAATCCACACATACAAAATTCATCAATGAGTGCTGTTTCACTGACTGACACCTCAGAAAGGCTAAAGATATTTAATATCCCTGCAGTGTAACTCAAAAGGCCTTTTTTTTTTTAACAATAATTTAAATTATAAGTATTCTAAGTATCAGAAATCTCAAAACACAGCAATGACAAATAACATGAGACAAAGACATTCTAGAGATAACAGAGAAAGAATACAGGACCTTTTCTAGAAAGAAAGAAGTATCTCACACTCATTAGCATGGCAAAGTGTTTAAAATTTCCATCCTTCTCCAGAAACTAAGGTTTAGTACCTGGTTCTGAAACAAGCAATTAGTGTTTTATAGCAGCTATCTACAGGCTTAAAATGAGGGGAACACAATGAAAATAAGAGAAAACTAAATTTCCAATTCCAAAACACAGGTAACACAAGGGTTACCATTTTTGTACCCCACTGCTGACAGATTCTTTATTTAAATACTTAGTTTTCAACCTGAAAGAAAAAGTAGAGACATTTAACACCTAAGGAAAATTGAGAAGATCCCCCCAAAGTGTTGAGAAGGCTAAAAAATACTCTCAGAAATGTAAGAAATGGATCTTCCTAGCCTGACAGTGTGGCAAATGTATTTAATATACATACAAACACAAGTAGCAACAAAAATACTGACACAGCCACACGATAAAACAAGTAGCAGAATGTATGTCAAAATTCCTTCTCATTGGTCTGTCAAAACTGGAATCAGTTAATGTCCATCAAGAAATCCAATTCCTTCACCCTTCAGAAAAGGAATGAAGTTCAAAGACAAGAATTTGAATTTTAACAGTGGCCATGGAAGCCCAAAAGTGAGCCCTGCCACACAAGCAGAGGGCAGGGCAGGCACTCTGCTGTCAGCACACCAGTGGAACAGTTCTCAGACTCCCTGCCATGGTGGGACAGACAGTCAAGCCCTCTGATAGTTTCTTGGAGGAGGTCTCTGTGGACATTCTTGAGAGCAAAGTCATTTGGCACAAAACATCTAGAGCCCCTCTATATTATGTGCATTCCCCTACAGAGAAGGCACATAGAGAGATTAGAGTGAGGCAACTGCTGGCAGAGCCCAGCTGTGTAACAGCCAACACAGCACCCCGGAGGTGGCAGCAGGGAGTTCAGTGCCAGCCAGCTGGGACAGAGAAATAAATGTGGCCTGAGCAATGACTAAGTCGACCCAGTTTAGGTTCCTATCAATATGGACCAAGAGAGCACTGACAGCCTCTCCGTGGGCTGGTAACCGAGGACCAAACTTGAGATTCTAAGAAAGGAAGATAACATCGCTTCACCACTCCATTCTACCCCATCATGAACACGGAAAACAGAAACATCAACCCAAAGCAGATCCATAGTAAAGGCCTTGCACTCACTGCAGCAGTTCCTTGTTGCATGGAGTGTGCTGCAAACCTTGCCACGTGGTTTATGATGGGAGAGAAGTTGGTTGGTCCGTAGAGTCGGATCTGAGGCAGGATCTGGCGGTAGGCATCCACTACTCCTTGGATCCCTGCAACACAAGGAAGTAAACCTGCCACAAGAGCCCCACAATTTTTCCAGTCATTATTTTACAAGCATTACTAAATAAAGGATAACTCACACAGCTGTGAACTCCTAAAGGGCAAATAAGCAGCAAGATAACAGGAAATACAAGCAGCACAGAGATGAAACCAGTGGACAGCTGCAGAGATCAGATTTGCACATTTCTCCCCCATTCCACATTCTTCACATTTGTGCCTCTAACATCACAAAGCTCAGGATTCTGGCCTGTGAGTTGGCAGGGTTGACTGAAAGGGCTTTAAATTAGGCTTGAAGGAGCCAGGGGATAAGAGCAGGCTCAGCAGAGATGAGCCATGGGGTGACATGCCAGTATTGGGGGTGAAATCCACAGCCCAGCTGAAGTGCATCTATACCCCACTGACTCTGGAACGTGCAACACACTTCTACTCTTACAGAGATGAGCCAAGAACTCCTAAGGTAATAAAAACCAACAGGGAAACACCTGAAAATTATCTCCAAGGAAGGACTGTTGCTCTAGGAAGGTGACACAGCCATCAGCCCAGCTGAGGTGCACTCAGCACCGGCAACAAGCAGGAGGAGCTGGAAGCAGCCACCAGGCTGCTGGAAACTACAACCTTGTTGCCATTACTGAAACTTGGTAACACTGCACAAATCCCATGACTGGAGTGCTGCCCCGTCAGGGGCACAGGGCGAGCGGAGAATGGGGCTTGTGGGCAGTTCACAAGTCATCTCTGCCTCTTCTTCCTCACTCAGAGGAAGGACTCGTCTCACTCATCCCCTGCTCCAGTGTGGGGTTGCTCCCACAAGAGTTACTACTCCATGAACTTCTCCAGTGTGGGTCCTTCCCACGGGGTGCAGTCCTTCAGGAACAGCTGGCTCCAGACAGGCCCCTTCCACAGGGTCCCCAGCCCTGGAACAGACTGCTCCAGCGTGGGGCCTCCACGGGCTGCAGGGGCACAGGTGCCTTGGATCTCCACCACAGGCTGCAGAGGAATCTCTGCTTGAGCACCTGGAGCACCTCCTTCTTCTCTACCAACCTTGGAGTCTCCTGAGTTGTTCCTTTCATACTCTCACTCCTTCCTCCAATTTGCTTCTCAAATCTGATATCCCAGAGGTGCTACCACCATGGCTTGGACTTGGCCTGTGGTGGGTCTGTCTTGGAGTCATCTGGCATCAGCTCCACTGGACACAGGGGAAGCTTCCAGCAGCTTCTCACACAAGCCACCCCTGCAGCCCCTACTGCCAAAACCTTGCCATGCAAACCCAACGTAAGCCAAAACAACCTCCACTGAAGAACATGGCTACAAAAAACCCCAAGCTTTCAAGACGAACTTTAAAGCAGAGCAGTCAAACATATACCCATATCTCCACACTGCTGGTCAAGTAACCCTGGTTTCTAACAGCCCCAGCAGATGGTGGCTCTGGAAGTGTGATGAGCACAGGCACACTGCTGAGCTGCATCCACTGCCACCTGCAACCTAGCAGAAGTAACCAAGTTGAAGCAACAAAAACTTGAGTACAGACTAACAATCAAATTAAACCTAGACCCCTTCGCTGAAGTCTGCAACAACACACATCTGCTCTTGTCAGCATCCAGCTGAGAGCAAATCTAGTTTGCCCCATGCCCCGGTGCAGCAGTGCTGCATCTGATTTTCACTAGTTATCAAATAAACACAACTCTTCAAACCTCTGCCCCTCTCAGTGACATTATTAACAGGTGTCCTCACCTGGGCAATAAGGGTTGTTGGGGTTGAAGTTCAACGCAAACTCATGAGATACCTGAGAAAGGGGACATGACAAACAGTTAGGGAATGCAAACATAGATAGAGCAAGTGCACAGTGTTGTGAAGGCCCTACCTGCCAGCTAGGAGGAACCTGAGCTCCAAACCCAAATGCAGGAAACAGCTTGTCCCTGGAAAGAAAAGACAACAACAAGAAATGAGAAAGAGCAATTGTTCAGTGACTGAAGACCAAGACTGAATTCCTGCTATAAGGAATTGGTATATCATCTAGCTGCCCAGGGCCAGACACCAGGTACCCAAGGGATTCAGGCTTGGGCTTGACAGTTACAGAATTTTGTTCAGCACAGCCCTCCCAGGAGTCTCAGGAGATTTCAAAGGAGCAGGAGAAAAGCCAGACCCCACCCCAGCCTGGTCACAGGACAGAGTAGACAAACATATTCCCATTTAATCAAATAAGACACTCATGTTTGCAGTGCACCATCAGCAACACGGGAGCAGTGACCAGCTAAAGCAGCAGTACAGAGGGACCCAGGGCAGAGCAGGAGCCAAGCAAAGGCGCCAAATTAGGAAGGGCTGCCATTGCCCTCCCTGGCACTGACAGAAGCAGGAGGAAACAGCAGCAACCCCTTAAGGGATCTCCCAAGGAAAGGTAGCCCCTCAGTCATTAAAATGTTACAGGTCTGGAACAAACTATGAGCATTGATCTGCTGTGACACGGTTCTGGTGAGGTGACTAGGTCACTTAGGATCATTTACATACGTGTCATAATCCTGGACTACACTTCCCACGCTCCAGATGGCAATCAGGTACTCATTTATCCCATCTGGGCTGATGTGGTGAAGAGAATCTGGTGACCTGGGATCTCCATTGGAGGCAGTGAAGTCTACACCCACCTAATCAGTCAAGATGATGGCAGCAAGTCACTGATACATCACCACAAGCAAATAGAAGAACTAACTACTTCCAGAAATCCAGCAGCTCTACACAGAACAGGCACACAAGCCTGCACCTCTTTTCTCATTTTTAAGCACTAGCAATCCTTTCCACCGACAGACTGAACCAATTTCTCAAAAGAAGTTTAAGACATCTGAGCTCCATTAAAGTGCTACTTGATCACAAAAAGTAAAAATATAATGTCATTTGGGTTTTGCACACTTCATCACTGCAAACTCACACTGCATTTGCAGCCACTCACGCTGCCAACAGAAGTACACAACCTCACTGCTCGTCGTGTCATCCACCAAGACGAGCAGTGGGGAAACAACTCACCGTGAAGTTAATCTGGCAGCCTCCCATCACATAGTCCAGAAATGAATATTCTGTCTCAATCTAGAGGAACAGACAGACAGTGTTACACCTACTCATTTCATTATGATCAGGATATAAAAAAGCAAAAAAACCCCAACAAAAGTCTTCCTACCTTGCAGGATTTTACCCTAATAATGCCAGAGTTTTTATAGCTCTTTTTCTTTTGTTTTTTCTCAGGGTGAATGCATTCAAATTCCACCTACAGAAAGCAAGCATGGAAGAATCAAGTTCCAAAATATCTGCACTTACAGCAGAGCAAATTATGGAAACAGAATGGTGTCACACATCACACAATTTCAGAGTTACCCAAATACCCAGCAGAATTCAGAAATTTAATTTTAAAAACATCTGCAACTACTTTGGCTGCTATCTGATGAACTAAACAGGATACTTTTGCCACCAGCACTGGGCAGAGAAGGAAAAATCTTGAGTGGGGAGGCCAAAAAAGCCAGGCCATGGGTTCCCAGTGGCAGTGTTTAACTGTTTGGTTTCACTCACATCAGTTCTGAATTCACACCAGCCAGGGAAAAAGGCAAGAACCTTCCACCAGCTTTTGGACTATGGCCACAACAATTAAGCTGGCTGGCACATGGAGCATTTTTGGGCTATGTCCTGCCTGCAATACATCTGCCTGAACTCAGGTGAGACACTCCCATGAGAATGAGATGTCAGGTTTTCACTGCAGACAACGGACAAAAACCAGCAGCACCACCATGTGACTCGAGTCTATTCCAGACTGGATGACCGAGGTAAGGTAAGAAGAGTGGCAAGGCCACCAGCACACCTGTGAGGGTGACCAGCACAAACATTATCCAAGCCAAGCTGTGCCTCTGGACTCATCTGTTACAGCACCAACAAGAACTTTTATTTCCACTGCACTCAGAAGAGGCCAAAGCAGGCTGAACTGCTGGGAAAAGTGGCTGGCAACCAGCAGACAACAGGCTCAAGGATGCCTTTAGAAATAGGAACTGTATCAGAACCCAAAGAAAATAAAGAAATGTAATTCCCACACCATTCTTCCCAGATGTCAGCTTAGTAATATAAAGATACAAACAGAAATATTCAGATTTGGAGGCAACGACTCACAGTGTGTTCCCAAGGTCAATGTTAAAAAGGGGTTGTGAAAGCCTGAATTGTGGCCTAAGACAGCAGGGGCAGGAGAAGCTCACCGGGGAGCCGGGTCCAGCTGTTTGCATCTGCACCAGGGTCGTCTGCACGGCACCGATCAGGTCATGGGAGCCATCACTGTCGTGGTCCAAACACTGCACCTGCAGGGGGGAGCAGGGCATGGACACTGCTGCTGCAGGGGTGGAAGGGGCAGGGACACTGCTGCTGCAGGGGTGGAAGGGGCAGGGACACTGCTCCTGCAGGAGTGGAAGGGGCAGGGACACTGCTCCTGCAGGGGTGGAAGGGGCAGGGACACTGCTCCTGCAGGGGTGGAAGGGGCAGGGCCAGGGCTCCTGCAGGGGGGAGCAGGGCAGGGACACTGCTCCTGCAGGGGGGAGAAGGGCAGGGACACTGCTCCTGCAGGGGTGGAAGGGGCAGGGACACTGCTCCTGCAGGCGTGGAAGGGGCAGGGCATGGGTGTCCTGTGTTAGGGGGACCAGCTGCTGCTCCCCCACCCATCTCCTCTGTCCCACCTTTGCAGCAATGCTGCTGAACTCCCCCATTCCAGCAGAACTGGGGGTATTGGCCACACCACTAATTGAAACCCAGAAGTAAGGACACACATCCAGAATGAATCTCAAAAATGTTCACTTCCTCATCCATTTACATATGCGCAACTGGAAATTTTAAATAAAATCTTTCCCTGGTTTAAATGGAAATTATTAAGTTAATAAATAAATTAAAATGTAAAAGAAACCTTAAAAAAACTCCAACATTCCACAGGCCAGATGTATAAATGTGAGATCATTCAGGACAAGATATGTAACTGGGGTAATGGGAAGAAGCAATTAAAACTTCATTATCTGAGCACTTTCTGAATATGCTCTTTTTTCTGTCCAACAATACCATCAATTTACAAGGAAACTGCAATTTCCATGGAACAGGAAGTCTGTCTTTTTCTGCATCTTATACAGACCAAATGGTAAGTACTTCATTAATGTTTAAATCAGCATGAAAGCTTCAGAAGTAGATAATGCAAAAGAGCAATGCATTTACAAACAAAAATATGCTATTAACTGTGGCTTACAGCAACCGCAGTGAGATATGTTGTCAATAGTTCCTCAAAAAAACACTGATGGAGAGCATTTCTGACACACTCCATGCACACAACTGCAGAACACAAGTAATTCCAGAAGCAGGCAACTAAGAAACAGTTACAAGCAGCTGGCTGCTCCCCTGCTGAAGCTCTCATGACACACAGATTCAAGATCTGCTCTCTTCCCAAGATTTCCCTTTATTAATTTGCCTTTAGAAATTAACGTTACTCCAGTATAAACCACAAGGACAGCTTTCTCCTCAGGACAATGGGACAAGATGGGATAAGGATGTAACATTCAGTGGCTAGATATCTGAATTTGAGACAGGGTTCTTTTAGGACGATTTGGATTTACTAGGGATCTTCCACTGGTATAAGTGGCAAACCCATACAGACACCCAGGTGAATTATGGCCTAATGTAGCCACCTAAATGGGAAGCAGCACATCATCCTTCACTGCCTTAATGGGGAAACAAGATACCACAGACACTGTGCCCCTTCTCCCCCTCCATCCTTTCCAACCCACCCCACTCCCTTCTGCATCCTCCATCACAAAGCAACTCCCACCCCTCCTGCCTGAACTCCCCTCAGCCTCTCTCTACAACTCTGTGTTTGCACATCCCCCAAAAGCAGCTGGATCATGCCAGGGAAGCCAGGGAAGGAGGCTCTTGTGGACAAGCCAGGGTGCAGATTCCCAGGGCAGGGTCCCTTCCACATCAGTACACTGGGAGAGCTGCAGGGAATTCAGCAGCTGCCACCTCCATGCACCTCCTCTCCCTTCCCCTCCTGCTCCCACTCCCCCTCCCAGCCATGCCAAGAGAACTGTATAAGTTGACAGCACAGTATGGCCAATAACAAACCTCTTCTTGCAAGGTTTTCTAAAACTGGCCATAATTCACTGTGGGCAGCCCAAAGAGTGGTGCTGCTGCAAACAGAACCCTCCAATACTGCAGGACACTGTAGAGGGTTATTTACTAATTATTTCTTTGCAAATGAACTGTCCCATATTCATCACGAGTTGTGGAATACAGTCAGCAGGTAAAAGGCCGCTTTTGTCTTCAGGAGGAACTTTCAAAACTCAAAGAAAATGGTTTTGCTTTTGCATTATCTGCCATCAAACCTGTGAGTACCAACACCCACAAATTTCTATTTTGCTATCTTGCTACTTCTATTTGCTACATTTGCTATTTCCATTTAAATAACTATGGGGGAGAGACACTGCTCTCACTTGCCCTTATTTTTAACAAAACTGTCACGAAGATTAGGCTGTGTCACAAATCCAAGCTGTTCTTAACACAGAACAAGGAGAACATCACTCTGCATTGCAATGAAGAAAGAATTACCATAATACTAGGCAGCATTTGATCAAAAGATTTATGTTCAGGCACACATTCAGTGCTTAATCCTCACACACAGCTGGCAAAGCTGATGTTTAGGGGATGCACCAAAATGGCTGTTCCCACTGTGCTGAAGTTCAAGTTCTCCCCTTACCAGTATTTCACACATAATTGCTCCTATGTGGATTTTTTGAAGCCTCAAACAAGAGGTTCAGAGGAACAAATGCCAAATGAAAACTAAATCACTGCAATATTATATTCTTTAGTGTTGCTAGTGAAACAACTGCCTGTCACCCTGACTGACTGACTTCCCCAGCCTGTTAAGAACAAGAACAGTTTAATCCTTTTTCACAGCTGCATTGGGAAACTTAACAGACTATTTGCACATGCATCAAGAATTTTGGCTCAAATGAACTAACAGCAAAAATCTATCCTCTTGAAGAAGCAGGTCACTCCAAAGTGACCTTCAAAGCACAGAAAGCTTCTGGAAAGCAAACGAAACAAAACAACAACACAAATATTTTGGGACTATAGCAAACACAGCCCCACATAACAGAACAAACTATGCCGTGTGGTGCCAGTTCTGACAAACATGCATCTCTCAGCCGTCTCCTTCACCCATCTGCTGCTCACTTTTGGACCAAGAGGAGTTTTTTCTGACCTGAGACAGTTGATTCCTCAGCAATAAAAGCTCATGAACACCACTTAGAGCACTGCCACCTCTCAATAAGCCCAGCATACCTGAACACCTATTTCCAGGTTAATAACCTCACTAATTCTTTGGACCTGCCATACTGCACAAGAAACAACATTTTTGCTAAACCCTCCAGACCAAGCTTCCAGCATGAGACTTCTTCAAAGACTAGATGAAACAGGAAAATTCTGCAAATGCAAAATATTTAGGTGTTGGATAGGCAGAGAGGAACTATACTCACACAGAACTTATTGATTTAAATGTCTTTAAATTATCAATCCACTGCTTAGAAGAAAAAATAACAAATTAAGTTGCTATCAGACTTTCTTTTAAAGAAATATATTAAAAGATGGCATTGCTCTGCTACCACCTCCGTAAGCCAGGACCAGAGAGAATTAGTCATCATATACAAGAACACAGGGAATTGCAGTTCTGACTCAAAACTAGATTTCTACTTGGAATATGTAGAGAGAGAGTTGGGAGAAGCCTGCCAGTCTCAAGAATGGACAAATCTGACAGATGCCTTAAGGTCCTCTCAGTGTCCGTATCCCAAGGCACTCAAGCTTGTCCAATATTTATGAACTTCTCAGTTTAGAAACAGTGGTAGAAAGCCACAAGAAAAGAAATATAAACCAGCAAGACACCACCACTGAAGCCCAACCTGAAATCCTTCACAGAATAGTGAAAAGAAAAACCAGTTATAATTCTTCTTGTGACTAATCATTAGAAATTGTGTCACTTCTGCATTTCCTGACTTCTCAATTTGAAAACTCATAATATTTTAATAGACATCATACTTAACAGAATATGATCACTTACTTGCCACACTACAATTCTAGAAAGGCAATCTAAAAATTAAAATATGATTAGACAGCCTGATAACTCATAGTTAACATCAACAGAGAACAGATACTTTGTAAAAACAAACAAAGAGAATTTCTGAAGGCTGTACCTTGATAGGTTTATCAAAATCTCCACCACAGAATGTCTGCAAGGGAACACTGAACTTCCTCCAGCATGGATTTAAGTTGTTCTTGATCACCTTAAAAAAATTTCAGCATAATGTCATGTGAGGGATGCAGCATGCAAGTCACTAAGAAACACGACATGAGGGCTCTACATGGCAAGCAGAGAACAGCCTCAGTCACTTCAACCCTGACAGGTATCGAGTGCCAAGCAACAGCTCTGTCAGAAATAAAAGACTGATTTCAGGGTTAAGGTCAATTTTAGAGCCAAGCCAACCTAACATCTCAACATCACAAAAAGGGAGGAGAGTGAGTCACTCTTCTCACTTGGTGTCTGTGGTCAGGCTCCTTACTCGGCAGCTTCATGTAGTCAACAGGCAGCAAATAAACAATTTGCTGCAGGCTCAGCAGAATTTCTTTTTATTGGGTACAACTTTCTCTGCAACACTGGTGCAAAGCATGACCAGGAAACAACATCCCACTCTAAGTAGGAGTAAACTGTCTGATCATCTCAGGAAAAACATTGTGTGGAAATACTACCTCTGATCTGTACACGAGCTGCCACGTTCCAGCATCACCCTGCTTGTAAAACTCCAGAAATGGATCTGATTTCCCCAAGAAATCCTGCAAACAAAAACCCAGCAGAAGTCATCAGCCTACTGATGACATTTTATCCAAAATAAGTAAAGAGTTGGCTGATCAGTACACAACACTTCAAACAAAGCGCAAAGACAAACAAACTACACATTTGTTTTCTTTCCTCACTTTTATTTTTCTCTTTTAAACTGATGCACTTTATAAATCAGAATTTATCAGCTCCAAGACCACCGCCTCAGACCATGTTTGTCACTATGTAAGTCACATGATTTTGCTGACTGAGCCCTTAGGTCACTAAATCCCTGGACTGGTCTTTGGCTTCAAATAACAATGAGCAGCACACCTAAATTTCCACCTTTTCTTCTTTAATGGAAATACAGAAAGATCAGTTTCCAGCTACAATACTCAGTGGAGACAATTATGTAGCTGGACTCTATTAATACACAGAACGTTCCAGAGCCAAACTACTGCCCCTAAACCTAAACCTGGCAATTGAGTTTCTGGATTGACATTGTGGTTTCCAACACGGAATCAATTGTGTCTCCAGTTTACTGCACTCTAAGTAACAAAACACAGCAAGCCTTTGCTCACACAATGGATTACTGTCTTAGCTGAATGTCTGCAAACACAGAGAGGTTCCTGGACAAAAGGCATAAACTGCAACTACTACAAAAGCATGCAATATAATTTAAAGAAAAAAA
The DNA here is from genome assembly GCA_013397135.1 of Pachyramphus minor. Taxonomy (NCBI): domain Eukaryota; kingdom Metazoa; phylum Chordata; class Aves; order Passeriformes; family Tyrannidae; genus Pachyramphus; species Pachyramphus minor. Next base: position 253,035 of record VYXB01005056.1, on the reverse strand, counting down.
AAATACCTTTTTGTCCAAGTTCTGGGCTCCAATTTCTAGGTACACAACCCTGGTATCTTTAATCTCCTCCGCTGAAATCTGTGCCACAGAAATTTAGGGGTAAAAATTAAACAAGAAATCATAGTTCTCCTCATACTTTGTCCATGAAAGAAACTCTGACACAAAACCAGAAATGTCACTTGGTCCCAGCCAGTATATAAGAGCGTTTTCCACACAAAATCCTTATTTACCGTAATAGTGCCCTTCCCTGCTGGCTTTCCCTGCTTCAGTTCCAGCGGGCGGGTGAACACAGAACTGGACACGACCTAAGGTTAAAAGATAGATAATCTAAACATCAAGTTAGACAGAGGGCAAAGAACTACTCTTCAATTTTCAAATTCCCCTAAAAGTTCTAAGAAGATTTGAACGCATTACCAACAGTACAGACAGCAGTTTTGTGCACCTGAATGGCTAAACAGTTATCTTCTCTCACTATCCAGGAAACACATCTCCAAAGCTAACTGTAAGATGCCCACAAACACATCTCCAAAGTTAAATGTAGTTGTCTGTTTTTGCTGCCTCTATGACACAAGAGGCATTGATAACATGGGTAGCCAAAAAGCTACAAAAGCCAGAAATAGTATTTAATTTATTGAGTCTTTCTTTAATAACGTGAGCCCCACTTTTCTTCTCCTACCTTGCTATACAAACCTCCCCCCAGGAAATGACTACAGAATCTCCAGTAGTCTTACTTCTTCAAGTTTACTGCCTGATGGTCCCTCTGTGCAAAGGAATCTCCATGACAGCTCTCCAAGCTCTCTTGCTTCCTTACTCCAAAACTGCCTTTGGTGCTACAAGTGCCTCCTAAGTTAAGCCATTAATTACACACCATGTGCATTTCTAATCTTCACTTTGTGATTGACACAATGATTTTTCTAACTACATTCAACAGAAGCACAAACTAACATGTTTAACAGTACGTTTTCAAATCTGAATGTGTCAACGCCTTTGATAAAGCGGATTTTTACCTAATTTTTCATAATAAACTCAAGTCTTGCTGCTACTTTGTAGATCACTTGACACACCTCCACATACCTGTCCCAGTGTGCACTCAACCCCTCCCAGGTAGTCATCATCATTTAAATCAAAGGTCTTGTTATCAATGTCATACACGCCGAATTTCAGCTTCTGCACTTTCTCAAAATAGTAATCCACAACCAGTTTCTTGCAGAATTCAGGGTCTTGGCAGTTCTTGATCCTCTCTGTGCGATCCAGCTGCGCAAACACATGGGAGCAAAGCTGTTGATGTTGAAGAAGCAGCGTGTGTTCTCCCACACAGCTTTTTACTTGCACTGGGTGAACACAAGCACCAGCAAGGCTACACACCCCAGACCATGCCTCGTGTTTGGAGATCAACTGGGCTGACTGACAGCTCACCAGGAATGGAAACAGCATTGGAAAATGAACATTAATGTATGGGAAAATTCTGACAATGAGGGGGAAATGCTGGTGAAACACTGTATTCTGGAGTGTGTGCTCTGGGGCAGGTTACACTGCAACAGGCAAATGAACCTCCCAAGGCAACTCTGAGCAAAAGAGCGAGCAACTGATGAAACCACTGCAGGTTTGAGCGTGGGCAACGGGACTGCTCACCAACTGGAAATGCGCATTCAACGTGTCATGCAGTCGGCTAGGAAAACCTGCGGGGTGGAAAGGGGGAGACCCGGCGCGTTCGGGGCCGCTCTTACCTCAGCCCAGCGGCCGCCCCCCGCGTCCTGCAGCAGGACGCAGAGCGGGTCCGACCTGGAGCGCAGGTCCCTGTCGAGGAGGCTGCGGCAGGACACGGACAGCTCCACCCGGGACACGCAGGCGGCCATCTGCGGGCAGAGCAGAGCAGAGCGGAGCGGAGCGTCAGGGGCGCGGCCCGGCCGGGGCGGGGCCCGCGGTACCGGCGCTGCGGGCACGGCCCCCCCCGCCCCCGGGCACACACAGAGAGACCTCCGGGCACACACAGAGAGACCTCCGGGCACACACAGAGAGACCTCCGGGCACACACAGAGAGACCTCCGGGCACACACAGAGAGACCTCCGGGCACACACAGAGCCCCCCGGGCACACACAGAGAGCCCCGCCGCCGTCGCTCGGCTCCTGTATTCAGCTATTCCTGCCGGGCTCTGCCCGCCGCTCCCGGCGGCTCCGGCTCCCCCCGCAGGGCCCTTCCCTCCGGCCCGGTGCTGCTCCTCCAGCAGAGAAGCCCTTTCCCCGGGGCCGGCGCTCGCAGCCCCTCGCAGGGACAGGGACCCCGGAGAGGCCGAGACTCGCCCTGCGCGGTGGGAGCTCCGCCAGAGCCCCCCTGCCTGCAGGGACCTCCTGCTCGCCCACGGGAACCACGGAGCCCCCGTGCTCTGCCCTGCTCGCTTCCAAAAACCCTAACATCAGCCTGGGACCGGGGATGACTATGTTTTATTGCACACGGAACCGCAGATGCTTCTGTTCGAGGAACAGCTCTAATTCTGAAAACGGCATTCAGAAGACAAACCTTCAAGCATCAAAACATTACAGAGACCAGACTTTTTTTGAGGGCTCTAACGAGTGCTTTAAACGGGAATACTTCATAGGGAAGTTCCTTTGGAGTTTGGAAAATAAGCAATTACTTGTTTGGTCTTTCTAGTAATCAAGTATCCCATGGCTTTCTCATACTTGCAGGGTGTAAATATTCATCTTGAAGAGATGAACTTTTATTGCACAACCTTTAATCCCTTGGACATCCCAGTCTGCAATCTGCCCTGGACAGATGTTAATGATGTCACCTGATACACCAGTGAAAGGCACTCAGATGCTCCAGTGATGGTGGCAGCACAAAACCAGCACTCAGTAGGAATTAGCAAAGCTTTAGGCAAAGACAATCATAGTTCAGCTTTCAGCTAAGGTCATCATCATCATCATCATCATCTGCTTTAATGCCAGCATTTTCAAAGAGGCTTGTTTGAAGGAGTCTGGTCAACTGCTCAAACTACTGGCTGGAGCCATCCATCTTCCATTCAGTTGCCTTCAACCCCAAATAAGATCCACAGAAGAAACCATTACCTTTAATAAATGCATTTCTCCTAAAATCTCAAGCCACGGGTACCATGTTTTTTCCTCATTCACACATGCAATTCCACCAGACCAGCTTACATCTCACACAGCCTCACATCTGCACACTCTGTGGTTCCACACATGACCCTACACATTTGTACAACACCCACGATTTGACAACAAGGAAGTCCAGGACATCCAGTCTGGGTCCCCTGCCAACATTTTGTCTCTGTTTTCCTCTACTACAAAAGAGATTTCTATAGTAACAGGAGGCACCTCTCCTCTCCACTAGAGCTGAAAGGATCAGGAGTAAAGTTAACCTCAAAGAAAAAGCTCCCCATAAGCTTTAGAACCCCAATCAGCTGTGGTCCCTTTCTGGGAGGAAACCACTACTGCAGGTCTTAAGATGCACTCAGAACAAGTCTGTACATATTTATTCCATGTTATAAAGACTCCAAAAAGCAAAAGTTTGAGGTGGGAACTGTTCAGTGTGGAACACCACACAGTGAAGCCAGCAAGTGAAGCGATACAAGTTCTCACACCCAATCACCTCTCATCTGCTACCTGAAACTATTCTCCAGGTCAGGAGCAATGAAATCATGAAAACACTCCATTTTCAAGGATTTGTCTTTCAGAACCCCAATACCCAGAAGGCTGTCTCATCTAACTGCTTTGGATTTAGTAACGGCATAGGATTTCCCTTGAAACACAGCCCAGATGTTCTGCTGAACTGCTGGAGAAGTTACAAACCACAAGGAATCCTTTCCCGCTGTATCTCTCCGCTCTATCAAAGGGCACTGGTTGGAGCGAATGACAACCAAACCCCAAGAAAGCACAGCCAGCCCAGCTCTTGGGAGTGGCTGAGCAGGAGCTGTCCTCCTAACCAGCTGTACTCCTGCCTCACCAACTCAGGGGTGAAAGTGGCTTTAACAACTATAGACAGAATCCTTACAGAAAGAAGAGAGGGATGGCTCCTTAAAGAGATTCAGATAAAAAAAAAAAATCATGTTTAATCTGAAAACATCAGTTTGAACCTCAGCCAGCAGTTGTTTCTATATTACTGCCTATGGATGTCCTCAGAGAGCCCACACAACCTTCCTTTCACTTCACGGCTTTCCAAACACACTGTATGATGTTCTCCAGTATCAATCCATTCCTTGAATAACAGAAGAAAATCCTGATCATAGGCATCCCAGCAGCAAGAGCAAGGAATCTGTTAAGATACAGCATCCATTTCAGCCAAGGTTGATGATCTCCTTAGCCCCCACCTGAGAAACTTTGCCCAGCCACCCTGCTCATGCAGTTATTGAGCAGCACAAATCTCCGGAAACCTGCCTGCATCTGAAAAGATCAAAAAAAATCAAAAGCTTAACATATTTGCATCTCCAAACACACATACAAAAAAAACAAATGGAAAGAAAACATAGTGAGGTTCCTCAGCAATTAGGAAAACTAGCCCCAACTTCAATTATCAGTGATTTTTAAACAGGATTTCATTATGATAATATGGGTTCAAATTTTCTCTTTTTCTCCCTAAAGCAAGATTTTGGAATTTGCTTTCCTTTTCACAGTAAACTGTAATTTACTATAGTAATTGCATCTTTCTATAAAAAACTGAATAGTTTATCTTAAATGTATCAGTTGACTTTCATCTCCACCTCTCTCCACAAAGTCTCAGTTCCCTTTCTCTGAGAGGAGTGACCATCCCAAAAGCTTTGAAAACACCAGCAACTAGTCCTTGGACTGAGAACCACCCCATGCTTAACCCCCCTCCCCGTTCCTCTTTAAGCCTGTTCTGCACTTCCACACAACCCTGCAACAGCATCTTGGTGTTTCAGCACTCAGAGCTGCCCAGCTGGCACGTGCCAGCTCCCTCCCAGGGACAAGCACAGGGCATCAGCACGGTGTTCACCACTTACCAGAGCTGTGCAACAGCCACACCACGGGAGAAAAAGGCTCTAGTGGTCACTAAGCCCAAACAGTGCACGGAGGCTCTCCCCTAAACACATTTCATGTCACTGAACTGAAACAACTTGGGGTTTTATTATTTTTATTAACAGCCTTGTTCCTCAGCATGCACTCAAGAACACCAATTGCATTCAGCCTGCACATTCAAATCAACATTTCAAAACCACACTTCATGTTGTTTCCCTGGGTTTTCACAGAGCACTCTTATTTATATCCATTCATACACACAAAATAAGTTTAGCTTTTAGCCTTGCAACAATATTTACGACTAAAGAATATTTACATTTATTGCAACATTCAATATTTTCTATTTTCCAACAGTTCCACAAAGTCTAATATACATTGATTTCTTACTTAGCCCTCACAGCCACCCTTGATAACTAATATTGATGTCTACTATATGAACCTTCTGGTTTACAGAAGACAGTGAATATTTCCCAAGCAAAACCAGCAGCTAGAGCAAAATGCTTTCCATAAAAGTATGACATTTCATTTATAAAGGATTTATCATAGATCAGCTTGCAATAATGACAGTTTAACAATCTCTAACTTGACTGCCACTGGCAGACTGAAGTACAGCACAGTCTGAAAGTCACAAAACTATTCCAGACACAGAAATTCACTTTGCCAAGTAGAAATGAACTCCAAAAGTGATAATAAATTCAAATTCTCTTTGAAATATAGAAAATAGAGCTACTGGGTACATCCCAGCCCTGTGGGTTCAAAGGCAAAGGCAGCACAAACAAGCCACCAGTGCTGTTGCTCAAACAGCCTGTAAAATCACAGCTGAGGTTATGTTACAGCCCCATGACCAGCAGTTCCACTGACAGCAGCCACACACATCTGCTGCAGTGCTCCCCCAGCTCGGGGAGCTCCCTGGTCAGAGGCATCACCTGCAAAACTTCATCTTGAGCTGGATTCTGTAAACTACTTCCTCAAGGGAAGTTTCCATACCTCACCTTCAGATCCAGACACCTCTACTTTTTCCCTTTAGTTAGAACTGCACATGATATAACATATGATAATAAAATCATAATAAAATATGATATATTTTGAAGAAAAAAATACATTACCCGTGTTATCTCTACAAACTCTAGAGCAAAACGCTACCCCCAGAAATGTGCAAGCACACTCTCCAGAGAAGTCTTCCACTGCCCAACCAGGATTCATTCCCACTTACTCAAGTACAACACAGAATGGCTCCAGACTAGGTACACTTTAAGAAGTGCCCAGACAACCAAACTCAGGCCTAGTTTAAAAAGTTAGAAACCACTTTCACCCTGTAAAGATGATCATAAACTTCAACAGCTGTAATACACACAGAAAGATAAATCTCATCTTTCCAACAGAGCTGTTCTACACCAAAATGAAACGCAGCAGTAAAGAATTTGGTCCTAAATAATCAAAGGAAGCAGAAAAAAAATGCTACATTCTAGGAAAATCACACAGGACACCTATGCTACCCATTCAGAAGAATAAGAAATTACCTACTACTTTCTTAAGTTTCTTAAAAGCATTTCAGAACTTCCAACCCTTTTCATGTTTTTCATGTTTCTGCAGAAAAAGCAACTTCCTTTCACACAGAAAAGAACATTCTCCAACATAAAGAAAATCAACACATAGACAAGTCTAATATTAAATTTATTATTCGAGATTCAGTTTAACCAAAGCTTAAAAGCAAGTCAAATGTAAGAGAAGAAACCACTGTATGGTTGAAGAAAACTCCAAAACAAGAGTGATTAAAGGTTTTAACTGTTCCAGTTCACAGCTTTGGAGAGGCTTGCATTTCCCCAAAATGCCACATACAGCTGCCTGAAATATAAACTTCTCTGTACTTACCCCTCATGTAGGAGTGCCACCATTTAGTCAATTAAGGACCAAGTGGTGGACTGCCCAAGGTGAGAAATATTGAATTACATCATTTGTTTGATACACTTCCACCCCTCAGGATGCCTGAAGGCCAGAGGCTCCCCTCTAGGCTGGGAGGAAGGGGTGAAAGACAGTGAGCATAGGGTGAGAAGGGCATTGTGACTTGAATCACTCCAGCAAGGCAGCTCACAGAACCCCCTGAACCACTCAGAGGACGAGAAAAACCTAACAATTCATGGCATCAAACACCATCAGCAGTATTTTTAGTAGTGCCAGGAGTGATGCCTTCTGGAGAGAAAACATTAGCACTACCACTGAACACAGCCCTGCAGGTCAGCCTGGTTTCACCGCTCCAAGATGAAATCCAAGCAAGGATTCAGCACAAGCAAACTTGCAGTTTGTTCCTATTTAGTCACACTAATAAATTCTCAACTACAGAACGCTGTACAGGATACCCAACAGGCTCTATTTCAGTATACATCACGTATTAGACATTAATTTAACACCTTGGTTAACTCAAGCTCAAGGCTTTAGCACTGATTTCCAATGAGCTTACTGAGCAGGGGACCCAGCACAGCTCCTGCCTTGCATTCTGCTGACAGACCCTGCACAGGTGTCAGCAATCCTGCCAGCAGTGTGTACCAAATGCAATTCTCATCATCTTGGCCTTATGCTACCCAACAACCAGAGCCAACACATGTAACAGAGCATCCCAAGTAATTAACCTCACACTTCCCAAACACCTCACGTCCCATCATCTTTGCCTATTGCTTTGTTTAATCCCATCTCTTGCAGCTATTGCCCAACTTCCTTCAAAACAGCTCCTCTCTTCTCCTGTTGTGATCCCAGAATGTGCAGACCAGCAGAAGCAATGCTTTTTTCCCCACTACTGGTTCAATTTTGAGGGGGCAGCCTGTTATATTTTGGATTTTGACATTACAAAGCTGGTCCTGGTGCTGAGGTCAGCATCACTTTCTAAATACATTATCAAAATAAAAATTCTAATTTGATCCTCCTTTTCTGAGTCCTGTAAGGGTCTAAAAGAAATCATATAGCTAGGTTTGTACCACTAGATGCACTAAAATGCATCCTAATTTTAAACTGAGATTAAGAGAGTCTAATGAGAAAGACCACAGTCCACAGATTTTATTAGACAATAAAGGCTTTTTCTAGCACACCAGCTTCCATGGGCCACAGAGTCTCATCCCACAGCCCCAGAAGCTCTGCATATAAACGGCCACAATTTTTCCTATCATTTCATTATTTCTGGTGGTTTGCAGTGGGGATGGTTAAGATCAGCAGGTTGGGACAATCACTCTTCTCCATACTGTGTACCAAGCTATCTGTAACCACACATACAAGAGGGTTAATTAACTTATTACAAATTTGACATATAACCTGAAACAAACGGCATCTCCTAATTGTTATACAAGAAAGAGAATGCGAATACTATTAAGAGCACCTTTCCAAACAAGCTGCTCTGGCAGCTGGATTCAGTCCTGGTACAGAGAGCCCATGGTTCACCAGACGGCCTCAATTCCAGGGATGAGAGCTCCCAGTGAGTGTTTCCTACAGGGTGATGCTGAAACCCTGAGCCACAAGCAGAAGGAAGCAGCAGGACAGCCCAGCCCAGTCCTGAGCTCTAGACTGGACTGCAGGCCTTGTGCAAACAGTTCACTGACTGTCACACACCTCAGGGGCTGCAGAACCCACAGAACTGCAACTGGCTCTACTCACTGAGTTGTCTGCTGCAGAGACTGACTGAGGAGGCAAAGCTCCTGTTTATAAAAATAAAAATAACAAGCTTAGAACAGTTAAAAAAATAGAATTAAAAAAAAAATCACAAATGGGATTGTAACTTCCAGTAAAAAATGCAAACAAGAACTTGAGTCAATTCATCTTCTTTACTGCACCTTTCCCCCCTCAAGGAAAAAAGCCAAGTCCCAACTCAAGGAAACCAGGTCCTTCTTCTACAAATTCACCTTTACAATGTTCCATGTTTACTGGTAACTTATATACCACTAATATTCCCCTTAATCATAACCAATAAGCTCAAAGAAATGTCTGTGCGTGCCTTTACTATATATATATATATTCCCCACTTTTCTGAGAAGTAAGTAAAGAAACTGACAGGTCAGATTCGCAATTATTTCAAATATTAGTCTGGAACACGCTAAATTACAAAGAGGTTCAAATTAACACCTAAACTTAAGCAAAACCTGTTGCTTTTTCTATCCTCTTCATGCAAAGAAAACATGTTTCATAGTTCTTCATAGTGTTAAGTAGCAGAATATAGAAACCCATTTTTTGAAAAACTAACTTAAAGCAGGTTGGGGCTTTGAAGTCAATCACCGGATTTAAGCTGCAATCCTAAAGGTGCTCACTGACTCCTTCCAAGAAGTAAGATTTTTTTTCCCACTCCCTTTATATTTATTCAGCCACTTTTTCTTTCCCCTCACCATGATTCTCAAGTATTTATTACTGACACGTAAAGAACAACTTAACTGAAAAACAGACTTAAAAGCTCAACCACACTGGCCTTTGTAAAAGCCCCAAACACGTATTTAACATTGCAAATCATCTTTGTCTTTCTGGAGTAAGCTCTTGTTCTTTCCCTTACAACTCCAGCTATTTCCACCTCAGGCACAAACAGCTAAACATTCTGTTCCATGCCCTCAGTAGATCCAGCTGGTGAGGACTAAACCTTCCACTTATTTGTCCAAACTCAAGCTGAGAGCAGAGGCTCCACCACACTCATCCTCTCTGGTTCTTCAACTCCACTGCAGCATCACCCGCAAGTCCCTCCCATGCCACTTCCCTTAGGGGCACCCACCGTTTCTGAAGCAGTCCCGGCGCTCCTTCTGCCAAGCCCTTTCACCACCTCTTCCCTTCCCAAAGGCTGGAAAGCTAAACCATCCTGTACTCACACCACAGCCACACGATTTTGCCCCTTCCCCCAAAGGAGCCCTGGTACTCCACAGGTGACTCCAAGGCAGCTCCTCACTCAGCCCATCTGTCCAGGCTCGCACATGCTGTGCCAACAGCATGAGTTCAAAATCAGACTTTAAAAATAAACATGCCAACAATACAGCTTACTGACCTTTGCTGCTTTATCAATTCATACAAAGAATTCTGGTAGCCACATAGTACCAACAGCCACTTAGTCATGAGAAGCTTGCCATACCTTCTTGGTGCTATTCCACTTGCTGCACGATCACCTGAAATGGCTGAGATACTCCAGAGGGGTTCTTTAGACTGTTCTCAGTTACCCTGCAGTTATTACTGCACAGTGACAACTCTTGCCTAAAAATTAGTAAGGACATAAAGCAGAAGTGATCTTTCAACTTCTCACACTTTACAGAATCACATTATCCCTTCACATTATATAACTCAAGTTTTCTTCTTTAGGGACTTTAATCTTGAATCTTTAATCATGAAATATAACCTGGAAAAAATACCTTAATACTATTCCTGCAGTACTCCCAAGAAATCGATTTCTTTGATTTATTCAGTGCAAGCTGAGGCTTTCTAATTCCAACATTTTCAATTCTTCTTTCTCCTTTCGAGTATATGCTTTTTTTTAAATTCACACTCCCACACTATTTTTCTGCCCCTCTCACCATTCGTAGTATCCTAACTTCTCCATCCTAATCAGCTGCAGAATGATGGTTTCAAACAAAAGAACCCAAAAAAATCCACCACCAAAAAACCTGACATCAAGGAAGTCAAACAAAGGAAAGGATATGGCAAGGGCTTTTAAAAGTTGTTTTCTCTCCCCCATCCAGACTAACAACAGAGCAATTTAAAGGCCATAAACACCAAACTGACCCCGTGTTCCCTTTCTGCTCTGTTCCAGATGCCAGTGTACCTTCCCAAAAGCACAAACCATTACAACAGTGGATTCAAGCCATTCCACTTGTCTCAGAGCCAAGTGGGCCAAAATGACCACACAACCTCCCTGCATTAGGGGAGATTCCACAGATGCAAACAGACAGCTATTTCCTCAAGTGCTTCTTCCATGTCTGCTATCCAGTCTGTGCACTGCAATACCTTTCAATCTATACCCTGAAGAAGCCTGTTGTCAGTAGGTTTGAGTTTGCTACAAAGGTGTTCCACACCCTTTGGAAAGCATGCCTCTGCCAGCCAAGCCCCTGGAAACCCCTACAACTCCACCAGTGAGCATCCTTCTTTTCTCATAGTTACAACATTTTTTTAATAAATATGACCAAACTGAGGCAGACAGAATTCTCCAAGCAAAAACCTCTCTGGTGAAAAACCTAGAGTAAATTTAACAGCTGTAAAAGCAGGAATTAAATTACATCCACTCTAAGCAGAGAGACTTCAGAGTTATCCCCATCAGGTGGAACCTGGAACCTCGGGTCACACGCAGAGCAGTGCCTGCCTGCAGCTGGCAGCAGCCGGGACACACATCTCTGACTCGGCACCGCCGGCTGTTCATCACAGGCCCTGCACCAAAGGGCTTCTCTGTGCACCTGACACAGCAGCACAGGGATCTGAGACCACAGCAGCATGAAAACGGGATCTGTGAGCTGCTCAGAAACACTCCTAAAACCCCAGGTTCTTCCTACCTTTTCAAGCCTAAAGAAGCCAGAGAGGAAGGTTACACACTAGCAGTTAAATGATCCTGTGGTCGTATTCACTCACGTCACTGCACTAAACCAGCTGTATTTCACAGAGATATAACATTATCTGCACACTCATTAGGAGTCATCGTAAAATCACTTACTATTTTGTTCAAAGCTGGGCACTTTAGGTTTCAGAAAACTTTTTTTTTGCTGCTTGAAGCTATTTTCACAGGTCCAACCGAGGACAAAATTCAATACAAGAAGTAGCACAAGCCATCCAGCAGAAGGAAAAGACAGTCTTCTGCTCCTGGAGACATTAAAGTAGCCAAATATTAACTACTCAAAGAAATGCCAGTGGATTATTGCCTGAACAAAAATACAGTGTCAGTTATCCAAAGAGAGTGATAAATGTCCAGATGACAAAAAAGGCTTTCAAAAAAATTCAGGACATTAGTGCTGCAGGTCATGGTGTATGTAATTTTCCAGATATACTTGAAAGGCTTTTTTCTTTAAGAGATGCACCCAGTTTAAATGCTCTATATACACATTGACTTAAGTGACAACTACAGTTGTCTTTAAAAACAGTAGGAAAGACAATCAAAAACTAGTCTCATTTACAACCTAAGAAAACACACAACTGTGCAGGGCTCAAGTTTAAATGTTTAACTCCTTTAGATCAATTACCTATCTCATACCATTCTATCATTAACAACTGAATTTACATTTCAGATCAGTTAAGAATTTAACTACTTAGTCACTGGTTTATTGTGCTCTTCTTCACACAAGCTCAACCACAAACGTTCTTCATCAGACTAGGGCAGCCCTTGGTTGTTCTCATTATGACTAAAGCTGAAAGTTTGGCTTCAACTTTTCAACTTCAGCCCTAGTGCCCCTTCTCTGATGTTAACATCAATGTGCCCTTAAAGTGAGGATGGAAACATTCTGCCACTACCATACTGGTTACTGGCAGACAAATTTGCCCCAACAGCCCCCCACTTACCTCCTGAAAGCACTCAAGTCTATATATGAAGAGAGCTCGAAGCACTATTACAAACACTCCATTTATACATGTGACTGGACCTGCAGCACAGAAGGCAGGCTCCGCACCAGTGCTGGAAGGGAGCAGGGGAACCCCTGGCAAGTGTATCAGTGACATTTAACAACTCTGCCTCCCCTCCTTCAGGAACAGTTTCTCGAACAGTCAATGAACTGCCAGTGTCTGATTTTACTTTAATTAGCCTCTTTGCTTTTGTAGCTGCTTGCACTAGTATTGCTCAAGCACAAGAAGTTTTTTAATTCTGCTCTTGTAAACACTTGTCTGATAATGAAACAGTACCAGCAACCACCATTTTCACTTTAGAGTTGACACTGCTGTTCAAACAAGCAAGGACTTTCCACATTCCATGTCCATCTCCCCTCAAAACAAGCAGTAATGCTTTGGTTATACTGCTAAAAACCATGATACCTTTGTTTTCATCCAGTTTCATACAAAGCTCACATCATGAAGAACATTTTGGCAAATGCCACCACAGCACGGTCACGAAACAAAGAGGTGCTACACCAAGGCTTCAAATTTTACTGACAGAGGTCTTGTGAATTTCATCATAAAAGGCACTCAATCAAAATTACCTAAAAGGATTTCTTCAAATAGTTTAGATTCTGACTGTAGTGCTATTTTCCTTCCCTAAATCTGCCTAGAAAGCATTTCTAAGCTTGCTACTGTCACAGAGAGAGCAATGATATATCCACGTAGTCATATCTAATGGCAAACAGTCAACACAAAACGATTTGTTCCAAACTCTGAACCTGCTGGCTGGAAGTTCCACCTGCCTTCAGATGGTCAGACACCAGAGTGGTACCATCCAACCTCTTCCTTGGTTAACAATACTGTAACTGCAACACGAAGAGCTCCAGGAGTCACCAGCCTTCCAGAAGCAGCGGCCAGCACAAAAAGCCAAGCTATGCCAGCCAAAAGAGTTTTAGGCAGGATCAATTCCTATTTCCCCCTTGGAAGCCTTACAACTCCTTACTTTTCAGTTTTAAGCTTCACAGGGAAATTGCACTCCCACTACAGTGCCCACTCCAGCCCCTGAAGTTATTCCTGGCTGCGGTCTATAAACAACCAGGTCTAATTCACTAGTGATTCATAGCAAAGGAACTCTCAAAAGTTGAAGAAAACCAGTGGGGCTGGTGTAAGAACAGCAAATACAGAGCTACAAAACTGATTTTGTGGAAATCAGACTCATGTTAAAACACATTCCCTGTTTCTGAAAGCTCACTTTAACATATCTGGGAAGCAACCAATAAGACCATTTGAACTTCAGGCTGGAGACATGAGAACACACAAGAGGGACTGACACAAAGGAGTAAGCTCTGCCTCTGCAGAAGCAGAAAAGGAACTCGGGTCAGAATTCATCTGGCTGCTTCTCCCCAAAGCTGCCATGCTGTGAAGATGAACACACACAAACCCAGCAGAAGGACAACAGGAAGCTGTACAAAATTGAGCACCAGCAAGTGAAAAGAGTCACAGCCAAACCATCCAACAGCTGTGTTCAGTCTGGAGCTAGAGAAAAGGAACACTCCTAGGGCTGCTTTTCTTCTGCAGGTATTGATACCCAGGAGGGAAAAGCATTTAGGTCAAGGAGGGGGGGAGCACTAACACCCAAACATTCCACGTAGTAACAAAGCTCCAAGAAAATTACCAACAAAGCCATCTGTACAGAAAACAAGCTCCAGTTATACCCACCTGTCAAGAGATCAGGAAAGAGCAGTGGGCTCCAGCACACAGCCACAAATCAATGTGCCTACTACCAACCAACAGGTTTGCTGTGCAAAAGGCAAATCTTTGAACCACAATCCCATTCCCACAGCCAAGAACAGATAGGAAGAGTTACTCTTCCCACAGGAACATTTAACAGACATCTTCCCTTCCTCTTCCTTCAGGAGAAAGAGTCATTTGCTCTGTACACAAACTCTAGCCCGGTTTTCCCAAAGCCACAACAAAAACCACAGCCACAGAACAGAGGGGAGCATCAGCAAACCTGCAAAGGAGCAAAAATGAGCAAATGTAATTCGGTATCTCTGCCTCCAGGCCAAAGCAGTTTCTGAAAAACCTTGCAACAACAGAATCCAGCATCTCTCATTTTCTTTTGAAACACCTGCACATTTAAAGAAGCGAACTGTCAGAAAACTAATTTCTGTATGCCTCTAGCTAGACTCAACCTAAATGTTTCTTATCAGTCCAGTTTCAAAACTGCTTCTTTCCAACCAATTGTCAATATAGAAACTAGTCCTTTCCTTGCACTAGACTCCATATTAAGCAGGAATTGTAGTCCTAATGCACATATCTGAATAATCAGCCTAAACCAACTGCTCTCCAAGAGTGATGGGTTGGCCACCCAGAGTTTAAGTGGTCCCTACCACGCAGCAGTTTGTTTGTGGGTCAGAAGCCAAGGCTGGTCAGCGGTGCTCGCTGCTGAAGGACCCGCTGAGGGCCAACAGCTCCACTGCAGGAAGCAGCACCTTGGGAACCACCACAGCAGACAACTGATGAACAAAATACAACACCTGCAAGTCATTATCACACCACTGGTGTGCCTGGGAACTGGACACATCCTTTTTTGTAGAGAGTCTACAGTTTCCAGTGCTCCAAAATACTCTTGGCAAAACAAGCTGCTAATTTCACACAGTGTAGGCAAGGACTTGAAGGGCAGTCAGAGCCATGTGGGACTGACCAGCAGGTATGTTTTTCAGAAGGCAGAGATTCAATGTCATCTTGTGCACAACTAGAGTCATTTTTGCATCCATCTTCCTCTGCACTCACCACAAATTCAGAGCACAGACACTCAAGGAAAACACTACATGCTATGAAAGGAAAAAAATAAAGCATCCTTCAGGTATCTTTAAACCCACAGAGCCTCAAACTTCTCATAAATCTACACTTAGAAAATAGCTTTAACACTGTGATATTAGAGAATTAACACGTGTTAACAACAAAAATCTGACTGCAACATTTATGTGTAACTGCTGGAAACTTAGTAATTCTAAGTTACACTTTCATTTAACTATTGAAGTTCTTTCATGTAAGTCACAAGTTTATCACTGACTACTTACATTCATTTCTATTTAGAATGGGGAAAAAAAAAAAAAGTATGTTTAACAGAACTACTAAAAACACCAACTTAGCCATTTCTATAACCACAAGTACCTTCTTTCCATCACTTGCAGCCATCGGGACATCAGTGTCACCGAGTGTATTGTTCCAAGGAGGCTAAAGCAGGATGTCACTTCCTGACGCTCCGAGAGCACCGAGGCCAAAACAACTGGGAATTTGAGCAGCATCCATGAGCTGATCCTGTCTGGTGCTGCCTCTTGCTACCAACCAGCTCCAGGTGTACACGGCAAGGGCAGTTGTGTACCTTCCACACTACTCCCTAAGGCTGGTCCTGAACACAGACATGTACAAGGCAAGCAATTTTATAACTCCAGACATGCAGCCTGTTAATATAAGGGCTTCTCTCATAATTTAGCCCCACATGCAGTTTTAAGGCTGCTTCTCACATGAAAGCAAGTTGTTACAGAAAGCTGCTTTTATTTGCATCAACACTTGACAATGACCTTTTCTCCATATATGCTTTAAAGGATCAACCAGCACTATTTGGGTCGATGAGATTTCTCATACCTACAGAAATTCAAAATATGCTAGGACTTCCTATTTTTTTTTCCAAGAGCCTACTACTCTCAAGGAAGAGGGCATATTTACTACCTAATTTATGCTAAACGGAGCACCATCTGCTTGGCAAGACGAAGAACCCCTTCACCACCCCAAATCCTCCATTTAAGCATTCCATCCAAGTCAATGTTCCCAACAGCAATGGCTGTTTGTCTTGATTTGCACTTCTTTTTCCAGATAAGCATTTAAGCATCTTTAGTCCACAGAGAAAAATTAAGAATCAGAAAATAAAACCTTTCCAAAACAAACCTGCACTTTTAGCAAGTCCAAAGGAACAGGCACACAAGTATATTCCACAGCATAAGCCGTGTCTAACCCAAGCACTAAAAGCCCTGGATCCACGACCAAGAGGATCCTGATGTGAAATCAAAGACAGCAACACAGAACTGTGTCTCTAATTCCAGACACCTGTAGTTTAATTACATTTCACAACAAGGCAGGCATTGTTGTGATTCATTTGAAAAACAGTTACCACCAGTTTTGGCAGATCAACACATACTAATATCTTAAATCAAGTCTGTGAACAATGAAGCCAAGTTTTCCTTTTCAGTAATTTTATTCTAATGTGAAACATGAAAAAACAAGCACCCAAATAACTCCAATATAGTATGAAACTTTAATAAAAGTTGCTTAAAAAACAAAGAGCAAAATTTTAAAAATAAACTGAAAGACTTGACTCCTAATCACACATCTTTCTGACATCAGCAAGAGTACTTTCAGACTTTCAGGGGAAAAAAAAAAAAGAAACAAAGATCTGCTGTTGAAACATTACTCCCAAAGACTGTTGAAACGCATAACATGGAGCTTCAGAGACAGACAGTTTTATTAACAGGAGGCTTAATTTTAAACAGTATATACAAATCACATGACTTTTCAAAAGTTGGGACCACCTAGTAATCTGTCAAAAGAAAATTATGCTAATGAATTACAGAAGCATCTGTGTAATGCAACCGCCTCTTTATTGAAGTACACCTTTATACAATCCTTCCACAGATTCCTGTACTGGGGAATCCTCTCGGGATGCAGCGCTGCACAGGTTTGCAAATCTCTCCTACACACCACATGAATAAAACTGTTGCCACTTGCACCTCTCAATTTTGCCTGCCCGTACACTTCAGTGTTCCATGATATGCAACACCAAAAGGCACTGTTTTTCTTTGTCAAAAAAAACCAAAACAGTTTAAACTTTACTATGTTTAAGTACAATGATTTGCAGGGAATAGCAGGATTTTTTCCAGGCAACACCCAAGTCTTAAAATTTATCATAAGCCAAGTAAGGATGAACCAAAGAAATTCTACTTTTTCCTTGAGTAATTACTCCCTTTCCATTTCTCTGTTTTTTCCATGGAAGGCTTCACTGCACAACAAAGAAAATGGCAACTCTTTACAGACTTTGAATACAACAGCACAACTTTATTGCAAAAATATATAGTAAACTCAGTATTTTCAAGTTTTGGAGAAAAATAAATGTTATCTCTGAATTCACCCATAGCAGTAATTCACAACAGAGTTGCTGAAGATACAAGTTTCTTTCATTATAACCTAATTTAAAACTTTATCTGGACTCCAATCTTCAACTAATAATCACCACTTTGGTTCTCTTAACAGAGACTCTATGTAAGGAGTTCAAGAGACACATGAGAAATACAACATCAATATCCAACTAGTGTCAAAGATCCTTTCCCAACTGATTCGTGTGATCCTAACAAATCAAGCTACTTAAACAATAATGATTATTTTCAACTGGAAATGTTTTAAGTGTACTATAAAACTCATAAGATTTATGTTTGAGGTTAGCTATACTTGTGGCAAAAGTCTTATTCTGCACAGTTATAATTGCAATATATAAATAACTAAAGGTTATACCACAAAGAACAGCTTGAATTTTACAGAACGATTCTGCTCATACTCATAGGAATTAGTTTGGTAGACACATCAGCAAAGGGCATAATTCAACTGTTCATACAGTGAAAATCTTGGAAAAAATAAAGATACATACACAAAACAATTAATCTGTGTACACTGAGAATTCAGTTGCAGAATAAAATCAGGACTTTAAACAAAGCTTTGACCTGTAAACAAAGCAAATTCAGCCAGCTTTTAACCAAATCTAGAAATAGCTATCTATTTTACAATGGCTTACAAGAGCACCCACTGAAGAGCTTCACTGACTTCACCTATTTCCCTTATCCAAAACTATGTCAAACCCATCTCGGGTTCTGATAAGCACTGTGTCCAGGAGAGTTTACCAAACTTCTATGTTGAATAAGAATCTGTCCAGCTTCTCCGCATATTTGCACGGGAAAATCCACTGCACATCTCTCCCCGCAGTGTTTCTCATGTCACGGCTAACCCAGTGCTCTGTCTTATCAAAACCAATCTGTTGTACAATTTAAACAATCCACAGGTTCTATCCTGGAAATACTATAAAAACCAATCCAGATGCATTTATCACAGCACTATGAATATCTATTCTACAACTACTTCAGATGAACAGCTACCCTAAAACAAGTTTTACTTTTCTGGAGCCTATAGGTCTGTCATTTAAATCAACAACAGCTGCCATAGCTTCATCACGAGACTCAAATGCAACCATTGCTTCTCCAGTGGGCATGCCCTTCTCATTGTATTTTAAGCACACTGAACCAGGGATCACTTGGTAACCATAAAAAAAATCCAAAATTTCATCAACCGAAACAGTAAAGGGCATATTTTGCACTTTGATGACAGTTGGCCCCGGCTTCCCAGAGCCTGTTCCAAAACCTGGGGGTCCACTAATATGTATGTTTCCTGGTCCGGGTCCAAACCCCGGAGGTCCACTTAAATGTCCAAGACCACCAGCAATTCCTGGAGGACCAGCACCAAAGGCAGGGGGCCCACTTAAATTGCCAGGACCATTACCAAAGGTCTGAGGACCCCCTGCAAAACCTGCCGGCCCACTCAAATTAGCAGGACCACCTGCAAAAGCTGGCACCTCAATACTTGCACCAGGTAAACTACTCGTTGCAACTGCAGGTATTCCTGGCCTAGAATCAGGAAAGCCACCGATTCCGGGAGGTGGCAGAGGGGGACCGAATGTGCCAGAGCCGCTGAAGTTACCAGGGAAGTTGAAGGGAGGCCCATTGTTTGCTTCTTTAGCATTTCCCCCCAGGAAGGCATGCTCATCCCCACCAGGGCCCGGCGCTCCCGGCACAGCTGCGTTTCCTTGGAGCGGGATTTTCAGGATCTTTTTCCCTTGAGATGGTGGGTTTCTCTCAATATCTCTCATTTCTTCTACAGTTATCAAACGCAAATTAACATCTCTTCCATTCAGTTTTTTACGGTGCAAACGCTCTGCCTTACGAGCATCATCTTCAGCTTTAAACTGAACCAGTGCTTGTCCTAAACCTTGCCCACTATTATCAACAAGAATTTGTACAGAGTTTTCTTCTACTGCCAGTCCCTCTAGAAACTGAAGGATTTCCATTTTTGTTATATTGTAGGGAATATTAGATATATGCGCACACAATTTTGGCAGGCCTGGTTCTCCCTCAGCATTCATCAGGATTTCTCTCTGGTCATAGCTGAAGTTCTGCAATCGTTTACGAATCATATCTATCTTTTCTAACATTGCCTTTTTAGTAATTGGATGAACCTGAATAAAGCGATTCCCTATGTACTGCTTATGATGACACAAAGCTGCTTTATAATCAGCTTCATTCCTGAACTCAACAAACCCCTCTCCAATTGCCTTCCCATTAGGTCCATAAGCTATATAAATGCTGTCTTCAACTATATCTAGCTTTTTAAAAAAATCTATCACATGTTTGTTCTCCGATTCGAAAGGGAGACCTTTCAAATAAACACAGAAACCATGTTCATGGGGAGATCTTGACCGTGACCTTTTCTGCCCACTGGGAGATTTGGACCTAGGATGAGCCTGGGGAGGAGGATGTGCCTGCCCAGAGGGACCCATGGTTTGCTTGAAAGTTATGTGGCCTCCAGCAGCCACCCACTGTCTCTCTGTTGCAGGACTAACTTCAACATAGCGCTGAATCATCAGCATTCTGTTTCGCTTCAGTGCTTCAAATGTATCTTGAGGAGAAAAAAACTTAACTAGTCCATTTCCATTATTTCGACCTACATGATCCTTCAGCATATGGATTGCATCCACACGGAGCCCAAGGAAAAAGTCTTTCACATCAGATTCTGTTGCAGAAAAGGGCATTCCATGAACGCTGACATACAAATCATCGGGATTGATTGGAATTGGCTTGACACTACCTTGAGAATTCATCTGGATAGGATTTACAGGATTCATGGGACCAATAAACAATGGATTCAAGCCGCTGTTCATATTCACTGCTGCTCCAGACCCATTCATTCCAGTGGGTAAGGGTGCTACAGGTGGAGGATTCATAGGAGGCATTCCTGATATGGGAGGCAGAGGTGTCATTGGAGGTACAGGGGGCACAGGGGGAATCGGAGGAACTGGAGGAACAGGAGGCAGTGTGGGTACAGGAGGTGGAACAGGTATGGGGGGAATAGAAGGCATTGGTGGTAAAGATGGCATAGCTGGGATAGGAGGGATTGGTGGAGGAGGTACTGTGTTCATTGGGGATGCTGTGCTAGGTATAGTTGAGCTAAATGTTGGACTACCAAAGGTACTCCCAAGATTTGGAGGTGCAGTCCCCATACTGGCAGTAGAAAATGTGGATATGTTTTTATTGCTCTCATGCACTGTAGTAGAAGCAGTTACTACACTAGGAGAAGGGTTATTAAAGTTAGGTACAGTAGTAGGTAAGTTAACCCTGCCACTCATTCCAGAACTAGGTGGTGGTCCCGACCTGCTCGCGTTTGCTGGTGGCATATCTAGATTGGCAGTTTCGAAACGCCTACGACTGAGCTCTATCATGTTCTGCATTTCAGTTTTACTGCTCAGCAACAGCGTTACTTTTGACCCTTTAATGGTACCACCTGTGCGCATCATACCAAGCCTTGCATCTTCATCAGTGGCAAAAACGATGAAAGCCTCACCCAGTTCACCCCCTACAATATGCACGCCCCCATCGGGAATGGTCAATCCAGAGAAGAAGTGGCGAATGTCCATGGTCCCCGCCACAATCGGGAGACCTTGCAAGCGGATGACCACAGCCATGCTGCGCTGAAACCACACACACCTGCAGATGAGAAAAGGCAACGGCCATGTCAGACTACTGTTCGTGACACCATGCAAGCACCTACACACACCAGCTACTGCATTTGGTTATACACACCTCGTAACATCTTGTAAAGATTAAGCATGTTTATATTCCAAGTTTCTTATTTGTGTTTGTTTACTTCATACAGGCTGAAGTATTAAACATTTACCAACACAATCAGGATACATTTTGCACTAGAGATTCCAAAATAGTTGTTATACGAAGACCCACAAGTGTCAGTTAAAAAACCAAACAAAAAAACCCCAAAACAACAAACTAACTAAGGAATATCAAAAATCAGAACTATTATATCAGTAGTTCAATATTTAACAGAATGTAAGCAAAATAAGTATTTTAGCCAAGCAAACAAAATTAATTTGCTATACACTGATATGGTATCCACTGTATCTGACAAAGTGACTGAAAAATTCTGCACAGCTATGGGAAAGAAATAGTTCCCTTTCATTTGGGCAGGGATTTTATCTCCTGCCAAGTGAAGACAACTAGAAACGTAAGATAGGTTGGTTATGAACAAAACCCCAATATGGACACTTAGCAACAGTGAGACTTATAAGACATCCTGACTGTATCCTACTGACCTGATGTTTGATTCCCAGCAAAGGCAATGGGTCCAGGGGACCTGTAGCTTGCTAACTGTTATAAACTAGTCCCAGCCATTTTGTGACTACACACACCTCACCTAAATCAGATTAACGTCTATGCATATCCTAACTAGATATCTGGCCTTTACAACTTCCAAAAACAAGGTCTAATTTTTTCAGTAGTTGCAGACAGAATTCTGTCTAGCACATGATACCTTCTGTCTCAGGCACAAGAAAATTACTTTTACCTCTGCAGCTGACATTAGTGGAAGCTTAAGATCAATGCTTAACAGCAAGATCTGGACAGTTACCTTGTAAAGATTCCATAGGAGTCTGAAGTCGTATCAGAAGTTGAAGACAAACAGGATACTTAGGTAATTGTCACTTATTCTAGACAAACATTCAGTACAGGCTGAAAGCATCACATTAATTCATATCAGCAGAGTTCACCAATTCAGAATTCTCTCAGCCTGAACAGTCAGCAGTAGCACCTTGTTTCACCTGAGCCACTTTGTCTCTGAAACTTCTTGACTTCTTAAGTACAAGGCAGTTCAGTGTCTTATGGAAGATCTCCAAGGCTTCCAACAATCACATACAAAGGGTGTTAACTAAGCACTTGAAATCAAGGACGAAGCAGACCACAGAATCACAGAACTGTTTAAGCTGGAAAAGACCTTTAAAGATCAAGTCCAACCAGATGTCCAACTGCAACACCACGAGGCCATTCACCAAAGACTCCTGGCCATTACCAAAGCTCTGACCAACTACAATCAGTAACTATCTCCCAGTAACTCACATTCAGCTAAGCATCATATCCCAGCACACAGCCCAGCTCCGTTTGCCTGCCCAGGTCTTCCAATGGCTTTAGAGCAGCCACGACTTGAATGACTAAGTAAAGCCACAATTTAACCAGGTAAGGCTGAAGTCAGCACTTCATGAAAACAAGAGTAACAATTCTTCTACAGCATTCTTTTGTTTGCACGATGGAACTTCAGATTACTAAACTGGGTCCTTAAGTATTTTATTTTGTTGACCAATAAACCAGAGCTAACCCCTTCAACATACTAATGAATTCAAGCAACATTCTGGGGTATCACAGGGCACTGCCCCGCAGCTGGCTGACACCAGAGAAGTGTCGAGGACCCTCCTCCCTCAAGGAAACAGCAAACAAGCCCATTCACACCAAGCAGCTCTGCTGCTCTGGCCGCTGTGCATGAATATCCAATTCCTTACTGCACCATCTTGAGAGAGAGACTGGAACTCACAACACAAACATCTGAAGAAATAAAAAAACTAGGGCTAAGAAAACCTCTATTCCCCCAAGAGAAGAGAGCAACAGAAAGGGCAATATTCACTAAGCCTCAGGGCTAATTCTTTGGAAAGCAACTTGCCTATCTCCACAGTTAGGTAACAGAAGCAACATTATCTTTAATAGCCTTTACCTTTTATAGTGGCAGTTACATTTAACTTGAAAATAAAATTCATCGTCCAATCATTTTCCAACAACAAAATAACTGGCCCATGTGAGAAAAACCACAAAAGGTCAAAATAAGGACTACCTATGCTATGTAAACATCTAAGAAAGCATCTAAGACTTTTTGCACTGTTTAAAAAGCAGCATTTTACAACAATTCTGTAGTTTAATTTTAAATTTGCCACAATGGACGGCAATCTCTAAAACTGAAGTTAAAATGAAAATTCTGCTTCCTTTACAGAAGCCATACCAAAGGGCATGGTAAGCCCAAGCTTTCTTTGTTGTGCTATGGGGTGTCTTTTGAATTAGATGATCCTGAGGCATGCAAGCAGTATAAAAGCATCCCTGGCTTTGCACCTACACGTTTGAAACTGAAATACTACCAAGAGCAAATCTTGCTAAGAGGTTTACATTTTTTTCTGTTACCTACTATATATAGAAATTAGCTTCAGAAATTTTTATGTATTGGTAGTTACTGCATTTGAAGTTTCTTGTGTTAAATGGGAGACTACTTTTAGTTATTTCCTTACTGATGCAAAAGGGAGGACAATCTGGTATGGCCATTCACTGACCAAGGGCAACCTGGGGAGGTGTGTGTACTCTGGCCTGCTAGTTTAGAACACCTTATATTCTTTATCAGAACTGACACCTGCCAGATAACTGCACTTACAAATGATTTCATGAACCCAGCCCAGAAGGTAAATTAACAGATAAAGTCACAAAAGAGTTCAAGTAGTCTGGGATAATGCAGGTGTTTCATTTCTGCACTAAATTCAAAACTTCATGGTAAATGCTAAGAGAGTCTTTCATGTTTTGCTACCAAGTACTCTATTCAGGTCCACTAAACCACTATTGACAAAAAAATCCAAAGAGCTGCTTAGGTATATGGTCACTAAAAAAATAGCTGCAGTGACTTCAGTGCAGTTAGCTCCATGCAGAACATTAAGCAAAGGCTTGCTATTAAGCAAGAGCTGACAGTATGACAGTCTGAATTAAAAGAATTTTAAGGACTTGACTCATCAAATATTTTTGGCAAAGGAATATTCTGTCAACATGTAACTGCTTCACTTTTCTCAGGATTTCAGTGCTTAAACAGAGTAGCAGTGTTGCTTCTGTAACCTAAAGAAAACTCTCAAGGACCAAAAGGGCCAAGTTTTACATTTCTAAACACAAACAGATTTTTTCCAAAATGCACTTGGGAGGCAATAACACACTCCCTCGAATTTTCTAAGTAAAGAAAATGCAAAGCCTGTTCAAATATTGCACAGCTCACTTGCAAAGACCAACACCTGCAGAGGCAACATCAACTTCAGACTCAGCACGGGCCACACGCCCGTGCAGCGGGCACTGACGGCTGTCAGAGGTGTCCTCAGGCTGCCTGCTTCCCTCCTGCTGCAAAAAGGGACTTGGAGGCAAAAGGGGATTTTGTTGTCTGTTTGATATATTTGTGGAAGCACAAAATCCTAGAGGTACACTATGGACATTCCATCCCCATTAGCAAGTCCAGATGAAAAAGAGTAACAGGCTGCTGACAGTCAAGCTGATTCAACTCCTCTGATGAGCCTTAGCAGCATGCTTATGTCTTCACAGTAATCTCTTTAAAAATGTTGATGGTACATTGGGAAAAAAGTGTAAAATATGACAATACTACTTCTTCCATCTATGTGCTAGTCGGTACAATAACAAGAATTTGGGTCATATGCATAAATTCATAAGGGTGCCAGACCAGCATTTTAAGATATACGAATTCTCCAATGGAAAAGCTCAGAAGATTCATCCCAGTCCCCAAGGAGTATTAAGGTACAATACCCACATGGTACAAATACACACAAACATATTTGGCAATTCTTGGATGAAGACTAAGAACTGCAGTAACACTGGTATTGGAGGAGGAATTTTAAGTAGGAGACTGTCTAGCAGAAGTTAAAACTGCAGACTACAGTTTTATCTTTTTTAAGGCTAAAATCAACCTCTTAGATTAATACAGTCATCTCTGAGCCAATTGGAAACTATTCAAGCCTTTTAAATGCTGCAAAACCTAATTAGAACCAATTGATGTTCACTTCTACACTCCAATAGTTACAAACATGCAGACCTGTGGCCTGCAGCAAAGTAACTGCATTTTCCAACAGTGCAAAATAACTGGGAGAGAGTTCCAGACTACCACACACTGATGAAACAACAGAACACTAGTTTGGCGGAAAATTCTATTTACAAGGAAAACGTTGCCAAAACCACCATCAAAGAGTAAGTCAGAGTAAAGAGACAAGCTATAGATTATTTGACCCAAGTCTTTTGAGATAAATTCAGATTCCAAAAGTTTCAGGTATTTCTTAGGATATACTCAATATGCATATAAAGAAGTCTTCAATTCAAAGGCTCTTACCTGCAAAGACAGATGTTTTTTTCTTAACAAGTAGCAGAAGCCAAGCCAATCCTGTGGGCAACCAATTAAAACCAACTTTTAGACTGCAATAAAGAATAAATGGAGGCAAAAATCAATGCAGGCAACACAACAGCAGTAACAGTCCACAAAGAACTGTATATATAGAAAGTTCAAACCTGCGACCACCACAAGGCACTCCAACACACAAGAATCACGAGGGTGCATTTGCTATACCTTCTCCCTATGTGACTTGCTGGCAATTGCATTGCAGAGCCTTTGTACGGTTTTAAGACATACGTATGTCTTCCACAAAGAATATAAAAAGAACCAGAAAGCATTCAAAGAGTCTTTCAATTTCTCCCATGACCAACAGGCGAACAAATCTCTCTTTCAAAGGTAAAGAACGAGAACTAATACTTGAAAACCCTAAATTTTAACAAACCCTTTCTCCATCAATAACAATATTCCTTCCTCCAACTGTGCGTCTTCTTACTCAAACAAAGCAACACAAGCCATACCTCAGAAAACCTCCCTGGAATTGCAGGTGAAGAATTCTTTTAGTGCCACACAAGATGATGAAACTAAGTGACATTTCACAGCCACCTCTAACCAGTCACCTCCA
Source organism: Pachyramphus minor (assembly GCA_013397135.1). Taxonomy (NCBI): domain Eukaryota; kingdom Metazoa; phylum Chordata; class Aves; order Passeriformes; family Tyrannidae; genus Pachyramphus; species Pachyramphus minor. The sequence continues at coordinate 226,559 of VYXB01005056.1, read as the reverse complement.
CAGAGCACACAGGAATAACTCCCACAAGATACTGTATTTTCAGTTGTAATCCGCCATTTCATTATCCAAATCCTGATCAAATGCCCATTTTCTTCACCCCTGCATAAAAATTATGTTCCCAGGATTACAACTCGACAAAAAAGCCCCACATTTTAAGTGGTAACTCATGTATTTTGTATTTAAAGATGGGATGGAAACCCATTGCTATTTCATTGCTTGGTAGACCATCTCACACTAAAATGGTGATTCTTTGGAAAACCATCCAGGAATGAATCTCACCAGGAACAGACAACTACCTCCTCCTCACAGAGCCCAAACAAGCTGGTTTCAGTTGTTAAGCATCATTACCAAAGTGAACTTGGAGCAAGAAGTACCAGCAAACTCTCCACAAACTCCCAAACAGAGGGAATTAAAACAAATACAGATATTCACACAACTTCCAGGATATCAACAACAGACTTACAAGTCTGAAAGATACAACTACATTCTACAGACTTATATTAAAATGGCAAATGCATTTAGGAAAATAAGACTTTTTTTATTAGACCTGTAAGAGAAACATGCAATCCTATATTAGAAGGATTCAACACTTTCATCTATAGCAGTGTCAAGCAGCAGTTTACAAAGAAGGAGAGAACTGTCATCACCTGAAAAACAGTTTCATGCAAAAACACACCTGCTTCGAGAAGCAGGTAAATCTCTCATGCACAAGGAACTTTCCATTTGGAAGAAAACCCCAAATGATTGGATGTATTTCCAGTACAGCAACCACGCTGTTGCAGATGTTACTCCTCACAGCACCAAAAACAAGCTGAAGATTTGCATGGACTAAGACAACGTGAACAAGACCAGGCAGCATTCCCAAAAGGTGCAAAACTCCCCTCTGCTGTGTTTAACCTCTCCACCAAACACCACCTACTTTTCTTTGCAAGTCTCAAATGTCTCAACTTTAAAGCAAACAATCCACGACTCCTGTACGTAAAGACATCCTTTCCAATGAGGCAAATGCACATGAGCACATTAACTGGGCCAGCACCGGCTGTGCAAAGGTGTCCCCACACAGCCTGGACACCCCACAACGCCCTGTCAGCTGTACAAGGACCAGCACCCACCGCACACAAAACCACCGATCAAACAACTTTAACAGCTCACCAAGGAAACAACCGGCCGAGTTTTCTGCCTAACCCCAGCAGACCAAGGTGGGGAAGCAAATTACTAAGAAAACTAGGTAAGTTTAAGAGTGAGTAAACAAGAGCCAAGAGGCTCTTTTTTCAAAAGAAAACTCCCAGTGCGACCCACTTGAACACTGCTTTGGGCTTTTCTTTTGGGAAGAGCGGGTTTGGGTTGTTTTTTCTATAGGATTTTTTTTCTTTTGTTGGTTGCTTGGTTGTTGTTTTCTGTTCGCTATTTTTATTTTACAGAGCTGATTTTCACTAGCAGAGGAGAGCGCTCCGTTACTGCGCGGCAACTTCGCTGGCGCTCACAGGGCAACCCAGACGGGCGGAGGCAGCGCCGCGGGCACCGGGGACCTTCCTCCCGGTGTTTGCCTCGCCTCGTCCCGCGGGTCCGGGAGAGGCGCCCCCGGGACCGGCCCTGCGGCCCTCCCGCTCCCGCCGCTCGGGGCCCCTCCGAGCCCGCCTCGGGCCCCGACACAGCCCCCACCGGCCGGCCCTGGCCCC
>VYXB01005056.1:206959-224619 GCA_013397135.1 Pachyramphus minor | reverse complement strand
GCGATGCTGCGCCGGGGGGCGGGGCCGCGCGCGCGCGGACGGCGCGTGCGCGGGGCGGGGGCGGCCCCTCAGAGGGACCGTGGAGCGGGAGCGGAGCCCGGGGAACCGCAACAGCCCCCGACCCGCCCACGCGTCATGTGCGAATTACTGACAGCGACTGATGGTGCTGCCGCGGGAAGGCGGACTTGAAGAGGGCACTGAGCTTCAAGCGAACAGAGGAACCCTGAGAGCGGCTGACTTCTTCACTTAGGAGCAAGTTGCAGGATTAAAATGAAAGATTCCCCTGTGCCGATGCCCCGCGCCGTGTTTATCCTTGGCCTGACTGAACGCACCCCGATAACCATGCAGTGCCCTGAGCTGAGGGTGCTCCAGCACTGAGGACACGGGCTCGGCAGCACCGGCCATTCCCGATGGAAACCCTCCCTCTAGAGTCCTCTGTAAGAAACGGATGCAATTAAACCACTGCCTCCCTTTGCTGCAGATTTGGGGGCTCAACAATTCAGTTAGCTTTGTCGTTTTTCACCCCTCAATAGAAAGCAGGGCTGGACTGCGATGGGTGTGCTCTCCCAAGGCAGAGGGCTCCGGTCTGGGGCTGCTCAGCACCACAATAACCCCCTGCTCTAACGTTTCTTTCCTTGTATAGTCCCTCTTTCTACTCCCAAATTCTACTTTACCACCCTCATCCCCTCCCAAGAAACAGCCCACACTTACTTATCTCCTCCCTATTATCCCCAGTTTTACAGATTTTGTATTCTGTTTGGTATTTATGGTGACAGTGAGGGGTGGCAGGAGCACCTGCAGCTCAGGGTGCCGCCTGCAGCAGAGAGAAGGTTTGGGTGACAAAAGGGGAGTGCTGGAACGTCCCAGGTCAGAAGAAAATTAAGACTTTTCAGCTTTGGGGGAGTGTGATGAGTCACCATGTTGCTTTTTGTTGCTCAAATAAGGTCTGGTGGAGAGACTTGTGACGTGTGTGTGGACCATGAAGAAAAAAAAAAACAGGACCAAACTCCAAAATCCTCAGTGGGCCTCCAGACTGTGTCTGCCCAGCCTCCACGAAGGCACAGTGAAGAGCAAATCCTGCTGCCCTGGACAGCTGCTGCAGCCCAGCACATGTCCTTGCACCTCCAGTGTCCTGGTCTGTGCTGCACCTTGGAGCAAAGTCTTGAACAGATACCTTTGACAGACTATGCCAACAAGTCTCCAAGTGCCTTCTCAGCCATACCCAAATTTTCACGGGCAAAGAATGCCCAGTTCACTCAAGATTAACAGAAGCAGATTTGTTGTAAAATGGATGAGAGGGAACAAAATCCTGGACTTGTATTACTACTAGTATTAGTGTTAGGAGAATGTCAAGTGGCCAAGAGTACCAAAGAAGCGTCAGCAGCACGATGCAGTTGGTTACCAACAGCAGGAGGAAAGTGTCTATGGAAAGCAAAACACTTATGGGCAGAAGGTTGAAGGACAAGAATCATGAGTAACAATGTCCAATGTGATGCCTGTAACATGCATGTGGGGTAAGGCAGGCAGAGAAAAAATGCATTGAAAAAGAATAGGATTTGCCTTTATTAGGTACGAGGAAACCATTGGGAACACTCTAATTTATCTATCTCCTCCACCTAAACTAAAGCTGAAGAAGGGTGTTAGGTATGCAACTAGGGCAAGAAAATTTACACAGGACATTTTAAAGTAAAGCTCACAAACGCCTCCCAGAAATACTCTCTGCACTTCTCATCCCCATCTCTACTTAAAACCTGTCAGTCAGTCAGCTATGATGTCCCTTATTGATCCTGTGTAGTTACTCTTTAGAATCAAACACCTGGTTGGTTTTACTGTGCCTACTTAGCACAGAACCACTCTGATTGCTCATTAGTTGAGCTTTGCCTTTTGTAAGAGCATCTTGTACCAGCCTCTTCTTACAACTCTGATTTGGACACATCAGAGAAACATCAGCTGTCAGAGGGAGCAGTCCTCCCAGACACTCAGCTTGTCTGTTTGGCATTTCCTTCCTTCCAGTGCAGGACCTTATTCAGCAACCTGAAATTTCATCAAAGCTGTCAATAGTAGAGATCTCTTAGAGCAGCTTTTTGGGACTCAGCCTTGGGAAACTGTATCATTTCAAAGCACAGGGCAAACATGTTAGCAGAAACAATTGGACTGGAAACAGTAGGCCCATGAGTGACATCACAGCAGACAGAGAACTGCCAGCCAGTCAGTCAGACAGGTGTAGTTCCCCAGGTCTTATTTCCCCTTTAAAAAACTGGGGTTATGTTTTCCATTTTCCAGTCACTGAAAACTTCACTGGACTGCCACAACTTTCAAACTGATGGATAGTGCTCAGCCACGTCCTTCAGGACCCACAGCTGCATCCCATCAGGTCCCATGGCCTTGTGCACTTTCAGGTTCCATGAATGGTCTTGATTTTCTCCTGCAGGAGTGGTTCTTCATTCTCCCAGTCCCATCAGACTTGATGTGGCTGGAGCACTTGCCAGTGAAGACCAAAGCAAAAGTCTTGGAGTCTTGGAGCCTTTTCCATGTCCCAGTAAAACATGCCTCTCGGTTTGTTCTGGAGAGGACCGTTTTTTCACTACTCTTCATTTGATCAGTGAAGTGCCTATAGAAGCTTGTCTTATTACCCTTGATTTAATCCCATCAGGGCTTTAGCTTTCCTAACCTGATTCCTGGCTGGTCGAACAATCTCTCTGTACTCCTCCTGGGTTAATTGTCCTCACTTGTACCTTCTGCATCCTTCCTTTTTGTGTTTGAGTTTGTCCAGGAGCTCCTTGTTCATCCGTGTAGGCCTCCTGGTGTTTCTGCCTGCCTTCCGCTCCGTTGGGAGGCATCACTTCTGAGCTTGGAAGAGGTGATCCTTGAGTATCAACCAGCTTTCCTGGGCTCCTCTTCCCTCCAGGGCTTTATCCTGTAGACTCTACCAGGCAGATCCCTGGAGTCCAAAGGCTGCTCTCCTGAAGTCCAGGGCATCCTCACTGCCCCAAGGACCTCAAACTCCACTGTTTCATGGTCACTGCAGCCCAGGCCTGTCCTTGTAAGTAAGAATAAGGTGGCATAGCCCCTTAGATTAGATATTAGGAAGATATTCTTTACAGAGAGGGTGGTCAGGCACTGGAATGGGCTGCCCAGGGAGGGGGTGGTTTCCCCGTTTCTGGAGGTGTTTAAGAAGAGACTGGATGTGGCACTTAGTGCCATGGTCTAGTAACCGTGGTGGTAGCGGATCAAGGGTTGGACTTGATGATCTCAGAGGTCCTTTCCAACCTGCCTGATTCTATGATTCTGTGATGCCCCTGTTGCTAAAAAGATCACAGCCCTGCAGGCACGTGCACGTCTCCAACTCCTCATTTATTCCCCGGGGGATGTTCCTCTGCACAGACATTTGCCTCCCGTTCCCACCCCCACGAGGCCACTGGAATTCCCTTGTGCTGCCCTTCAGCTGCTCTCCTGGGACCCCTCTCCAGGCTCTGGGCATATCTCACTGCCACTGGCATGAAAGTGGTAAGAGTGGCATGGACAGAGGATCCCCTCCCCCAAAGGCTTTAACTGGACTCAGTGGGGTACAACTGCATGTTCATCCTTGCCATTACTTCTTCCTGTCACAGAGAAAAGCATCTCCACTATACATTTTTCCTCATTTTGTCCTATAAACGTTTTCAAACAAGCATTTGTTACCACTATGAACGAGTTTCACAAAACTTTACATGTAAAATTTATATTTTAGATCTTAGCACATTCTAGTGGTCAGAATCTGCAAGACTTGGGGCTCCATTTTCTCAAAATAATCACAGTTTAAGCAATTTGAGTTTTTTTAAAAAATTAGCCCTGATCAGGCACAGAGTTTGAGAAGAATGACTCTTCAAAAGTCAAATGGAATCTTGTTGACAGTGAACTTCTAACAGTGTTTGCAGAAAGTCAGGAGTTTATCTTTCCCTGTTCCCCAATGAAAGCTGCAATTTAGCAACTTACTGGTGGTGCTGCAAGGTTCACCTAGAAAGGTGGATCCGAAAAGACTGACAGTAGCCAACTTTAAGTCTTACCTATAATTTTTTATCATTCTTGAAAGACAAACAACAATTTCATAAACATATAGTTCTAAAACATGCTGGGAAAGTGTTATCACATGCTTAATCCAAAAAATATATATGGCCCAGGGATAAAACAGATCCCATACAACACTGCTAAAACCTATTTACGCATATGATATTTTAAAAATGTTGTCATGAAACATAAGGTGCCAGCACTACAACAGTAAAACTGCTAAAGCTAATAATTTCAAATAGAACAACTGAGGATTAGCTTTCCATTACAAACAATTAAATCTGCCCTTAGTAACAAAAAAAAAGCACAAGCTTCTGTAACACAATCCACCTTGTGAGACTCAGCTTTGGCTTTTACACGACACAGTTGATCCTCGAGGTAGATTCCATCCCAAAGAGGAGGTTCTGTCTATGGGGTGCATCAAATTCTGCGGCTGACACAGCATCCATCAGTCACATAACTCATTTGAGAGCTGTTTGCTTATGCACTGAAAGAAAGGCACTTGGTCATACAAGCTTCAGTTTCCTACTGGAACGACCACCAAAGGTAAGAAAGGAGAAACACTGCTATGAATTAATCTCATACTAATCCCTTTTCAACAGACACTTCCCCCAGCACATGCAGGGAGTGGATTCCCATGCCAGTCTCCAGTCAGACAGCAGAGATAAAGAAACTCCAAAGCCACCTGTTCTATCTCAGACAAAATATAGAGGCTCAGCTGGGCACAACTCCCTGCACTGACAGAAGCCAAGGGCCCACAGGCAAACCAAGTAACACCAAAGGACTCATGACAAGAGGAGAAAAAAAACAACAAAAACCCCACAAAGCCCAGACTTCAGACATTGCACCGTGTCTGCTCTCCCCACCACCTTCACCACTTGTGCTCCCACCAAACTGGGGTGCCACCAAAGCTGACGTGTTCTGCCCATCCCCTCCTCCAGTCAGGTCAGTTTTCTTTCTTTACTTTGGTAAAATTGCATGGAAAAAAAACACTGGAAGGGACAGCAAAGTGCATCGTGATTGTATCATAAACTCTGGAACACAGAACGATCTTTTGGATTAATGCACACACACACAAAAAAAAGATAAAACCCAGGAAAAAGAGCCAAAAATACTCAATTTCAGAAGGAAATCTTTCTTAACTACACATACAACTTATCTGTGAAGGCACATAGCCACACTGAGACATCCCTTTCCTCTAGAAATGCCAAGCATCTTCCTATCTAGAACTTCCAGCAGTACAAGACGAAGAGAGGCAAAGCCCAACTGCTGTGCAGGACACCCCCTCAAACACAGCAAACTGGCACCAGGTCTGTGCTGCAAACACAACAACGACTTGGGATGAGTTACACTGAGAGGCAACAACCCCTTGCCAGAATTACACTGGCTCAGGAGGAACCTGCTGATTTAATCTTCTCAGAAAATACATTTCCAAATAAATTACATTTTAGCATAAATTTCTGTGTGTCAGTGGAAATGCAGCAGGTGTTGGATCAGCCTGCCTTTCTCCATGATAAAGACTAGTTTCATTTTTGGCTTCTTAGACTTTGTGATCAGAAAACACAGTCCTCCCATCAAATAGCAAGTGTCAGAAAACAGAAGTGCTGCATAATTTGCTCAAGAATATACAGAAAAATACATTTTAATCCACATCTAGTCCATGGATAGTGACGTTTTCTCAGTGCTGAGTCCACTTAATGCTTTTGAGGTCAATTCCATCCTGCACCATTTCCCAGAGTGGGCTGTGAAGAGAGGAGAAAAATGAGGGCTACCCAAAATGCACAGGACACCATCAACAACAATAACCAGACAGTTTGGTCAATTAAGGAATCAGGAGGTATCTCTTTGCCCAGACTGAGCCCTCCCATTTTCATTGTCCAGATGAGTCCCGACTCAGTTTCACTGGAATAAACCAACTTATTGATACAGTAAGTCAGTAACACCATCTCTGCATTAGAACCTTCTAGGTACTGCCCTACGTGCTTGCCCTACTCGTATTCTTTCTCTGACAAAGGCAGGATCTGTGAAAAGGTTTGATTTCAGGATTGTTTCCTTTCCAGTGTGTCTCTACTGTTAAGATCAGGCCCATCACCCACTCTGGGGACACTGCTTGCTGATTTACAGAAACATCACCAGATTTTTGAAGCAAACCATTACTTTCAACTAAATCCAACTTTTCGCATGATTATGACCCCTAAGAAGTCCTGGTGTTCAGTGAGAGGATGTCTCACCTCATTTCCCTCAGCCTCTTCACGTGCTGTATGCACTTCTGCACTGTATAATCCACTTCTTCTTCTGTAGTGAAACGACCAATGCCAAACCTAAAGCCAAGGAAAACCATTAAGGACCAGAATAATGTGCATGTGGAGGGGTGGAACAAATCCACCACCTACTTTTATCAGAACAGAAGAACACGTGGAAACATCAGGGCAGACCACTCCACACACCTTATGGACGAGTGAGCCAAGTCTTCGTCTGTCCCGATCGCCCGCAGAACGTAAGAAGGTTCCAGAGAGGCTGAGGTGCAAGCACTGGGAAGGGGAAGGCAGGGAAATGTCACACTTCTGTTCACAGGCAGATGCTACGCTGAACTAACACTGCACTAACCTCCTCCAACAAAGAGCAGGTCACTTACAGACATTTCTTATTACTATGACTCGTTTACAACAACCTGTATCAGCTTCCCCGGCCTCTCAGAAACCACCATCAACACAAGCAAGAAAGGTCATATTTCTGCTGATGAAGAAAAAAGAATAGAAGGGGCAGGCATTAAAGAGAAACAGGGTAATAAATCAGGAGCATAAGGTAAGGAGAGAGAACACAGATAATGCAGCAAGAATGAACACAATACCGCACAGAGGCAGTGGGAATGCAGATTAGGAGGTAGCTGAAGTGAAGGCTGTGAAAAAAACCCAAAGGAGCCAAGACAGAACTATCCAGACAAGGTAACACACCAGGCACATAAGGAAAGACTTCACAAGCTGCTGTTTGGCAGCAGAACAAGTAAATGAAAAACAGTGCACAGAGGAATCCAGAGCAAGATGATCCAGTTACAGCTGCCAGCAGAGAAAACTTTCACCTTGAAGCAGTAGGGAAAACTGGTTATGTCCTGGGACTCAGTTTTAACAGGTAGCTACATGCAGCACAAATCAGAGCTGTTTACAGCTCCCTGGTGCACAAAGCAGAGACTCAGATCTTCACATGACACAAGTCAGACACAGTCATGTGGAGACTTGTTCTCCCTGTTCATCATGCCAACCTGTTTCTAATTAGGATATGCTGACTGCTTTGTTCTCAAAGGTGAGGGAAGGAAGGGGCATCCTCACACTCCATTCCTGTCATCATGAACATCAGGTGTGCCTTGGCAACAGAAACATTACTCATCACTCCTGGAGTCAGCAGAACTCCAGAAAAGCATATGCCATTTTCTTTCTGCTGTTGCATTTAACACAGGGACTATGAGCTGATTTAACTCACATACTTGCCCAGCCTCACGAGATTGGAGTTAAATCCTGCTGAAGGACAGAAGCTGCTCAAATGCTGGTGGCCTTTAGAATGACAGTATCACCAGTCCAAGTCAAGGCTACTCAGATCACAGGTAACCAGTCTGCAAGGCTGGGGCTGGCAGGTAGGAACATGTAGGTTGGTTTTTGTGGGGTGGGGGTTTGTTTGGATTTTGGTTTGGCTTTGTTTTGTTTGTGGTTTTGTTTGCTTTTTCTCTTTCAGGATGAGTAAATTTGACCTTCAGTAGAAATGTGCCCCTTAAGTAACACCTTAGAATGCAATTAATGCCAGGCTGACTCATTAACTGAATATGCAAATACAGGGCACAGAAGAGACCACTCCCTAGCCTTTACCTCCATTAGCAGATGCTCTTTTCTCTCCAAAATGTACTGCTACCCTTCTCATACATTCCACCTACCTTCCTGAAGACAGAGCCACATCTTTCAGAGCCATCAGAAGACTCTCTCCTTCCACATATGCAAAAGATAAATTGATGCATCCTACATACAAATAAATGAAATAGAAAAAAAAAAATCCATCAACTGACATCTCAGGCAAATCCTCCCCTGCATGGCAGGACCTGGCTGACGTGTGGCTCACGTTCATTCTTCACCCCTGGCCATGGCCCCCGAGCCCCCAGGCAGCCCCGAGGGCTCCGGTACCTGGGTAGCGATGCTCCCGGTCTCCGTTCATCACCACGTCAGGAACTTCACTCATTATTTTGGTCACCAGTCGTTCTGCCAGTTGTGAGACTCGCTTGTGGTCATACTAACAAAGAAACCAGAGGAGATCCAAGTAAGAAAGTGCACATCCTGACCTCACTCAAACTGGTTCGTGTCGCCAGCTGTGAGCAGCCTTGAGTAACTGGCGTTGGCCAGACAGAGTTAAAACCACAGCTGAAACTTTACCTGACAAACTTTGCCTGCCCTAGTGACTGTTTGAAAAGAAAATAACCACTTGGCTCCTAGCTAGCTCAGTCTTCAAAGGTGTGACAAACCATGCAGAAAGATCTACATATACAAGCTGCCAAACTGCCTTTCAAAAAAGCACAGAGTTGTGTTCAAAGACAAGTTAGGCAATGCACAACATGCTGCATTTTGCACCACAGGAAAGGGCACCTATTATTGCAAGTGCTCCTTATTTGCCAGCTCTCCAACTGTACCAGAGACATGGACTCACAAACTACTGTGAGCTCAGCTTGTACCAGCAGCAGCCTGCACAGTGAGAACTGCCCACATGCAGTGTCTTGTTCTGTGCTGAAGAATGAGGTCACTTGACCAAGAGAGCAGGAAGGTTTGGGATCAGCCCTGGCCCACAGAACCAGCCACAAGAGCACAATGCAATTCATACCTGTTTGCACGCTTGAGAAAGCTTTAGAAGAAAACCAGGCTATCAGTTGATTTAGAAATGCCAAGACTCTGCCAGGCAAGGAAGAGAATCTAGACCTGAGGCTTGTGCAGAATTTGGACTCTGCAGGCTCTCTAGCCTCAGCTTTCACAACTGCCTGGCTCAGCTGGTGGAATTCTGCCTGTCTCCTGGGAAGAAGCTGGATCCTATGTGTGCAGATATCTGGCCCGTGCATCCCACTGGCACTGTATTTAAGGATTTTTACATTCCAGCTGTAAGGAAGGCATTGCTGCCCACAAACCAATGTAGCAGCTCACTGAGGCTCAGACACCAGATCTAGCAAATAAACTTTACTGTCCAAGCTAGGAAAGAAGAAAATCAATTCTTCGTTGCAAAGCTGCAGAGAACTTGAACTTACATACATTTAATAGGTACAATAATGGATTAGGAAGGCTTATTTTTTCAATAGACATTTTGTAATATATAAACATGACTTATTCCTTTCAGAGATGCTGCTATTACATATGTGAAGTGAGTAAAAAAGCACATATTTCACTAAAACTGTCACTCTTTTCTTTTTCAAGAAAAAAGAGACTGTAGAAAGAACTTCCAATTACCCAAAAACACCCTTGAAGTTGTCAAAACATTAAGTTCACTTAATGTTAAGGCATGAGAAGCAAATTTAATTCAGGCACATGGACACAAGAAGACTTAAGGAATCCAAGCCTAAGTGGTGCTGTTGTATTATTTCCTGGAACCCAGGACAAGTACCTTCTTGCACATACCTCCATCTCTTGCTGTGCCACCTCACAGGCTGCCCCCAGCCCCACTGCCAGGGGGGTGGGCACAGTCCCAGAGCGCAGCCCCCTCTCCTGGCCTCCCCCACTCTGCAGGGGCTCCAGCCTGACGCGCGGTCGGCGGCGAACGTACAGAGCACCGACCCCTTGGAAACAAGGAAAGCTCTTTTACCACATGCCCACAGCTCTGAAATTATAGACAGAGACTCCCAGGTTTGCTCACATTCCTTATTTCCACAGGAAACACAGATCTGGACAGTTAAAATGTAGTAAACAAGTACAGAATTGTATTATTTTCTAGGAAATGGTGTTTGTCCCCACTGCTCACGTTTAGGCCCCCAGAGCTTCAGCCATGAGAGCTCAGCTTTTGCACTGTGCTTCAGCCACCCAGGAACTCTTGGCTTCCCTTCCTTCCCACAAATCCCATGCACAGCTGAAGTTCATCCCCTTGCAATCAAGTTTTTATGCGCAGAAATTTCATTCACTGATAAAGTTCCCTTATTGACTTCCAATTCCTTTCCCTGGATTACCAGTCTCACACCAGTCCCAGGAGCTCTCTCCCTTTCTTTTCATTAGGAAGACTCACCAGTGGTAGTAATTTGCAGTGGGCAGATTAGATGAGCCAGTTTTGACAGCCAGTCAATCTCACCCTCTCCTTGCCTAGAAACCCAGTTTTCATGTCTTCATGTGCCCTGGGACTCCTAATGAGTGACTGTCACAGGGGAAGAACTGCTGCAAATTCCAGCCATAATAAACTGTGAAAATTTAGGCCTGTCATTTGTCCAAAGCTACTGCTTGATAACTTAGTCCTTGTCCAGAGATAATGTCTTCAGCTCTCAGGAGAGCTTGCACAGAAAAAAAAGACATACTGCAAAATAACAATTTTGCCTTTTGTTTCTGAAGAGCATTTAGAACACAGCAAACCTGATTTCTGGCTTTCCACACACACTGTCACAAACTAAATGGACCGTGACAGCAATAATACCTGGACTTTTAGAATTTGGGAGTCAACTAGAAAATCCATAGCTGGATTTTAAACCCCATTCTGCAAACAAGATGCACAAATGGAGTTGTGGGAAAGAAGCCACTGGAAGTAGAAAACAACCAAAATCACTAAGAATTTAAACTTTCCAGTTATCTTTTGGTCTCCTCATTGCAAGTAACATTTGTGTCTAAACTTTGCCCTATAACTCAGTGGTTTCAGTTCAACCATTTCAGCATCAGTTGTGCCTCACACCAAGCTCCTGAAAAGGCACTGCTGCAAAGCTGCCACCATTAGACACCACAGTTTTTTCCTTCAGTGAAGCCACCTCAACCCATCAGCCCTGAAGACCCACTTGCTGCAGCTCTACGCTGGCAGCAGTGCCTGAGCTGCTCCAAAGCCCATCCAACACCAGTCTTAGAACAGTTTTCTACAGCTTCAGGAACTGTCGCTATGACAAACAGGTTTGACTTCACACCTTGTGCAGTTAGCTTAACTTAGGCATGGAAACAATTCCCCACAAAGCACTTCAGTGAGTACCTTTTGGCCCATAAATTTTATGGCCACTGATGCTCATCAGATCGATCTTCATGTCGTTGACATCCATAGGAATTTTACCAATTGCCTGTGCAGCATCCGTGTGGAAGAAAACCTTACGCTCACGGCAGATCTCACCTGGAACAAAGACACCATTATCTTATCCAACTGCCATGATCCCAAGAATTCCAACAATGGATCTAATGCATCAGTGAATCTAAACAACAGGAGGGACCAGTTCTGAGGTGACAAAGGAAGAAATGGGGTCTTTGATGTTTCTTTAACAGTGAAGTGGCTTAAGCTGTGCAGGGGCTACTGTAGCTGATGCCTTGGCACAGGTTCAGGCAGGCAAGACTATGGTGAATTCCTTCAAATGAGAAGTTAAAAAGTCTACTGCTGTTAAGAAGTGAGATTGTTTCCAAACTCACACCTACCAAGTTTAAGAACAAATGGTTGCATGAGACATCTAAGTTTCCATACAGAGATCACTCCACAGCTGGACAAAACTGTTTTTTTCTTGATTCTTTTTCTTCTCAACACCAGTCCAGTACAAGATAACCTTACTTTCATATTTGTATTTGCCAAGTATTTTTATGTCACTTCCTCTACTCTCCAAGTTTTGCAACACCCAGCTTTGAAAATATTCTCAGAATTGTCACTCATGCTCATTATTACCACCTGAGCCTGTCACCAGTGTTTTCACATCCAGACCTAAAATACACTAGGAAACAAAATAACACATTGTTCATGGGCAGTGTACTTAAATATTATTTATTTCTGTCATCAAAAAAGTCACAACTCATCTTCCCCAGAATCCACACCTAGCACAGCTGCACCCCAGACCTCTCCTCTGCACAGGAGGTACAACATGATCCTTCACAGGGTAAGTTTCCTCCTTTGTTCCAGCAAGATTAGCAATAAGGGGCTCCAGGCCTCACACTAACAGGGCCTCAGGTTTGCTCTGCAAGGCCCAGGCCTGGCCTGGGACCTGTTCCCAAGGTGTTGTGAGAACATCCCGTGGGACCTGGAGCTGCCACCAGCCATTGCTGGCATTTAACCACGGGACCACAGCCATGGCCTTGACAATGGAAGCACAGCAGGAAAACAAGAGTCCTCAGCCCTTTAAGCAATTCACTCATGGTCAAATGCTTGTCAAGGAAGAAAGAGAACCCTGAAAACCCTTGGGGGAAATGCTGCTTTGAGCTTAATGAAGAAAAAAATAAATGCAGCAGCTAAGCAAGAGGAAAACCAGCTGTACAAAACACCTGCCACAGCCTGAGAAAACAATACCCTACACAGTACAGGGCAGAGCCAAAGCCAAAATACTGTCTGAAAATGGAAACATCTTATGAAAGCACATCTTGAGTATGAAGGTGTGCTGGTTTTGGTGGAGTTAACTTTCTTCACAGTGGCTGGGGTGGGGCTGTGTTTTTGATTTGTGCTGAACACAGGGTTGATAATACAGTGATGTTGTTATTGCTGAGCAGGGCTTACACAGATCCAAGGACTTTTCTGCTTCTCGTACTGCCACACTGGAAAGGGAGTTGGGGGTGTGTGGGAGGCGGGGAGGGGACACAGCCAAGGACCCAAAGTGACCCAAGGGATAATCCAGACCATATGACATCAGTATATAAAGCTGGGGGGAAGAAGGAAGAAGTGGGGGATGTTTAGAGTGATGGTGTTTCTCTTCCCAAGTCAGTGTTACATGGGATGAGGCCCTGGTCTCCTGGAAGTGCTGAACACCTGTCCAACTGTGGGAAGAGGGAATCAATTCTTTGTTTTGCTCTGCTTGTGCAATGGCTTTGCTTCCCCTATTACAGTGTCCTTATCTCCACCCGACTTCCCTGGCTTTTACCCTTCTAATCCTATCTGGAGTGAGTGAGCAGCTGCNGAAGGAAGAAGTGGGGGATGTTTAGAGTGATGGTGTTTCTCTTCCCAAGTCAGTGTTACATGGGATGAGGCCCTGGTCTCCTGGAGGTGCTGAACACCTGTCCACCTGTGGGAAGAGGGAATCAATTCTTTGTTTTGCTCTGCTTGTGCAATGGCTTTGCTTCCCCTATTACAGTGTCCTTATCTCCACCCGACTTCCCTGGCTTTTACCCTTCTAATCCTATCTGGAGTGAGTGAGCAGCTGCTGGGGCTTGGGGGCTGCCTGGGGTTAAAGCAGGACAGCAGGGGGCTGTGTATGTTTTGTTACTGCCATGGGACACCTCATCAGCAACTCACCATGGGATCCAGGGTGTGCAGGCACCCCTTCACCCTCCCTGCTCCTTTCAGCTGCTCTGAGGTCCCTGTCACTCCAGCTGCCTGCTCAGAGCCTGGTTCACCCTCTCTCTGCCTCCTGTTCCAGAAACCCGGCTCTTCAGCAGCCTTTTGGCACCAAACCAAGGTTCATGGCTGTGTATGGCAATGGAGGGGGGAAGGGTGGTGCTCACCACCCTCTCCCTCCCCAAATCCTGCACATTTCTCCTCTTGAACACTACAAGTGCTCAAAAACTGTTACAGTATATAATCTTAATCTGGTCAGTTATTCTGTGCAATTTTTTCATCCATCATACATTTCAGAATGAAACCAGGAACACTGCAGCTGATCTATACAACGCTATAATCGCTGCACTGCTCACTGTAAAAGTAATGAACTTCATTCTTATTTCCCTTTTAAAATCAGTTTTTATTTGGGACAGCAGTGTTATTTATTTACATTATATTTTTATTTTTTAATACTTAAATTATTATTTATTCCTTAACGCTATTACACCTAATCTTTTGCATCAGTACCACTTGGGGATGAAATTATCAACTAAAATGAAGCAGAACCAACTTCAGCTGGCATCTGGAAGCCACACAGTACTTACCAATGTCATGAATTGGCTGCTTTACTCCTATTTCATTATTCACAGTCATCACAGAAACCAAACTTGTGTCTGGCTGGAATGCAGCCTCCAGCTCCTGGTGAAAGATTCAGAGGGACAGAAGTTGTGACTAACAGGTCACAAAGGACACAAGGTCCTTTTGAACATCAATTTGAAGCAAAAACTTCTTCTATTTTCAGTTTCTGTCTATCAGTAACAACTTACCTTCAAATCTACAAGTCCATTTTTTTTAACAGGTAGATACGTGATCCGAAAACCTTCTGTTTCCAAGGAACGACAAGAATCCAACACACACTTGTGCTCTGTTTGTGTAGTAATTATGTGCTTTTTCCTGGATTTATAGAACCTTGCAACACCCTGTCAGGAACAATCCATGAACAAGAAATTGGTCATTAGACCACTGAAGAAAGCCATGACTGGAAGCAAGAAATCATTACTTTGTTATAATTCATTTCTATCTTTCCTGTCTGACCCAAAGTCATGAATCTAAAATGTACTGACACACAATCCACACTACATGTCTCCATCAGCACTCATTTTTCAAAGCAACTCATTTCTCAAAAAGCCTGTGAAAATGTTAACTGAAGAAGTTACAAATGTCATTAATCAAAATATTTTTTAAAAAAATTTTATGTGGAGTCACATACACTGACAAGTCTGAACAACCACATACTAAAGGTTAAAACACAACCAAGTCTTTGTCAGAAAAAAGTTCCTAATCAGCATGTCCACTGTATTTCACAATAAAGATTTTAGTTACATAAGCAGAAATGCTGTATTTGGTGCATGTAAAATAAACACTGAATATTTTACACTGTCCTCAAAAACACAACCTGTGCACTAAAACATTCCTCCATGTATTTCCACGTGTGTAACAGAGGATCACAAGGAGTAAATCCAGGAATGCAAATATTTGCTATCTACTCCATTTAAACTGTTCAAAGATGCATACAGTTCTTCAGAGCATAATTTTAACATCATAAGTAACTATCAGTGTAAACCTTTTACCTTAATTGCCATATTATTAGATTCTGTTGCACCACTGGTAAATATAATTTCCCGTGAATCAGCTCCTACTAAATCTGCAACTTGCTGTTTAAAAAGAAATACAATGTTGATTTGTTAAGAAAACATATAGTGAATTCACCACAGCAAAATACAAGCAAAGTGTTTTCAAGAATACCCCCTTGAGCCTCAAGGGATTACAGCTGGTACCTAAAAACCTGCTACAGGTACAATAGTCTAAATGTCTGCATTAATATAAAGTACACAAGGAATCTCTGGTCATCACAGGAGTGGTATTAAGGAGTAGCCTGTCATAAAAGAGATAAGAAGCTAAGTTGACAAAATCCCATTACATATTACTTCAAAAAAAATTACAAAGACCCACACCTAAGATTAGGAGAATGATAAAATATGGAGTAGCCCAACTACTGCAGCATCATGCCTGAGACCCCAGGAAACCAAAATTCCTGAGGCATCTTTGTCTATAAAGTACTGGTTTGTGCCACTCCAGCTGCTCTGATCTCACTATTAGGGCAAGTGCTGGGCCGGGACAATCCTGGATGTACAGATGAGAGGGGAATGAGAGTCTGGAGAGCTCTGGGGAAAGGGGTTGGGCTTTTGGGCTGAGGCAGGTGGAACAGGAGCCAGCAGTGCCCTGGCAGCCCCAAAAGCCAGCCCTGTCCTGGGGGGCATCAGGCCCAGGAGGGTGAGGGGGGTCTGTCCTGCTCTGGTCTGCACTGGGGCAGCCTCACCTCAAGCCCTGGGGCAGGTTGAGGGGCCTCTATGGATATGAAGCTATTAAAGAGCACATGCAGAGCAGGCTACAAAGATGGTGAAGGGCCTTGAGGGGCCATATGAGGAGCAGCAGAGGGCACTTGGCTTGTTCAGCTGCAGGAGACTGAGGTCAGACCTCACTGGGGCTCTGCAGCTTCTCCATGAGCAGCAGCAGAGGGGCAGCTCCAATCTCTGCTCTGTGATCAGTGACAGGGCCTGAGGGAACAGCTGGAGCTGTGCCAGGGCAGGGTCAGGTTGGATCTCAGGACAAGGTCCTTCCCCCAGAGGGTGGTTGGCACTGACCAGGCTCCCCAGGGCAGTGGGCACAGCCCCAAGGCTGCCAGAGCTCCAGGAGGGTTTGGACAATGCTCTCAGGGACAGGATGTGACTCTTGGAGATAGGTCTGTGTAGGGTCAGGAGTTGGACTCAGTGATCCTTGTGGGTCCCTTCCAACTCCAGATATTCTGTGATTCTACTTTTTCTTGCAATAAATCTACTAAAGCAAAGCAATTTGCCTTGCCAGCAGGAAAACCATGACTATGAAGATGAAGACTCACCTTCCTCGCCTTCTCCATGGCAGCCTCGCTCTCCCAGCCATAGGCATGGGTCCTGGAGTGGGGGTTGCCATAGTAGGCTGTCAGGTATGGGAGCATACTGTCCAGGACTCTGGGATCCTGCAGGACACAAAACACTCAGCCTTAGAAAGAGAGGTGGAAAAGCATCTCTGTCCTCTCTAGACATGCACTCCCACTGCAGGATCAGCAGCACTTCTGCTGCAGTGTGTTCCTTAGCTCAGGCCAGATCTCAAATACATGAGGCTATTTATTATACATTATGGACAACACCAGTGTCTGGCAACTGCGTTCTGTGCCCTTGCATGGAACCTCGATCTGCACTGAGGTGATCACAGAACTGGATCATCTGAGCAAACAGAACCACAGACTGGTTGGAAGGCACGTTAGAGCTCATCTTGTTCCACCATCCCAGGGGCAGGGACACCTTTCCCTAGGCCGGGGCCTTCCAAGCCCCGTCCGACCCGGCCTTTCTTCCAAGCAGAAGAAATACAAGGTCTTAAAGTGTCAGGAGAAATGGTAGGCCGGTATTTTGGTCGAATAAACCTCCTGCTGCCCCTCGCAGCGGCCGCCGCTCCCGCAGGGTCAGTGTGAGCCCCGCCGCGCTCCCGCCCTGCCCGCGCCCGGGGCTGCCGGCGGGGCTCCGACCCCGGGCGTGCCCGGACTGCCCCGTGCCTCGTCTCCGGGCACAGCCCGTGTCCCTGTGCCGGGCACAGCCCGTGTCCCTGTGCCAGGCACAGCCCGTGTCCGGGCACAGCCCGTGTCCCTGTGCCGGGCACAGCCCGTGTCCCGTGTCCGGGCACAGCCCGTGTCCCCGTCCCCTGGGACACAGGCGAGCGCTCGGGAGAGAGCCGTGAGCGCGGGCCCCGCTCGCTGCCTGAGCTCGGCGCGGACCGTACCAGCGGGGTGGTGGCCTGCACGTCCATGTAGAGTGGCCGCGGGGAGCCATCGCCATCGCCGGATCGCCCTGAGGGGAGAAGAGACGGGGGAGCTGCTGTCAGGGGCCGGCGGGAGCGGCGGGGCCGCCCCTGCGCCGACAGCGGCTCTGCCCGATCGCGGCCTTACCCGATGCCGATGCCGATGCCGGTGCCTGTCCCTGTCCCTGTCCCTGTGCCTGCCCCGGTGCCGTCCGGAGCCATCGCGGGGCGCAGCCGCCCCCGACCCCCGCCAGACGCCGCCACAGCAGCATGGCGGGCGGGCGGGTGCGCGCACGGGCGGGGCC
>VYXB01005056.1:173822-206921 GCA_013397135.1 Pachyramphus minor | reverse complement strand
CGGCGGATGCGGGTCCCAGGGCGCCCCCGCCCCGAGCCCCGGCCTCGGGCTCCGCGAGGGCGTGCTCGCTGTGCCCCCGGGGCCGGGCCGCCGGGGAGGCCCCGGGACAGCCCCGCGGCGCTCGCAGATGCTGCTTAGGGGCGAAGAGGGGCCGTCAGTCCCTACCTATCCTTCTTGCCCGGCGGGCGGGGAGTCAGGCCCGGGGGCTGGCACAGAGCTGCAGGGCGGGAGCTGCGAGCCGGGCCGGCCCGCGGTGGACGTGCAGGCCTGGTACACAAAGCAGTAAAGCCCTGAGGCTTTTGTCCTTTCTTTTCTAGATGCCTGTGACCGTGGGCCCGTACGGGCAGTCGCAGCCCAGCTGCTTCGACAGAATAAAGATGGGTTTCATGATGGGCTTTGCCGTGGGCATGGCTGCAGGGGCGCTGTTCGGCACGTTCTCCTGCCTCAGGTACGCCGAGGAAATGCCCCAGGCGGGTGGTGACAGGGCAACAGCCAGAGGGAAACGGCGCTGCTGGGGGGCTGGGAAGGGATCGGGACTGGGCCTGTGCTGTCCGTGGGTGGAAGTTTGTCAGGGACTCCAGACTGGCCACACTGATCAGCCCAGGCCAGGTGTCACCTCTGGGTCACCCCTGTGCCGGGAGGTCACAGTTCCACAGACCCTTTCCTGCCAGCTGTTGGGAAGCTAAGGCTGTGGAGGATCAGCTCCAGGAGGAGCTGGGTGAATGGTCTGTGCAGATACGTGTGCAGCCCTCTCCTGGCCCTGAAGCTTCCTGAGGTGCTTTGCAGATGCTCACTTTGCACGGGGGCAGTTACTGAACTGACCCCAGGTGTGAACTCAGGAGTGTGGGGAGAACATGGCTGGCACTGGCACAACCCCACAGTGCATCAGAGAGGGACAACATTCCACCTTCCCTGGGGCTCACCAGCATGGAAACACCACATTCACTGCTCCGGGTGTGCTCTGGCACTGATGACTGGCTTTTCACATCACCTGTAACAAGGAACCACCACAGTCAGCTCTTTCATACTTTGCACAACTATTTTTGCTTCACGGTTTTCACCTGTGATTAAACACACAAGGAAAACGGGAGTTTGAATTTTCTGATCTGAGTTCCCAGAGGGTATTTTTAAGTGTCACGATGTTGGCAGAAAATACAGATTTAGGGGATTAAGAAGAAGCAGTTACAGTGGTTCTGCTGTACCATTTCTGAGGGAAAATCTCATGTTTTAAAAATCAAATGCGTGAAATTCCTTAGACTCTAAAGTCACTGCAGTACCTAAAAAGTCAAATATTACAAGAGCTTTTTGAGACAGAACAATTGTTTTTGTTTCAGTCGGACCTCAGGCAGGTGAGAACTGGAGACCAGAAACACCTCTGGACACTTTTAGGCCTTCCGGGTATCTCTCATATTAGAAACACAATCAGTAGTAAATATGAAGTTAATTTTAAGTTGGTGGTATTAAAAACACTGCCATTGCATCCAGACAGGATGGCAATACAATAGTTCAGACAACTCTTTTTGTTCTCTTGCAAGGCAAAAACCTGGACAGCGTGATTTTTTTTTCTCCCATATTAAGGGCATTTGGGGCACTAAGATGCAAAGCTGTTCCTGCTGTGGTGTGGCAGGAGGGTTCCACTGCAGGACAAAACACACCTGGGCCATTGGTGAGGGTCACTCAGGAAGCCCTGCAGTAGCTCAAGCACGGGGCACCACAAACAGTGTTGGTGGGGCAGGAGAGGTAGCACTGCACAGATCTAGGCTGAAGAACTGGTACATTTGTAACCATGAGCTGGTTGTCTCCCATGTTTTCTGCTGCTTGTCTGTGACCTGCCAGGGTTCAGCTTCTGTGTAATTCCCTGGTTTTCTTTATCTCAGGATTGGCATGAGAGGACGAGAGCTGATGGGTGGAGTTGGCAAAACGATGATGCAAAGCGGTGGGACGTTTGGGACATTCATGGCCATTGGTATGGGAATACGCTGCTAGCCTCGAGCTTGGGATGTGTCCCCGAGTGCCCCTGCCCAGCCATTCCTGCTCTGTACCATAATAAAATCTTTAGATACGTGGAAGTGAGAGCTCTTTATGAAACGGCAAAGCCCCACCTTTCATGCTCTGCTATTCTAAACCTGCTTTTTACTAAATTTCTACTTTCCTCCCATCATTTACTCCCAAGACAATGAGAATTAATCATCCTTTGTACTGCATTAAAGTTCCTGTTTCACAGGTGTAAGTACACAGGTCTCTCTTTGGCACTTGGGCAGCTCACATTCCCCATGTGGATGTGAAGCAGCTCCATTGCCTTCAAGTGTTCTTGAGCCTAGGGAAGTTTACTGGGTGGCTAATTCAGGCTAATGATTGAATTTTTCTCCTCTTACCAAAAAGGTAGGGTGAAGCCAGTCCCCTTTCCAAGTTCCAGGTGACAAAGGGCAGACACTCTCACGGAGTGAAGGACTCCAGGACCTGGGCAGGCTGTAGGAGCTGTGCTCCCAGAAACAGAGCCTTTTCCTACAGCCTGCCTTAGCAGGCCCACAGGGTGCTCAGTGCTTCCCTGGGAGAGCTGGGGATCCCTCCCACCATTCCCTGGCCCCGAAGCACTGCCTGCAGCAGAGCTAGGAAATGGTGTTGCAATCTTGCAGTGCCTGCCTTTTGAAACAGGTACGCCTCTTTCTGGGAGGAGAGCGGCAGCGCTGCCGGAGCCAGCTCCTGTACAGCAGCCCTGACCTAGTGCAGGTGCCTTTTCCCCCGTTTTTAAGGTGGAAGCAAATCCAGCACTCAAAGCCTGTTCTCAGCCTCCTGCCATGGGGTCAGCCCAGAACAGCTCCTGCAAGTCCAACTGGCACTGGGGAATTAATACTGGACACAAAAAGAGCAAGCTCAAGCACAGCCAGAGAGCAGCTGTGTCACCCTCCTTTAGTGTATTCCTGGCCCCTCCTCACCTCTGTGCTCCCTCCAGTCACCTGCTCCCAGTTCCTGGATGGCTGGGGACAGGCCCTTGGCTCACTGCAGCTCAGGCACAGCTCCACCCAGCCCTGCTGGGGAGCAGGTCATCCCCCCAGTGCTCGCTGCCTGCCTCACCTTCCCCCAGCAGGAGGAATGTTCTCACTCCATACTCTCCACCTCAGACAAACCATTTTTCTGAGTGGTGAAGGGCAGGGGAGGCAGGAGAGGGGTAGGAAGGGCAAAGCACAGGGGAGGCTCCCTCCAGAAAGCAGAGTGGAAGCCAATGTACCAGATTCCTCCAACTCCAGGACTCTCAACCCGTTCTGAATGATGGGAGTGGAGGTGGGCAAGAGGGAGGCAGCTCTGGAATGAACTTCCAGCAGGCCTGAGGAGGGTAAGAGCTGTGCCCAGGTCCTCAACAACCACACCTGGGCTAACTACAGTGGTATCCCTGACATCTGCCATTGCACAGCACCCACCACTCACCTGCAGGCCTCAGCATACACTGCTTAAGTCACAGTGGGAGAGCAGAGAAATAAAGCTTCATGAAGGCCTTTTTAAGAGAATTTTATTTGAGTGGTTCTTACAAAGATTGTTGCAATATGAAAGTCTTTGTTTGATAGAAATATCAAGCTGTCTTGTCAAACACACTGAAGTAACCCAAAAATATATTTCAGAGCTCACAGAGCTTAAAAAGAGCAAAGATTATATGCAACCAGAACAAAACATGTTTCTGTATTTCCTACCCCTTTTCAGCCTTGGCTGGAATCAGTCAGTTCTGCCTCACTGCACACGTGGAAACTCATCGGGAAATGCAGAGATCGTTTTGTTTGGAAACTTAGACACACCTCACAGTATTTACAAAGAAACTTTTACAGATACATTAATCAAAAGTTACCATCAAGAAATAAACCCCTTCAATCCTTCTATTCTTACCGATTATTCAGCACAAAGCAAGCTGAGTAGCTGTCCGCAGTCAGCTTTCAGTAGCCTTTTGGATTTTTCATTTGTACAAAACACTAAATATGTCCCTTCATCCAGTCTCTCTCTGATACTACCCTTGAGCAGATCACCCACATTTAGTGAAATGTAAAACGTCTTTGCTGCATTAAAAGAAAGGCTCGTGAAACATTAAAAATGTCATTATGTCCCATCTGCCTTTTACAGAGAACTTGTTATCTATGAGCTACTTCTCAGTTCCTACGGATCACCTTAGTCAATGTACAAGAATTACAAGGCAGAACAAGAAGTCAACAGCTTTGTATACAGTGGAAATGCTAGTTAGGGAGAATGAACACACTGCATTCTGCTTACTTCGTTTTATTTTTAAAGGTAGCAGGAAGTGTACACAAAATGACATTAAATCCTTTCCTTTAGTTTTATCTAAATAAAAGATAACTCAATCTTCCTCCAAAAAAATACCTATGTACAAAACTGACTAAATTAATCTTCATCGTCGAACAGGAACCAGTAGTTGGGTTGCAGTCATGGAGTCTGGGAAAAGGCTGTGGTACGTTGGAAGAGGTACATACGCCGCTGTGATCATTTTACCTGAGCACGGGATCAAACAAAAACCACCATCAGTCGCTGGGCTGCAGTTTCTGCAAGGGCTGAGGAGTGTAGGAGGGAAAAGGTGAAACACCCACCTGCAAACCACCTCCCGTGCAGCGCGTTGACGGCCGCGATGGCAGCGGCGATCGAGGGACACTTGACGTACACGTTGCCCTGCAAGGCACAAGGAAGCAGCTGTGAGGAGGGGACATGTCCATGGGGGTGCCCCAGCCAGCCCTGGCCACACCCGCCCCGCTGGCACAGACCAGAGACACAGGGAACACGGGAGAAGGGGCAGGGGCTGTGTCCTGACAGACACTGCCCCACAGGAACACTTGGGGCAGCACCATGAGCAGGATTTTCAAACATGCACTTGATCCACTCTCACTGAGCCATGGGTGGCTCCCAAGAGCCCTCTGGAGGGGCCCTGGAGGCTGTGCAAGAACAGCACATGGGGTGTGGCCGCCCCAGGGGCTCTGAGCCACAGATCCCTCTCTCCCCAGTCCAAGCTCCCAGCCCAATTCCACAAGGACCAAGCACTCCCCATTCCCCAGGCCAAGAAGGACATGCAGCACTTCAAGGGAGGCTGATACTGTAAGAATTCTCCTATATGAACTTCAGCATCTATGTGTCTTTACTTGAAGAAGGACTGAGGCAAAGGAAAACCCTATCCCAGCAGGGCAGGAGGCCTGAGATGGTCCCCAATGTGCATGACAGGCTAATCTTTGAACTTGGCCAGGGATACCTGGAGTTTCTCATCTGTAAATCAAGCACTGTGCCTCCCTAATCTGGAGAACTGCAACAGTCACATCCAACAACTCAGATGCCCACAGTAACGTGTGGCATTTTTCTGGCTGCCTGCTTCAAAATAGACCACCATCAGTAATTCCTGAACCAGATCAGATTCTAGCTGAAAGAGGTTTTTCAGGAAAATAATATATAAAGAAAGACTTCCCTGTAGCAGCCTTTGCCAGCCTGTACTAACTCTTCCCACTGATCTGGCTCATTTCCTGCTCAGGAGTGAACCTGAGCTCAGGGGCTGGTGATGAAGGCACTAAGCAATGAACACACACAGCTCTGCTCTTGGCCTCCTCCTGCAAAGGCACCGAGGTTGCTTAAACCCCAAAATGAGGTACAGCAACACAAAGCTGTGGTTTTCCTTGACCCCCCACTGCAGTACACGAGCCTTTCATTCACAACAAATCACTCCCTCAAGGCCAAGCCCTGACAGCCTCAGTGTGCAAGTCTGGCTGGGACAGAGCCCTGAACGTGCCCAGAATCTCAGCCTGCAAAACAGAACAGCACAAAGGAATTTAGGTTCAAAACCAGTATTTTTAAATATCAGTGGGTGTTTTATATCTGGGTCATTGCTGTGCTACTGTAACAAAATGGGTTTCAGTTTTTATGAAACATTTAACTCATGACATATTAGCTGTATTTTTTCTTATAAATCCACTTGCTAATGTAAAATAGAATTGCAGTTCCATGTGCTCAGAAGATATGTGAGGTATGTTGAGGGCTGGTGCATTTTTGGGGGGGTTGTGTGATGATATTTTTGTTTTGTGTTTAGTTATTGGGCCTTTGTGGGGGGGAGTGTTCTGGGCTGTTGGTTGGGTCCTTTTATCTGTCAGAGAACAGTGATCTCTCAGACAGTAACAGACAGACACTGAAGGAAAGGTTTCTGCCTCCCAACAGTCCAGTACAGCAGCGGTCTTCAAGATTACGAGGTGCCAGGGACATTGTTTTTATGTACTAAACTGCAGCTCCCATCTAAACTCTCTGTAACCCATGGGAAAGTGTTTTAGGTGACATTGTGGCAGCTGCACAATGACAGCAATGGTCAGTGAGTGTCAAGTGCATCACCAAGGCAGAACAACCCCACGTGAACAGGCTGGGACAGCAGGGTGGGTTCCAGCCTCACAGCCGGCACCGAACGCAACCGGACACCTCCAGGGTCTGAAGGGTAGAAATCAGCCTGACTGTCAGACCATCTGAGAACTGAACTTCAGTCTGGGCTGTGAATTCTTTATAAAAGGGGTTCCAGATGGCCAAATTTATTTACAGACCCTTCCACAGTTTATATATTCCACAAGGTGAAATAGAGGAAAGAGGTAACTAATCTGGGGATTGTGTCAACACAGTGAAGAAAAATATATTCTCCTGTTTAAGAAGCAGGTATGAATCTGGAATTCCCTGTTCTAGCTCCAGGCCCTCAGACTGTCCCCTGCAAGGCTCTAAGATCACTAGTGACCACAACTGTTCCCAAGCCTGGCACGAGGCTCACCTTTCCTGCACACCTCAATTCTGCTGCAGCAGGGGCCCTCTGTGCTGAAGCCTGGGCTCTCGAGGAAGAGGAAACTGGAAGTCCCTGACTTGGGGAAATGCACAGCTTAAGGGAAAAGCCAAATGCCTGAAGTGGTCATTACTCTTGAGCCACAGAACTTCAGCGGGGTAAATCTGCAAGAGCAGCAGCAGCAAACTGCTCATAGCACATCAGTTACACACAATGATTCACAACAGGAGGGAACCACCAACATCCCAGACAGACTGTGAAGTTGCTTCAAGAACTTTAGGTTCAGTTTAGGGTAAAAAACTCCGTATTTGCAATGATCCCTCTAGACAAAATAAAGCAACAGAACTGGCAATCGCTGCTCAGGGTCCCCCCAGAACCAGGCATACCTGAGCTGAGTTTTTGTCTACATAGATGTGGATAACTCCTCCATGTTTGTTACATTCCTCAATCACATCATCTTTAATTTCTGTGTCCCAGCCAGCTTCTTCTTCACTGTATGGCGGGCAAGAAAAACAGGACAGAGATATCACTCAGACAAAATCCAGCCCAAACCCATCAAACACACGTGTGCAACATTCTGATTTCTTTCTCACATGTAACAGTCATCAACAAATGCCACACAATGACAAAGCACTTACGTTTGAGGATTAAACATGTTGGAAAGCTGGAAGCACTGTGTTGCAAGTGGTTGTACAGAAGCAGCTGCAGCCAGAACTGTTGCAATGGAAAAAAAAATACCAGTAACATATCTAGGAACCCACTATGCATGGCTGTAATTTAAATGAGTATCTCCTATCTGTCTAAATCCCAGCATTCAGCAATAGCAGAAACAGTTCTGACTAAAGAGAAACTAAAGGCAGGAAAGCAAAACTCCTAACAAGACACTTACCAATGACAGATCCATTTAAATTGATCAATACCAAAACCAGCACATATGAACCACAGTTGAAGATGAAAAGTGAAAAGATAACCCTGTACATTGATTTTGGCAGCTTTTCCAATTAAACATTAAAAGGTAGAGACATATGCATCTTCACCTGCATCAGAAATGTCTGCCTGAGTTGTATGCCAATGTTTTGCTCCTCATGGAAGCTCAGCAGCAGCTCAGGACAGAGTGGCACCTCCCCAGCTGACTGCACAGCAAGGGACAGACCCTGGTGAATTCTCAAAACTTGTTTTAAGCATGCTGAATTATGCTTCAAAAGTGTATCTGCACTTCTGTCCCTTGAAACTGCAGATTACAGATAATATTTGACAACAAAAATTACATTTAACTACAGGATAGATCTACACTCCTTCCCTGTAACTATGAAATTACTACTTGTCATTTCTTGCTGCTCCTCATGCCAGTACATTGTATTAAACACTGTCCCACAGGTGCCCTTCCACAGGCTGCAGCTTCTGTCAGTGGAGCTGGAATAATGGCCCTGTCCCCCTGGACTGCAGACGTGTAGGGTTGTGCAGTCAGATAAGGAACAACTCAACAGTAACCCCAGCTCCTGATTCTCAAGTGACTCCTCTAAGCAAGGAGAACACCCCCAACAGAGCCACACCCACAAACACCACCCCACAGGTTTTCTTGGACTAACACATGGCTGGGCAATGTTACCAACACAGAGGAAATGCTACAAAGAATTTCCAGTCAAAAACCAATCCCAGCATGACTCCCCACGGACACCTACAGAATACACAGCCTCAGTGTGGGCAAACTCTACACCACAACATTTCACTTACAGCCATCTGCAACAGGACCTAGTAATTACAACTGGCATCAAATGCTATTTTACCTTCATTCTGCTGAGACAGTCTCGTTTGTAAATCTAAAGAAAAATACAGAGAAGTTAATTAGTATGCTTGGTAGCATCACTGCCCACCAGCCAGGTTGTTTAGCTTGTATTTCTGTGGTTAAGAGCTTATTCAAGTGCCTCAACCCACTCTCACTCACAGTTCCTCTCTAGCTGTGAGTAGTTTCACTAATTTCAGCTCCTCAGCTGGGATATTCTGTACTTGACAGATTCCATGACCACAGAGGTAAGCGTATGTCAAACAACACCTTAAAAGGACACCACCATGGCCTTTAATTCAATGTATCATCCTCTCCTTGCCTTTGCTCTGCTTGAACTCTTTACAACTCATTTCCATGAGAAAACAATTACAGTGATTCTGACAGGCAAGAGAGGTCTGACATCTTTATTAACATAAAGCAGTTAAGCACAATTATAGAAACCTGACACTCTCAAAGCAGTTATCAAATTTCATTTTGAGTAGAATAAGGTGATATTTCCCCCGCTATCTTTCCACATAGATTTGTAATGACGAAAGAACCTTCAGTATTTTTCAAATTCAAAACATTTTTTAAGAGTTGCGAACATTCAATTTGCCTAGAAAACACTACTTACTTGTTTAGCAACATACAGCTGTCTCAATTTGAAGTGATGGGAGCAAACAAATGCAGGCTTTCTAGCCATGACTTCAACACTCAACATCTCTAAATCAACAGAAAACTTCAGAATTCAAGAACTGTAAGCATAAGCCCCTTCAATAATGTTCCGTTTAGCACAGAGACATGAGGAGTGAGAAGACTGAAGTAAACCATCCTCTTAACCCACTGGTTTAGAGAGCAGTGATAAAACACCAAGCAAGCTTCCAAGTTGACATGGAAACACCTGAGGGCATCAGGTACAAACATACTTTTTCCCTTTCTAATAAACCCTCCTCAACAACACTGGAGAACCAACAGGAGCGATTTTTTTTCTATGTTCCTCAAGTGCCTTCCCAAATACCTTCCAAAGAACACATACTGCAAAGAAAGACTGGGAGGAGCAAGCTCTGAAGGCTGAGCTGTAATAAGAGCTGGCTACGTTTGGCATCTTTTCCATCCAGATCTGAACACAAAGAAAACCTCACCTCCACAGTGTGAGAAGTAGCCTAACAGCAAAGGCTATCTTAGCCTGTATTCTCTGGAGAAACTGCACAGATTTGGCCCATCTGTCACTAATTATCTCAGTAATTCTCATACCTTTTTGAAAACAAAGGTGTTTAAAATCTCTGAACTCCCTCAGTTTAGATGAGGACAGACACTCTCCCTCTGCAATTCTGACTCAACTGCACAGGCACATCATGTCCAGCTGACCTTGTCCATGTGGGTCAGCTGGGGCTCTAGAGCTCAGTGTTCCACAATTCCTGCACCAAACCTCCACATACTACCAGTGCAAGTTCTGTCCAGGGCCAAGAGCCAGAACAGTTGTAAACAAAAAAATCTGCTGCTGCTGTCTTGTGCAACAGTTTCATCAGTTAATTATCTACCACTCTGAAACATAACCTGTTGTTCACCAGATCTTTTATTAACTAACAGAATTCTTTCGTTGCTTGTGACTGAAGAATGGTCCTTTCCCCTGGCTTCTAAATTCACCCAAAATTCAGAAATTCGTTGTCTCTTTCCCTACACGTATACATCTCTCAAGTTCAGATCTAAGTAACTTTTCCAGTATGTTCTGTATATATAACATCTTTGGCATGATGGGAGTACAGGCTTAGTGCACAGAGAAAGCAGAAATACAGAAACAGCTACCAAACACTTTGCATCTTAAAACAAAATGAAGTTGTGTGTTTATTTTGAAATCCAGATGGCTTCAAACAGGCCAAAGCCTGTCAAATAATGTCCAGTGTCCCAAGCCACTACTGTGAAGGGAACAGAGACCAAACAGAGGTTCCATATGATAACACCTATTCCTTCTTCTTTGGCAGCACACCATCTCAACCTCTTCCAAAAACAGATAGCTCCTTCCACCAGGATGGAATATTTTGCCCCAGAAAGCATTAGAGGAATGTTCTAAGGCTGAATATTTTAAGTTCCACATGTTCAGACAGAGAACTGGGTACACAGCTGCAACTATTCAGTTTTAATTCTTTCCTGCTGGAATCTTCTCCATGGGAATAACGGCCAAGTTGTCAGGTCTCCTGTAAAACTGGTTCTTGGCCTTCCCCATTTGAGCCTGACTGAACCTGCCCTGAAGGTGGCTGATCAGAACTGTTCCTGGGTGTGTGGCTTGTGTCTCAGGTGCTCAGTGTGCTGCCTGCAGGAGCACAGTTTACCTTCACAATGCATCACCCAAACTGCAGTATTTAGGTATTTTGCTCCTCCTAGGCAACCCTTCACTGCTCAGCTCCCAGGCTACATAACTGGACTTCGACTGAACTGCGAAGAGGTGAACAATACACAACACCCCAATAACCTCTTACTGACAGCACCTTTGTGTTTGCTCACCTCATCCCCACTGTTCACCATTGTTTTTCATCTAAGTACTAAACAAGAAAAGCCCAACAGCTGAGTTTTGGCTTCAACAACAGCCTCTAACCTTCCCAGCTTTCACCTGGAAAAAATCCTCTTTCTGTGAGGCAGCTTTACACACCCTGTACTTCCTGTACTCCCCACGTGCCTGGTTTAGTAACTTCCCAGCGACAGGAGCCCGAAGTTCAGCGAGAGGCACTCTGCTCCTGCTCCTCTGCCCAGGGAGGGCTCCTCCCTCGAGGACTCTTAGCCCTGAGATGCAGTTTCTCTGACAGCATGCTATACTTTCATAGTATTCTCCAGTTTACTCTTCTTCAGTATGACTTCTGAAGGAGTCAAGTCAAGACAGTAACAGGACCAGAATCTGGCTAGATGGCATTTTTCTTCCTTTCTTTTGAGCGAAGATAATTCAGAGTTAGATGTTCCAGCTACACACAAGATCATAGACTGTAAATGTTTATGGACAATACCAGAGATGAGATCTCATGTTTCACACATTTATTCCCCTCACTCATTTCATGGGAGTTCTCTTACTCCTCTCAACTGTTCACATTCAGCTCTTTAGTTTTGCTTCTACCTTGGGAATAATTTTCTTTTTTTATTTTTTTAATACATATTCCTAGCCTACCCCCCTCAAATTCCAACCTTTATGATTAGTGTACCCACTAAAAACTGAGGCAATGAGATACCTTAGAAACACTTTGGGGGTAGTTTTTCATTCACCTGAGCCCTGCTTCATTTTTGTTCTCCAAGAGTTGTAAACCTTCATCTATCCTTTCATGTCTTTTACAGTGTCTAGCTCAGTCTGACTGCTGGCAGATAATTCTCTTTGTATCTGTAACTAAAAATACTGTTTTGTTATTAGTCCTTTTTCCTGTTCTTCATAGGCTGTGTGCTTATTCCTTCTTTCTTTTGATCTAGTTAATCCCCCAGGTTCAGTGTGGAGCCCATTTTTACAGGGCTTTCTCTTCTTTCTGTGGAATCCAGTGCAGCATTAGCAATGTGGAACAGAAGAAACTTCTCACATCCTGCCTGTTCAAACACCCAATTTGCTCAGACCAGATGACTTTATTGCCTTGTTTCTTCAACCATTGCTTTTGAAATCACAAGCCTTTAGTTACAGACCTGTTTGTTTATCCTTTCATTTAAACATGAGCAACTCATGATCCCTCAAGTCAATGGTCATTTCTATTCTCATCCATAACATCTTCATTACTTACCAAATTGAGTTTAAAATAGCATCCCCTCTTCATGAGTCAGTGAGTGTTTGATGAAGAAATTTGTCGGATATCACATCCAGGAATATCTGGGCCCCACCATTATTACTAGCAATTCTTCTCCAATCTGTATCAGGGAAGTTAAAGTCTCCCACAATGACATAATTCCTGGTAGTAATTTTCTCTAACAAGAGTAAAGAGATCTTTAATCCATAACCAAATCTCACTTTGGGGATAGCTCATGACTCTATGGCAGCAAAAAGCTTTATCTTTTTCCAAAGTTACTTAAAGTTGCACATGTCTGCATTATTCCTTTTGTACAATACCAGTGAAATAAACAATGCTACCCCTACCACTTTCATTTCTACAGTTGCTAAACATGCACCTTCTTCAAGCACCTGTATTCAGCCTTATCACTTATTTCTCCACTGCCAGGTTGTCTCATGCTGATTCCACCTATCTGAACAGCTGTGTGTCAGACATTTCTGGCCATATTCTTGATTTGGTGAGCTTGGTTAGATTTTTTCGGCCTTGCTTGTTTCAAATGGGGGTGGGGAAAGAATTGTTGATTTTTTTTTTAAATACTTCTCTCATTTTTAATTGCCTACACCTGTTTCCACATCACTATCACCTACATTAACAGTGATCTAACTTTAGTGGTGGTGACCTTTCCTTCTCTGTCTGGTCTAGATACCCTTTTTTCTTACCTCTGGGGCTTTTTCATCCTTTTCTTCTTTAACAGACAACCAACATTTTCCTTTCCCTAACCAGTTCCTTTTCCTTCCAAGGGCACATCTCTAGAACAACCCTATTATATTCTTTTAGCAGCTGTCTAAAGCTTTACATGTGTGCTGTTCACAGGACTGCACCTGACCTTCAGTAACATGATCCAGGCCTATCTTACGAAGTCTGAATCACTTCTGTTACAAACTCTGCTGGAAGGCAAACACAACAATGCCACCTATTCTTTGCTACTTTCTCACATGTTCCAGCATCTAGTTATTTGTGACATTAAGTCTTTTCTACTGCTATGACAGTTGAATGTCCTCCATTCTTAGTATTAATTAAAAGTAACAAAGAGAAGAAATTCCACTCTGTGAAACCCTGATCTCCTGTGGGAGGCTACTCACTGCTCTAGTCCTGAAGACCCCTTGAACAATTTGCTGTTTAGGCCAGTAAAAATTAGCAGCAGCAAGCCTCCCTCCAGATAACCCACCTGCAGAACACACCAACAACTCCAGCCAAATCCAGGCAACACACATCCCCTGACATGCAATGTCCTTCCTCAGCAGGACACACACTGGATATATCTAACACTGCCCTGCTGCCACCCTGGGGACATGTCCCCCATCCAGTCCTAATAACCTCTTTGCCCTAGCACAGCTCAGGCTTTTAATAGGGGTCAATACCCTCCCAATTCCGGGCCTGCCATTTTTAACAGTCAACACTTACAGTGCAGTAGGACTTACAAGTCCTCATTAGCACAGAGAATAGTACAGATAAAGAGATGAAGGCTTGGGATGAATCAGGTGAACTACAACAGATTTACAAAGATACTGCAAAGTGAATCACACCCATCCCAACTGTGATACACTATCCCTGGTTATCTGCTTACGGATTTGCAGCATTTTCCAGTGTGTAAAACACGCTGCAATACCTGTGTTTTCATTTTGGAAGACCACAAAACATACTAAAGTACCTCTAGAAACAAAATCATAAAGGAATTCTGAAAAATAAGTAGGTCATCATTTCTTACCTGTCACAGCTCCAAAGGCCAAAGACCCACTCATCTGCAGAGCCTGCTGTGCAGCTGGGGGGATCTGCAAACCAGTACCTGCAACACAACACAGACCTTGGAGCAGGCACTGCCACTCAGTCAGGGATGCACTAACACAGGGATCAGAAATCTCACTGTTGTGAAAAGGTTAAAGAGACCATTTCACGCATTTATCCCAAGTTCTGTGGGGGGTTTTAATTCAAATTCTGCAAACCTGTGTATTTTTGCACATTTCCTATTAAACATCACACACACCTTCTGCAAGTCTTGCCATCAGCTGAAGGCGACCAGTTGTTCCCAAGTCAATTCCAGTCCGTTCCAACTCATCACTGTCCAAAAAGGAGCTGGCACTGGAAGCATCAGTACGCTCAGTCACATGTCCCACTTTCATTGGCCTCCCAGCCAGCTCAAATCCATTCAGTTGTTCCAAGGCCTTTTTGGCACACTCGGAGTCTGAGAACTACAGATTGGAAAATGGGAAATTCAGTAATACTGCCTACAGGATTCAGCAACACTTCTACTGTATGCAATATCCACAATTACAGAAACAGAAGAAACTCTTTAAGAGAATAGCAACAAGCTAACTTAAATACACTCTGTATTTCTAATTTAAACCAAACACACAGACTTTGGTATTTACTGTCTCATATCTAGGTTATGTATTTAAACATCATTATAGTTCAAGTTACAGCATCCAGATACTGCAATCCACAGAAGTCTTGGGCTGCAGTTCACTTGAAAGAGTGACAGTCACTTTCTTTGTAACCTTACAACTGTCATGACATTTACTGGTTATTCCTAACAGATGTTCTGCTTTATGCTGCGAAACATCAAAATAAACATACAAACATTTTATCAGTGTTAAAACCGTCAAGTCTGAACTATATAGTTAGTTTGGTTTCATTTGTGTCCAAGTGCCAGAGGTCCCAGCCGAGACTTTTGTCCCCATGACAAATTGCCAGGTCAGTCAAGAAACTCAAGTTCACAAAATTGTGTACCTGAGGGCAAAGAGGAGAGATGTTTTCAACTGAAAGATTCATCTTCTAAAATTTTATGTCCCCCAAAAAGCTCAAATTCAATCATTTTCACCACTGTGAAAAATGCCAGTCTTTAGGATACTAATGTCTTTGCCTGCAGAAGGCAGCATTTGCTTTCCCAGGCACTGACTCCAAAGGAAACTATTCCCACCTAAACAGGTCCATTGTTCACTCACAATACCCAGACAACCGGCAGAAACAAAGAAAAGGGCCAGTGCTACATGTCCTCCACATGACACTTCTAAAATGGGACCTAACAGAGGTAAAGTAGCAATAGAGTAGCTGCTATCTAGATACAACAGC
Source organism: Pachyramphus minor (assembly GCA_013397135.1). Taxonomy (NCBI): domain Eukaryota; kingdom Metazoa; phylum Chordata; class Aves; order Passeriformes; family Tyrannidae; genus Pachyramphus; species Pachyramphus minor. The sequence continues at coordinate 191,512 of VYXB01005056.1, read as the reverse complement.
AATACGGATTGATAAGGTGTATATATAGCAACAATGTAGATTTCTCTCTATATATACAGACACACTACTGCATGGGAAGGTTACACCCAGAAATGGCCTCAGAAAGCTGCCAACCCCAGTCATACCGTAATGAATCCATATCCTTTTGAGCGTCCAGTTTCACTGTCCATCATCAGCTGAATGCTTTCAATCTACAGGATAAAAATAAAGCTATTTATTATCAGACATCTTGAAACAACCCACAAGATACCAAAACACAATGTGGAAACGGCCCTGTCAAATACACAGACATGGATGTGAAACCACTGTTTTTATTGGGGTTTTTTATCAGTTTCTCATTCGTTCCTCAAGTCAAAATTAGTGTACAGCCAGCCAGATAGGTGCTCCAATACTGAGACAGAAGCAGGTAAAAATGGTTTTGAGTGCAGCTCCAGGCAGAAGTTTGGTCCTGATGCAACATTCTAGCAGATCATGAGCACACAGACAGCATCAGATCCTCACTGAAACACACCAGTCACCCACCTCATATGCTGAGAACCCGCTTTACAAGCTAAGAAAAGCAGTGTGCATGACTGACCAGGGTCTTTAAGGAAGGGCTGTATATTTTAATATTACTGGGTTTTGGGACCTCCTAGAAGTTTACAGTGACTGAATTTAAAACACAGTGCTGAGTCATCCGTGAGCCATAAAGTAGTGTTTGGAAGAGACAGCAACACAAAAGCAAGACAGAATTGAGTTTAGGACTGGAATATATGGAATAAGAAGGAAAGACCTTCACAACTCTACGTGTAACCCTCCTAAAACTACCTTAATGCTACTGCCAGATCTTGAGGAAAAAAAAAACAAACAAACCAAGAACTGCAGCTGTGTGGATTAAAATTTAATCAAGTAGAGCAATTTTCAAGGGTTCTTACATGAGAGATTTAAAGGGATGGGCACACTGGGTCTGAATAACGCATGTGAAAAGCACTGCCACCGTATGTATGAAGCAGGGTTCATATCCAAAGACATATGAAAAGAACCCAAACATTAGTGGACTTCTTTTTCCCCATTAAGTACCTAACTTTTCCCCTGCCTCATAATGATATACCCCAGGTACCTTGGCACAGTAGGGCTACCAGTTATTGTAGCTCCACTGGAAGCTCTGGATTTGATCTGCTCACTCCCATAAATCCTCTCTACAAAAATTTATTACCAGGCTGCAAATTAGGGCCCAATACTCAGGAGTGACAAAGGGCCCGAGTCAGAGCTGCACAGTTCTTGAGCCTTACATGAGCTAAAAGTTAAGCAAAAAGTCCTCAGACACAGTTGATAAATAGAAAAATATTCCAAGACCTCAGCCCAGTTCTGTGCTTTGTGCCTTAACCTGGGAAACTGGGCCCTCATTCACAGTCATGGCTGGGAGAGGTATTTACAAGGTCACAGGAGCAGGATACAACAGAGGGAATTTTTGGTTACGTTTTTTTTTCCCCCTGATCCTTAATTTAGGTACACAGGGAATTCTCAGCTTTCCTTTGTAAGCCCTGCCATTCCAATTCACTGGACACCACCAGGTCCTAATCTGTTCTCCAACACCACCCACGTACCTAAAGCCTGGGGATGTGTACGGGCACAGCAGTGCACGGAAGGAACAAATGTTTCGTGGGTGTGAAGTTGAATTATTTGCAGAAACTGTGAGTGCTCCACAACTAATCTAGGTTTTTCAGATAAACTACCACAACACAACATGCCAAATTAACATTTACCCTGCCAAATGGCTCAAAGATCCCTCGAAGCATATCTTCAGTTATGTTGAAGTGTAATGACCCCACATAGAGTCTCATGGGACCAGCACTGCCCTTCTGCAGATTATTTGCCATTGCTGCTGCTCTGTTTTTCTCTGCCTAAGAAAAGGAGAAAATAAAAACTCACCTTCTGTCAGAATTTCATAAAAAACCCTATCATAAGCAGTATATGTATCTATCAGATCAAAACTAGGTAGATTCACCAAAAACAACACCACAAGCTGTTGCATAATCTGCAGACTATCCATCGGACTTTAAATTAAAATCTACAAAACCCAAGACCATGAGCAAGTACAGAGACACAGATTCCAAAAGCCTTCAAACTGAACAACTTCATTCATAATTCTGGCTTGTATCTGGCTTGTTTTTACATATGCTGGAAAGCATACAAATATAACCTTTAAAATTTCTTTACTACTACTTGCTTAAAATCTGTATCTTCAAAATGCAATTGTATCACCTTGGATTGCTTTAATTTGCCTGTCATCTATGGGAAACAAAAGGCTACTTATAATTAGCTTAAATAATCATCCTTGTTAAGGTTTTCCAAACATGCAATGGTAACCAAACTTTCAAATATTAAGTTTCCCAGCAAGACATAAGAGGCAGAACTCAAAATGAACAAAAATGAGATTTACAACTCCTTACCTGTGATGCCTGTACTATGATGGGTACACCCAGGACTCTCTGTCCAGTCAGTCCTATTGCCAGGGGCACTGAACTAACATCAACAAATTCAACATAAGCAATTCCCTTTGAACGCCTGGAATTTCTGTCTGAAATCATTCGCACATCACGAACCTGAAAGGCAAGAAGAGACAGAAACACTTCAGAGACAAAGGAAAAAGCCTAATACTGTCAGGAATGGGCTGCATTTAATAATGAGGTGATTATTTGCCAAGCCAATGGCTTTGTAATTGTGCTGACAATCTCTGGCAGCATACGGCTTTAATAAACTTATCCCAGAAGCAAGTGAACACTACAGCTGCTGTTCAAAGTCAAATGCAGTGTATGACAGAAGTTTTTCAAAATTAGAAGTTAAATGAATTTTCAAGTTAAACTATAACTGACAAATCTATCTCAAAAAGACAGAAAATACAAAAGTTGTTTGAATCAGAACTGAATCAACATGTTCTGCATCACGTCATATGAACAATGAACTCCTGAGAAATTACATTTTCATGTTCAAAGCCTTTAGTAACTAGTTCATAATCATCCATCCCTCTTTGCACAGGTACAGGAAGCTGCACTTGCTTACAGTTCTCAAAAATATCAATCCTGTACTTAAGTTCTACTAGGACAGTTTGAGGCAGTAGTCAGAATGATTTTAACTTCCCTATTAATTACCTTCCCTACTGTAGAGAAAAATTCTTCCAGGTCTCTTGGTCGAATTCTTGCAGCCAACTGCATGCAGAACACTGTTCGAGCATCCCTCTCCTCAGGGGTAAGATTATCAATCGGTTCTCTGCAAAGAGCAAAGTTCAGTTAAATAATAAACTGAATTAAGCTAACTCATCTCTGGACTGCATATGAAACACTAAATTACTTCCCAGACTGATAGTGAAAAACATGCCTGCTGTAGTTAAAAAACGATCTGAATATCCTGTTTCAATTGTGAGCATTAAATATCCCCGAACACTTCTATTTTATCTACAGAAGCCCAAACTAATCAGAGGAGCCGTTCTGCTGCTCTCCAGAAATGGTACCAGGACCACTCGCAGTCAAGGAGATGAGATGAGAGCACAAGGATACAAAGGCCACCAGGGTGAACTGGCACAGACTGGCTGTCCAAACTCTCAGACAAGTAGTGCCGACCAGGCTTTGCAAACCCATATCTGGCATCTACCCAGGCACTTCAGAGTCTCTGCACAAGCCATACCAACCATCCATGCAAATGGAATTTCCAGTTCTCAGACTTTCAGCTTGTTAACTCATAAAAAAAATTATGAATAGTGAATAATTATTCTGATCCTTGACACCAGAAGCACTAGAATAATTTTATTTCAATAGTGAACCACTATCTGAAATTAGACACCCCACTTCTAAGGTGTTGAAGTTTCAAATCTAAAAAAAAGAAATCTGACTTGTAGTCAAGTACAGGACAGAATTAGCATGCAGGATCCTGCACTAAGTTTTCAGTCATGGAGTATGTATTTATATTAATTATGTAGATACTAATCACTGAGAATACACGAGAAAAATTTACACTGAATTATCTCAGTAAGAGTTTGCTAGTCATTAAAAAGCAAAACGAGATTGGTTAAATTGAACTGTATTAATGTAAGAGAATAATCTCATTAGCAGCTATCTAAATCCAATTCCCTCAAATGAGAAGCCTGAGAATGGATAAGCAGCTCCTGCATTTCAAACGTATCTAGCCTCTCTACAAATAACATGACTAAATGCTGAAAAGCATAAAGCAGCATTTGTACTTTTCCATTGTTTAGATTATTAAGTACAATTTAGCAGAAAAACTAATTCAAATAACAATTAATGGGCAAAAGATTGAGAACACAAGCGCAAAAAAACAAAGCAAGGCTTCTTACAAAACCTGATGTTATTTACAACTGTTTATGACGTGGGGAGAATATTAACAGTGCTCTCCTCTCACTTTCCCAACTTCAGTAGGACAAAAAAAAACCCAACACATGTAAAAAGTTGTACCTAACAGGACTCTTGTCTTTTCTGAAGGGACTTTTGCTCCTGGAGCGACGTCTGCTAAAAAGAAAGAAGAAACAAGATTAGAAGAAAATCTTTAAATACACCACTCTGATATTAAATAAAAAGTAGAGAGAAGTCAGAAACCTTAATTTGATGCTGTGAGGCAGACCAATCTTCCCTCTGATGGCACTGTTGAATTTTGGACCAGAACTACGGCAAAAGAAAAGACAAACATTACTCACCTGAGTACCAACATTCAGGATTTCCTCTCTGTACTCACATTACACTGCAAGTGCTCACCCACCCTTGCACCTGACCTGCTCAGCATTTCCATCAGCAGCACCCAACGCATGCAAAATGTTATCAACAGGATATCAACACATGCAGCACTCCAGACCATAAGGCACAGAATATGCTCCCCTCTCAGTGTCACCTGCATCACAGAACCCCAGAATATGCAGGACTCCAAGAACTGAATTATGAGCCAGCCAGACACAACACATTTGTATGTGCAAACTATTCTGAGCTACAGTTACAGCTGTAACCATTTTCACATGTTTTTGTGTCCACATGCAAGTGCTGTGTACTGATGACTGCAAAGTAGAACCTTCATGGCCTGGAGCTCAGCCCCAGAGCTGTGTGCAGAGTGGTGCTGGCAGAATCATTTGCTCAAGTGTAACATTTTAAAATCAAAAGTTTCATGGAATTTTAGGTGCAAGAAGAAACCAAAGTGGCTCCCTGCAGACATATGTAAGGGACACATTCACTAATGTTGTCCCAGCTCTTGCCACTGAAGTGGCACCAAACCACAGAGGCAGTGAACCCAGCAGTTAGCCCTATATATAGACATGTAACCACAGAAGGAATCCAACCTCTTGGCTAAATCCAATTTTAGTTCTCCAGGCTTCACAGAGTCTGTCAGAACAAAGTGTAACCTGCCCTTCACTTCCACGTTCAGGACAGTCCTCACTAGTTAACGTGGCACAAGGGGACAGCCAGTGACATAAGCAGTAGGACTCATCCTATCATGTTCTCCCTGAACTTGATCTCCTGGTAGATACAAGGCAAAGAACAACACCTGTTAACATTCTTCCTGTATCTCCACCGAGCAGAGGCACTGCTGCACAGACTGAGTGCTGTGCACTGGGCTTTGGCTTTCCATCTGCACACAATTGATTCTTTCTGTTGTAGCTACACATTGATGTGAAACACCCTGAAAGACACGGCAGGCTGAAGACATTAAGTAGTCTTCCACTAAATCCATTTGGCCAGGCAATTTGTCTGAACAATGTCTTCTTGCCCTCAGTGGAGCAGTAATGCTTATAGTTAAACTCAGCATCCACAACAAGGAGGAGGATGCCCATTTTTAAACATGTCATGACACAGGTGGAAGTAGTGGGCCAAGATCCAAAACCGTGCTGGCCAGGTTAAAGCAAGGGAAATATGGCCCTGTACAACACTGGAAAAAAAAATAAAGAAAAAAGACCGTTTAGAAACTACTTATTATGAACAGATAACTTCTTATTAAGAGAAAATAAGACATAAAACACAGGCACATGTTGAGATGAGATTGCTATTGATCAAACCCAGACTTTATTTGCCTAGGATAAATTACTCCATCTCCTATTCAAGTCCACACAAATGACTGCTGAGAGCACCCATTCAGGTTCTCCAGTATCTGTGAGACTGCCAAAAGCTGCACCTGGAAATGCTGGTACTGATTCCAGAGGCCAACTTCTTACCAAACATGGGACTACCCTGCACCTTCACACCTCCAAATACAGAACATGGTGTTCTCCAGTTCAACTCGAATGCAGCCAGACACACCAATTACAGTAACTCCTAACTAGTAACTACTAACATGCAGACCAACTAAACAATAGTAAATAATCATGAGTTTTTAAGGAAATGGTGAAAGAAACGTTTTAAGTGTTTGTCTAAATCTAATGAAAAGAACCCCCAAAACACAAACAACTGATAAGTAACACAGTACCCATTTTCAAATACATGCACAACCCACCACAGCTCCAAAAAACCTCTTTTCCATTTTCACTCTTGACTAGTAGTACCTTATTCACAGGAGTCCATGAAACACTGACAAACCCCAGTGACCTAAAGCCATCCCAGACCACTGTACAGACTGAGCAGAAAGCTGCCTGGGGCAAGGTGACAGCCCGAGTTCCCTTCTCAAGATCCCTTTCCAGCAGTATTCCAGCAGAAGTGCAGGATGCACTTTCCTTTGTTTTTCTAAGGAGACCTGCTTGTAAAGCTGTAGATCTCAGGGAAAGCTTCTTCACTCCTACAGCCCCCACAGCTGCCCAGCTCCTGCTATCACGTGAGGCAGCACCACGTCACAAGCAATTAATCTTTATGTCCAGGAGTCCCCTTGTCCATAAGCCAAAGGCCCTCAGTCCATAGGGACACGCCTTCCCAAAGCTGTGTGATGCCACACGGCCCAACAACAGCCAGGTCAGAGGACAGCCAGCAAACTGTCAGCTCTTACCTGCTAATTCTTATTCAAGACTCCAACAAAACAGTGCTGGACAAGGCAAACTTTGGCTAACAAAGTCCAGGGGCATCATGATGAACTTCCAGTCCTCATGTTTTCCCAACAGCTTTGTCCAGATTCTTGGTTTCAGAATAGAAACAGTATGGTCTAAGTGACTTCTACTGTACATTAGCAGTGTCTCATTTGCCAGAGAGATGTCTAAGCAAGAATACCCAGTCAAGTTTTTCTACTAAGAGATCTAATAATGTAGCTGTAAAACACTTACAGAGCAACATGTGTGAGAATAAACCCTATCAACATCAAGCAATGCAAGCCAGTTACCCCATTTTAAAAAATTAAAGCATTTAATCACTTTCTAAAGCTTAAGTGACAAATCCCAAGGTTTCAGGTTCTCTGTGGCACTCCCTTCTCCTTTTCTACAGAATTACCAATACTGTTCTTCTCACTCTTGCCTCTTAGCTGCCCCAGAAGCAAAAACATCTCAGTTTACAGGTATCAGCTTGAAAAGGAGCCTTTATAAAGCAAATGAGAAAGATCACAAGGAGGAGAAAGAGTAACAAATAAGATAAAATAGAAGCCATAAAGCATTTTGATCCAGATGCTGCAGTCAGCTACAATGTTGTCAGCAGTAACCCCATCCCAGAACTGCCTGGACAGCCCCATAAGGAGAGATCCCAGATACAAATGCCCAGCAAGAGTGCTCTGGCAGTTACTTTTGAAATGCTGAGCTGATGGCACTGAAACAGAGAATTTCTTCAAATGAAAGCATCAGTTCTGGTAGATCCAAAGTTATCTGATCCAAAGGTAGCCAGTGGTGCAGGATGCTTCATCTCCAAAACTCTTGTCTTCCTGAAAGTCAGTGCCTGTTATACAGATTTAAAGGTGGGTCTCTACATTTGAAGAGTACCAAACAGAAAATTAAGAGCTCTCAACTCTCCTATCTTCTGAGGCCCTTTTCTTTCACACCTTGTGAGACATTAGAATGTGTATTACTTCAATAGCAGTAATTACTTCAAGTAATTACTTCAAGACCTACCAGTGAATGACAGTCAACTGCTTGCTGACTGCCAACAGTCAACACCAATCCCTCCCTGTTACCAGTCCTCCACTAAACCATTTCAAACACTAAAATTCTACCTGGTTAAATGAAAGCAACAATCTGGCAACTGCAGCAGAACTACCAAACAAATAAGTGCAACCACTATCCTCAGGGCATACCAGACCATCTCAGCTTCTTGTTCACTGTACTTCCAAAGAAATCACCCAAACAGCTATGGAAGAGTGTCAGAAGAGGGAAAAAGATCCCTCACAATCATTTACATTTCTGGCATAACATATCTCAATGCAGTAAAACAGGCATGGGTTATTGTACTTTCAACCTCTACCTGAGGAAATTATTTTGGAAGACCAGAACACTGGAACCCCCAAACTTCTCTAGCTGAAGAACCTTCTCACCCAGTGACAACAAAATACCAAAGAACAAAACTCTCCAATGCAGCTGGGAAAATGCAGCAACTCCCAACTATGTGAAAAAATGAAGGACATCCTCTCCCTGCACCACCACATGGACTGTCAGGCTCCACACATGGAAGGTTCAAGTTTTACAACAAGGTCCTCTGTGTCTGGAGCCACAACCCAACCAGCTACTGTAACCTTACAGGTGCCAAAGAGCTGTAGGAAAACAAGCCCACTGTGCACTGCTGAAACCTTCAGAGCTGAAGCCCAGAGCAGTGTAGGGAGGCTCTGCCAGGCCTGACACTGCAGACAAAGGAAAAGCGGGATGACAAGCTCTGTGCTCCCCACGTGCACAGGATGCCACTGCACCTCAGCAGAGCCAGGGGCTGCAGTAAGTTGTCAGTATCAGAATGCTCATATCCAGGTGACTTAGCTCAAACTGAGACCCTGACACCTCAGGCAGTTTTGTTTGCATTCCAAGAGTACAAAAGAGAATATGTTCCCAGGATTGGGACCCAGCCGAGAAAAACATTCATGTACTAAAACTGCACAAGCCTGCAATTTATCAGAAGGTAAACACTGTCTGCTCAAACATCTTGAGAGATTTCTTCATTGTGGATGACATTACATGTCATGATTTTAAAAATACATCCTTCTCAATTGCCTTCCTTTTACGGGACCTCGCATTCCCAGACTTGGCAACAGTTGAGATGAGGCCTGGACAACAGCAGACACAAGGAGTAGCCTCAGGTTACTAAGGACAGTCAACCATATAGACCAGTTCCCACAGGTTTTCTGCAAGAGGCAATAGGAAGCAAAGGGGAGAGCAGGAATACAAACCATCAGAAACAAACACTAAAGAAAAAAAAATGTCTTTTGAGAATTGATTTACGACTGCCAGGAACTACTTACAGCAGAGGTTCTATCAAACTGTGTATCTGAGTGGACTGAGAGAGTTCTTTCACAGAGCAAATATGCAATGCATGGACATTCCTAAGACAAGATGCTGCCAGTTAGGATGCATAAACATGGGATGTTTTTACATGTATATGCATTTATGAAGGAAAGTGTTTAAGAGCAGCAAAACCAGAAAAATTTTCAGTAATACAAAAACAAGGGTTTATGAGTTTGTAAGCAAAGTCATAGACTACTATTCATTTTTCAACAGCTAAGCTGTCAAGTTTTATACTGAAGACACTTTGGACAAGTAGGGAATCTGCTTGTTACTTTGATTTTGGGATAAAGTTTGTTTTCCAGTCAGCTGTACACATTCTTTCATTGCTTTTACATCTTTCATTTTGGCTAAGAACGAAAACCAGCAGGAGAAGGGGGATATGTTACTGTCCTCCTGTTTTCCACACTGTATTTACTGACATTCTTCAACCCTAACCTCTCACCTTCTGACATAATTAGTGACCCATTTAGAAAGCAGAGAGTGAACCCTGAGGCTTCTCCATCACACCACTGAAGCAGCACACATGCACCAGGACACAAATAACCTACTAGGGGCTCCTGTAGCGGCCTCTGAATCTGCGATCTCTGCTCCTGGACCGGCTGCGTCTGCGTTCTTTGCTTCTGCTCCGCTTCCTTTCCCGGCTCCTGCTCTTTTTCCGCTCCCGGTCCCGGCTCCGTTTGCGTTCCTTACTCCTGCTTCTCTTCCTGTCATGGCTTCGACTTCGGCTCTTGCTCTTTTTTCTCCTGAGAAAAAAACCACCACAACTTTGGTTATGCCCATAGCTCAGTGTTATTTACCCCAAATCCCACAGTTCCCCCCACGTGATGTCAAAGACATTGACAGGAAAAGTTTCCACCTGTTAGTATTTATGTTTTTTTGTTAATTGGGTGGTTAAACAGGTCAGCAATCTTCTATGACTATAAAGTCCACAACAGCACATCTTTGTTTTAAATTCCATAATTGCTAGAGAACGCTTCCAGAAGAGTTTAAAAGGGCTAAAAAAAAAAAAAACCCTAAAAAACTATTTCCTGTGTTAGATCTACTACATACCAGCTGCAGTACTTCACGTGGCTTTCAACCACACTTTAAACACAGTATAAGGATTCTAAGATTACATTGTAGTTTTACAGCAAAGTAAAACAAAACCAAAATAGAAAAGATGCAAGTCTGAGGGAAAGGAAGGATGGTTAATACTCTCTACCATCACTCAACACACTGCTGAAGAGTTTTTCTTCCCTATTTGCTACTCCTGCTCATAAACCACTTGTTTTTTTAAGTCTATGCACATCTCAGGTTTGGGGCAAACTGCAGATCTTTGTAATCTAAACCATTTACTTAGAAAATTTAATCTTTTAAGATCTGTAAGTCAATTATACCTCATATCTGAAAACCAGTGAGCAGCTGCTCCATTCTTGGCATTTGTGTTATTTGCACATTTTTTTCCTCTATCTCAGCCTCAGACCATCAAAGCTTACAGGCCCCTAGTTTTTAAAACATATATATATGTACACATAAAACACATGGTAAACAGATGCTCAAGCCATTACTTAAGACAGCATAATAATCAACTTTGCTGCTAAACTTTTGAAGTTTGAAATGTCCTTTGTCCCTATATTTTTCCTCTTCCTCCTTTTGGGCCTTCTAATTGCATACACCATCTTTTCTCTAAGTGGTCACTCATACACCTAAAAACTTTTTAAAAGGGGCATGTGGATTACAAAAGGCTCATCATTGTTATTTTCTATGGCAATGAACAAACTGAGACTTGTAGTTAGTTTCCATTTCTGAAGTAAAAAGTCTCTCACCTGCCACATCTAACTTTGCTCTCCAATCTCCACCTAGGAAGACCTATTACAACTATCTTAGTATTTGACTCTGAAGACAAGCGTTTTGTGATTAGGTTTTAAACACTGGAATATTTCAGTTTTTTCCATCAGTTTCTCTAATTAATATTTTTATATGGACAGAGAAGGTGCTGCATCAAACCCTGATATCAAAAGTCGCACAATCTCTGACAGTTCTGTATTTCTGGGTGGTGCCATCAGTGCCACTTTACCCACACTTCCTGCTGTAATGCAGTTTGGGATAGTCAGGCACGCAGTGTCCCTCCTCTCTAGGACCCACCACTCACCAACATTTGGCCAAGTTAACCCTAAAACACCACAACACCTGTGAAAAATCCTCGCTGTAGCTCACTGTCCTGGCCAGCACCAGCCAGTGGTGAGTGCAGCCATTCCCTGTCAGCCAGGGAGCTGAACCCACGGCATGGCCAAAGGCTGCCAACAGTCCAGCCCCACACTGTGCCTCCACAGCAGGGCTGAACTGGACAGACAGCACAGACATGCAGCAAGAATGCAGATTCTTAATCCTGCCCATTAGTAACAATTAATATCATCTGACAATTACTGAAACTGCTGTTATTTTTTTAACTTGCTGATTTTTGCTGTGGATTTTCTTGACAGTTTGAATCCTATTTCAGTATTTGCCCAACTGAAGCAGATAATAATAAAAAATAATAATTTAATTGATTTAAAGCATAGCAAGAAGTCTTGCCAAGCCTAAATACATCTTTGTTTTCAGCAACAGAGGACACTGTCACAAGTTACAAACAAAAGAGCCGCAGTTTGTTCTTTAAATACTATGGGGAACAGCAGCTCTATCAAAATTAACTTCTAGGGCTTCAAAATATTGGGAGCAGCTGCTTTTGGTGGGCTTTTAGAGGTCTTAGGATTTAGCACGAGCAGGATGTTCACAGAATTGTTTAGAACACAGACAAAAGGTAAAATCAATTTCAGATTATTTGATTACAACTAAAGCCTGACTTTAGAATTGGACTTATAATTCCCCAAATATTGATACACTTGGGATAAAACTTTCTTTGGATCCCTTCAGCACGTCATCTGTATGATTTCAGAAGGTGACAAAGGCATACAGGCTGACTTGTTAAGATAGCTGTGTATTTAAAACATGCACTGGTCTCTGTTTAGTCAGGTATCAATGAAAAATTTGTCTTTTTACATCAATTACCGCATCACCAAATGATGCTTGTAAGGTACAGAAGTTATTTTACAGACTTAAAAATCTTCCATTTATTTGGGGTATTTAAGAGACTCTGATGTAAGGCACTTCTCCTCAACTTCTGATGCTTGGGGCATCAGAAGGTGTTCAGAGTCTGAAATTATGCTTGCTGAAGAAAGTGGGCTTGTACTCTTGTTTTCCAAAAAAGTTTTCAAAGGGGGGGGATACAGAGAATAGAGGATGAGGATTCAATACCCTAACCCTTTTCAAGTAAGCACTGGTATCTTTAAATGCTTTGCACTGCTCCAAATCACATTCTACAATAAATTCTACAACAATTATGTTTTTAAAATGGAAAATCCATTGCACAGCTAAAGTAACCAAAAAAAATTAAATATGCTGAACATACCAAGTCTGTATTTCTATCTGATGCTAATTAAATGTTTCCACAACTTTGATGACATCAGTTGCAAGGGTATTAACTACATTTGTAAATAAAACTTCCTAATTGCTGCAACCGCAAATATCCAGCTTTGTTATTTTATCTCCTTAAATACTACTGGCATGCATTCCCAGATCCACAAAACTCAGCAGCCTCTCCCCAAAAGTACAGAACTGAGACAACACTCACTTCTTGCTGCGCTCTTCATGGCCATTGGCACTGCTCAATTTGTTCTCATCCTAAGCAGGGTTGATAGAAGAACATCGTGAGGACGAAGTGGAAACATTTCAAGTGGTCAAAGGGTAATGGGAATAGGAATAAGAAAATAAAAAAAACAAAAATTTTAATACTAAATTACTTGTTTACAGTTTAATGTGGAAAGCTTTAGAATATTTAGATAGGCATGTTTAACCACTTTGCTGCTTAAATTTAAGTCATACAATTACAAAATACAAGACTTACATCATTTAAAAGTGTGTATTAAATTGTAGATACTTCCTTACATGGTTTAGAGAGCAAGTTATCCTGTAGAATTCAGCACTCAAGTGGTTAAATGTTATTTCTATAAAATGTAAGAGGAAGTTTGAGGTCTGTGTTTGTGTGCCCCTCTGATCAGTACCAAGGCTATATCTCTGCCTAAGCCCCGGGGCTGTGCTAGCAGCCAGCCACTATGGATTTCCTATGGATTTCCTGTGACCGATGCCATTCCCGAGATCTTCGCTCATTTTCGTTGAAGGGTTGTAAGAGCTTGATGTCACCTCTGTCACACATCTCGCCCTGAAGCAAACAGGGATTCACACTGCTTTAGTAACGTCGACTCCCAAGAAAGTCATCAATAATCCACCAGTCCAGCCTAAACATTCCCTATTTCCATACCTGTTTACATGGAAAATATCCATGTTAAGCCAGGACACAAGAATTTTAACATAATAGTTTACAAATTTTTCTTCAAGATGTAAAAGTAACTGCTAAATATTACATAAACTAAATATACATTTAAAACTTACAAATGCTCATCCAAAATTCATTACATGGTTGTAATAAACACTGCAAAATAGACTAACAATAGCTGTTATATAATTTATATACTGGCTTTACAGTTTAATCACATTGGTTACATCAAAGTACAATTCCTAGGCGATTTAAGGTTAATACACATTTCTTTCAAAACCAGTGCTAAAGCATGCAGACTGTTCATACTTCACCACCATGTGGTGGAAAACAAAAAGACAGTATTCATTTGCTGCTGGTTTAAGACATCACTATGCTAATTGATAAAAATTTCATCTAAAAATTGACATTTCCTAATTAAACAACTAGGACAGAAGAATACAAGAGCTTATTTTAGAATGACACCGCAGACTGTGATACTGTCTTTTACTTGCTAAGAACATTCTACTCAGGGATCCAAGAATTTCCGTAAATTCGTTCACTCAGCAATTGATTTTCATCTGCCCTGTTGAAAGATTAACCGCCAGCAGCCTTCTCCATTAAAAGCAAGTCCCACTCTTCTTGCACTGAGCAGACTGTTCAAATATTTACTTGCCATGGGACTGGTGAAAAGGTTATTCTTGGAACCCTGCTGTTTTCCCAAATCACTGCATTCACCTTGTTGCTATACCAAACTAGACCTGGCCATTTTAGAGGAGAGGTTTTACGATTCTTGGTTTTGGGGGTTGTTGTTTTTGTTTTTTTCTGTTTTGTTTTGGTTTTCTTTGGTTGGTTTTTGGGTGGTTTTTTGGGTTTTTTGTTTGTTTGTTTGTTTTGGTTGTATTTTTTTTTTAACCTAGGGGACCACGGTACAGCGATACGTCACTCAATTACTACCTTATGATTGACAGTTCACACTGGAATCAAAGGTGAATTCATGGGAGTAGAGGTGAGATATCGTTAGGCAAGTCTACAAAGAGAGATAGATGGGCATTTATTCATCACGCTGAAGTGAAACTACTGCACAATATAATTACATTAACAGTATATATTAACTTGAAAGTTACATGTAATGCATGTCCAATAAGATAAATCATGAGGGCTCCAGGGATGTTAGTTTACAGTTCAGCAGTAGTTTCATGAATAATGCTAAATTAAGGTAAACAGGACTTCATGGCACATTTTTCTCACCTTCTTGTAAGGAGCTTCAAGCATTGCCTCAATATCAATATCATCAGCCATTTTTCAGGACACCTGAAAGAAGAAGGAAAATCCACCTGAGTTGGAAAACACCACTGTGCTTAATATTCCAAAAGCTTTTGCTGAAGAGGCCATCCCTGCACTGGCTTAAATTCAGCAAGCAGTGCTCAGTAGGTATTTCCAAGGAGAACTGGAATGCAGCTTTGCCCAATGAGAGGACAAAATGTGCACAAAGCAATTACAGCTGCAAGCAACAAAATGCGCTTGAACACCAGGAGCCAGCAGATCCCCCCCGAGGGATCCCACCAACTCCTTCACAACAAGGAGCATGGACACGGGGCTGAGCCCATCTTGAGAAGTGCCAGAGCCTGGCCCAAGGACAGACACAAAGCACCCAGGCAAACCTGCTCACAGCCTCCCAACCGGCCTGAAGGGGTGCACACCAAGGCCCCTGCAGACACACAGCAGGAGCAGCCGTGCTCCCAGCACTGGGAGCTACTGAAGCACACACAAGGTCCACCCTGGCTGGAACTTCAAGTCTCATACAAGAGAGGCCCACCATGCCAGGTGACACTAGTCACCACAAACTCTTTGGATTCAGTTGTTCCTCCTATTTTCCAACTTCAACCCTTTACTGTAATTCTACGTTCACTGTACTCTGAATCTCTTCACACTTGATTTCCTCTCCCTATTCAGGTCTGCTATTAAGAACCTCAAGACTTCTGGCATTATAGACTCAACTTCCTCAAATCTCTTAAGAAAAGTTTCACTTCTGTTTCTTTCTTCAGCTCACAAACAGCCAGTCCTCTATATCCTGGTCAGACAGCCCAATCAGGAGGATTCCCCTGCACATGCACAATGAAATGGATTTTTAAACATACAGGTTAATTCTGGAACCTTGTTTCCAGGCACTGCTGCAGGAACTGCACTGTCCTGGGACTTGGGCAAAATAATGACACTGCTCCAACATTTCAAGATCCTCTAAAATGGTCACTTATAACCCTGTAACTGAGAATGCTTTCCCAGAGCTGCAGCACATCCCACCACAGCCCAGGAATACAATCCAGAATAAAGTATAATCCTTAAGCAGTATCACAGCACTAGAAGTTCACACTCAATTACTTAACCAAGGCACACTGACCTCATTTTCAAGTTATTACCTGTTGGGACACAGTGCCATCACTTATAGGTATTATGACCTTCATTAGCTCAGCTCGTTTGAGCAGGGTGCCAGTAACACCCAGGCTGTGGGTTTGACCTGCTGTGAGCCATTCACTTAAGAGCTGGACTTGACGCTCTTTGTGGGTCCCTTCCAACTCAGAATATTCTGTGATTCGTTTATGTGTAATGGCCCAATTTTACTTTTTATTGGAGTATTTACACTCAGCTTTCAAGGCAGCTCCATACAGGCACGTGACTTAATTCACTGCTGTTCTGCCAGTATGTGGGATGAGTAAGTACGTCAGTGTGACTAAGGGCCATGATAAAGCTCCAGGCCAAACCCAGGATCCTACAGAAGAATTCCCACCGGTGACCACTCCCATCCACGATCACATTTTCAGATGTGTAATTTAGATAACACATGCAGCTGCACTTGGGGATCTTTCACCCTGCAGAGGGTCGGCAGAGGGAACAACTATCACTGCACCCCCCCACACAAGGAGGGATGAACTATCATCCGGTGGGTTCAAAACAAAGGTCCTCATTCACAAAGCATTTAGCCATTGAACTCAGTGTGAGCGGGCACTGTGGATCCTAACAAAGAAAAAAAAACATACGCAGTGCTCAAAAAAAAACAAAACAAAGAAAGCACAAAAGTTTACAGAAAAAGCTTTTCATAAACAAAGAAGTGCCTCGTGACCCTGAGCCACAACGAGCTGACAACTAAGCACAGAGAGAGAAATGTCACTGTGCCACTGCCGTGTTCCCATTCTTTCGTTGGCATTGACTTCTGGCCACCACCACTGACAATCTCCTGAGCTGCACTTCGGCCTCACATCGGCAGTCTGTGCCCTTTGTACTCCACACAAACACTTCCACCAGGATAATGCCATGTTATTATCAGAGTACCTTCTGTCCACACAACACAGCCCTGTTATCAACCCTACAATATGTACAATGCTTATAATGATGCTACGCATAAAGTTGGTATTCTTTAGAAAAAAATCACAAATAAAAGCCCTTATTAATTTCAACTGAGTAGAAAATCACGACAGATTTTTAAGTATCTTTCATCGAATACTGAAGCTCAAAATAATTTTCCTAAAACCCTTTCAGCTTCCTAAAAACAAAACTACAGATACCTGGCATTACTGTAGAGGGAAAAAAATAACACCACCAAAATAAACAAAAAAATACCAACAAAAATCCGCTCCGAAACCATCAAAACAAACAAGAAATGAACTACCCTTGAAACTCCTTGGATCTACAGGAAACCTAAAAAGAGATGAAATTCATTGCAACTGATCTGTTTCTGAAGAGAAATACTCTTTTTGATATGCTATATAACACAAAAGGAATTAAAAGGTCCGTCCTCTAAATTACTTCCTTTAGAAACCCAACAAATAACAATTCAGACCGTTTGGTATGAGAGTCTCGTGGGAAAACACCCGGAAAGTTCAGGGCTCAAGGGAAGGGAGAGCTGGTCCCTCCACAGGGCCGGCACCGCTGGGGCAGGTTCCCGCACAGCCCCCGCCGCGGGGAGCCGGGGCGGGGCAGGGCCGCGCCGGGGGAACA
>VYXB01005056.1:112355-170896 GCA_013397135.1 Pachyramphus minor | reverse complement strand
GTGCAGGGAGCACGGGGGGGGCACAGGGGGGGTTCAGGCAGTGGGTGAGGGTGCAGGGAGCAGGGGAGGTGCAGGGGGGGATTCAGGCAGTGGGTGGGGGTGCACTACTCGCTTTTGTAGCTAAAAGATGGGGTTGGAGGTTGACAAAACTGGAGAAGCAGGAAATGCCTGATGGGAGGATGAACAAATGAAGTTCAGCCGGAAAAGGCACAGAAGGTGAGTAGGAGCCACCAATGTGCTTCTGTACAAATTGGAGCAATCACAAAAGCAGGCACAACAACTGCACTGCCCAGTTTGGAGTGGATACAACCTTATCAAACCCTGGCACAAGGCAAGGGGCGGGTGGGACACTGCCAGGGCCAGCTGCAGGCATGCAGGGAGAATCGACTAGTGTGTGTGGAAGAGTGATGCTGGATGCTGAAGAAACCTTGGAGTCAGTGTGCCTAAACCATTTTAATCTTCCAACATGTAACACTGAACCCCTGTAGGTAGAAGAATCACACCTAAATAGGCAAAGGGGAGAATTAGGACTATTGTAGTGAACAGGCTTTAAAAACAGCAGTGGTGACAGTGATATATTTAGGAGATCAGAGTGGCTGCCAAGGCAGAAAACATCATCATTATGAAAAGTCTCCAATTACCCCCATATTGAATGAGTAAATGTCACATCAGCATATTGTGCGGCTGCTACATTTTAGATACCACAAGGGCTTGATTTTTGGAGCAGCTGTTTGGAGAACATAAGAGAAGCACCTGGGTTTAGTGCTGAGTTGTGTGAGGGGCTTCATTCGGAACTGTGCTATTAGAACAGCCATGTATAACAGGGAGTATAATGTGTTCTATTTGGTGTCATTGAAAGAACAACAGCAACAGAGACATTCCTCCCCCAAGAGATTATTAAAAAATGAATAAACCGAAAGGATAACATGGTTGTAAGAAGCAGGGAGATTCTAAGATGGCTCAGAACAGGAAAAAGCTATGGCTACAAAGCACTCTAAAGAGAGCTATTGAAGTGTTAAATTAAAAATAAAATACCCTTCAAATTGAGAAACTGGTGTAGACCATGTCCATATGCCAGCAAAGAAGATCCTGAATACATTTAAAAGTATTCAATGGATCTGATGGTAACTACGCAAAGTAGATTTGAGCAGATTCTGTTCCCTCACATGGATCCCAAGTGCAGCCCCCTGACCTGCATGAAGTCGCAAAGGACACGGGGAGGGACTGGCTGACAGACCCTGCTTTTTTGGCAGGTGATTGTAACCCGTCTCTGACATAAGGACCAATTTGCTCCCCAAGAACTGGACCCTGCTGGTGGTGAGATTTGAGCTTCTCCCATGGATCAACCTTGCTGTCCTCAGCTTCTCTTCTAGTTTAAGTTCTGGGCGATGCTCCTCCTTCCAGAAGCCCTGGTGAGATGTCAATAGGAGCAGCACTGCCAGCACCTACACCCCTCCACTTCTGCCCAGGAATTGCCTGTAATGGAAGGGGGAAGGTCTCCTTTGTCAACCACTCCTGGAGATCAGGACCTGGGGGATGCAGAACTTTGGCTTCATTTAAACTGGCCATACTCATACTGTTACCACATCTGCCCCTGAAGCTGTTCTCAGGACCCAAGGGCACTAACAAGCCCTTAAAGGCCAGCCTCTCCTGAGGCTTTCACCCCAGCCCTGCCCAGAAGCCCCAGTTCAGGTCAGCCCTGGACCCTCATCCTCACCTGAGCTGTGTTGAGGTGACTTGTCCCCAGTGCTCTCACTGATGTGCCCATGCCCAGCCCTGGCTGTCTCTGACCCTGACCTGCAGACTGCCTGTCTGGCCAGACCTCAGCTCTGCCTTGTCCCTGTGGACCTGTCACTGGACTGTGTCTGACTCTGGTCACCATCACTGCAGATCCCACCCCCAACCTGCAGACTGACTTTTCAGGTTGATCTCAGCTCATGCTCCCCATGAGCTGCCCGACAGTCTGGGCTGCCCATGAGATCACCCGAGCACAGTGGGGCTGGCCTTGGCCTCGTGCAGCTGTGCTATTGTGGGGGATTACCTGGGGTCTGCATCAGGTGGACTTTGCTCAGGTGTAATCCCACGTGTTTCCTGTCTGCTGTGACAGCAGCTGTTCACAGTGAGCAGCCCAGGAGGTGCATGGACAGAGACGCTCGTGGTTCAGGCAGTCAGCACCCGGCCCGAGTGCACAGCACTCAAATGAAAACCACAAGAACTTGCTTATTGAGTTGATCTGCTTAGTAGATCTCCAAGATGTTTAAAAAACTAGCAAAGAACAGCTTTCAAAGGGGTTTGCCTCAAGCTGAATGCCTGGATGCTGAGAGGAACCGAGCTTGCCCGACGCAGTACAGCACACGGGGACATTTGGCACTGCAACACTGGCAACCACAGCTTTGGAACCTTCACTCCTCCCTGAGGTTACACAGCACAGCAAAGAACTTGCTGCTGTTCCCACTGACTTCAGCAGGAACATGGCTGGTCCTCAAACCCTTGACTATATGAGAAAGAATAACAGATAAAGAGGAACCACCCACTTCTTTTGCTCACTATAGGATTCATGTTATCAGGATGTATTAGTAAGCAGCTGGTGAACAGGCAGAGCTCAACACAATACCTGAGGGCAAAAGGGATTGAGTTTTAAAAAATGAAATCTGTATTATTTTATTGAAAGGATGTAGTAAGAAATAACAACATGCAGTTGAGGACACCTATAAACAACAAAATGGAACAATTTTTTTCTGTTAGTTAAGAAGAACAGGAATAATGGGATGAAGCTGATAAAACATGGGCAAAACACACTGAGGGGATCTCAGATATCTGAATGATCACCCCAGGAAACAAGGCCAGCAAGAAGTAATCCCAGAAGAGCCTCTGCACTGGTGAGAAATGTCAAAGATGATCTCACAAATCCCCATCTTTCTTTAACTCTCAAATCCTGACTGTGGGACCTTCCTTTCAGGTTACTCACAGAAATGGGGATTCAATTAACTCACCAAGGCTTGTAAGAAAAAAACATCAGACTGCAGGATTAACTTGAGGAATTACAGGTTCTGTCTGTGGCTAAACAATAAACTCCATTCTTGGCAACTACCTACAGCAATATTACATCATCTGGCACAAACATCAGCCACAGCAAAACCAGATGGGCCAGGCAGCACATGCAGCTCGGTGGGAGAAGGAGCAGGAGCAGGGAGGTTCCAGGAGGTAGCACAGCTGTGTCACCACCACTCACGCTGCTGTTTGGGTGCACATGGTGCTGCCAGCTCAGTCTTGTGTCATCAGCCTTGGCCACAGGCCTCTCAGCAAGTGTCCTCTGCTCTGGGCAGCTGTTCCCCAGATCAAGGCAGCTGTTGGTGAGATAGTTTCACGTTTTCCAAAGTATAACATCTCATGTGAGGCAGATGGCACCACTGCCCAGCTCAACCAGTAAATCCTTAGCAGACATAGGCTGAGAGCAGCAGAGCTCTTACCAGACACAGAAAAGTGTGGGAGGCTGTGATACAGTAGAAGTCCTTTGGGAACCTGTAACTGATGTGGTGTCAAGGACATATTTTGGGGAGTTTTCATCCCACAGGAATTTTGAAGCAAGACAGGCAAACCTCTGCTGGGGACATTTTCCTGACTTTCATTGCCAGCAACCTCAGAGTTTGGCTCATAGAATGTGACCTGGTAGCATGGACCTGCCTTCCTGTGTCCTGTCTAGCTTTGGGACAAGGACTGCCCTGGACAGCAGAGTCAATGTGCTTCACCAGGGACATCCCACCTCCACCTGCCTCCCCTGTTCTTCTCTCCTCTTGGCATGTTCTGGGGTGGCTCTGCTCCTCATTCTCATCCCATGCTTGCCAGATCATCCGTTGGGCCAGTCCAGGTTCCTAACCTGTCAAAACACCACTCACTTTTGTTCTGTGCCACTTTAATGAGCTGATGTGGTTCACTCAAGCTCAAATGAACACCAGAACCAGGACTCAGAGCAGCAGGAGCAGGACATGTTGCACAGGGGGTCCTCAGCTCAGTTCACTCATCTCACCCAAGGGCTTGTACCCATCATAGCTGATGCCCTTCCCCTCTTTAGTGCTCTCCTCCAAAAGGGCAGCATTCAGCTGTGCTGTGTAATGCCATGGCTTTGGCTGCAGCCAGGGAGCCATAGTAGCAGGGAAGATGACAAAAGCCTCTCCTGTATGTTTTTAGTCCCAATTTGTTTTAGAAAGCAGAAAAGGAAACAAGGAGCATTTGCTGCTCCATCTGTTTCCTTGTCCCATGCTGCTCTGGTTGGGTTACTGCCAGCTGCTGCCATTGCCAAGTGGTAACGCGGTAGCACGGCTGCTCACCCTGCCAGGGAGCTGAAGATGGCAAGGCAGAAAAAATTAGGACAAGATGATTTTTAAAAAGCCCCACTGCAGAAACACCTGGCTGGTTATATAAATTTACATCATGCCTGCTATAAAAACCCTGCTGATTGCTGCTAAAAACAGGTATTTTGACAAATGGTCAAATATCTCCAACAATCTTTTTGCAAAGGACTACTGTGGGCTATTCAGTATCTTCAGTCAGCTTCACAAAACAGACAAGGTTATTAAAGAACACGGATGTTTTTCCTTTGCCTCATACTTGCTAGGACCAGTCGTCAGAAAGGACTCTCACAACACACAATCCAGAGAACCTCAGCCAGCAACTCCTCCACCCAGGTCAGTCTGAGACCTTGGATACAAGATGTCTGTGCTGAAATACTGGAGAATTCATCACATTTGTCTGCCCAGCTCAAACCTTTACCTGCCAGACATGGAGTTACAGAAGGGACTTCAGTGGGCATTAGCCCAAGCTCTTGCTTGAAGTGAGACCATCACCAACACTAGATCAGGTGAACCATGGCTTTGCATAGCCAAACTCTGAAAATCTCCAAGGACAGAGATTCCATCACCCACCTGAGTGAACCCAGCAGCCCCAGCCAGCCCAGCACTTGATCTTATTTCCTGTTGTAACAAAGAGCTCCCCACAGTGAGAAACCTTGCCCGCATGTTGGCACTCGCAGGAGTATCTGGGCAGGAGTTTGACCTGTTTAACACGAGGCTTTCATGGAACAGAACGTTTTCGGGTATGATTGGCTCCTTCACTACAAGAGTGCACAGAGCTGCTCCTACCCCTGCCCCCCTCCCAGCCATGGGGGTTGTGGTGCTGGAGGCAGACGAGCTGACAAGCAAGCTGGACACAAAGTGACAGCCCAACAGTGCCATACTCACCATGCAAGAGGAGCAGAGCAGGTTTGGGGATGGTAATCAGCGGGTGGGCCTGGCACAAGCTTTACCAGAATGTAGCTCAGGTGAGGTCAAGAGTGAGGACCTGAGCTCAAATGCAGCTCCCAAGTGGTGCAAGGAGCTCCCAATGAAGCATCTCCCAGCTCATCCTCCCACCATCACTGGTGCCCTGAAAGGTGGATCCAAGGCTGCAGCTGCACTGGGGCAGTGCTGACTCTAAGCCCAGCCACACAAACCTTGCCAAGTGTTGCAGGCATCTCCTCCCAGTATCACCAGTCTCTCCTCAACACAGGGTAGTCATACCTGACTGGAGCTGTTACTCCTCCCCTTGCTGTACATGGACACAGTTACTGTGGGGCTGGTGCTGCGTTGGGCTGATTCCAAGCTGTGCAGCCCAGTTTGTTAATGCAGGCAGAGCAAGGGCAGTGCCTGCTGGCCCAGACCTCAGGGGCAATATGCTGGCTGCGCTCACAGCTGTGGCACATCTGCTGGGGCATTAAACATCTCTCAGCCCGGAACAAGTGGGCAGGGCAGCAGCAGTGCAATCCTGAGCTTTCCATAGCTGTAGCATCACTGGTTCTTCCACACCTCCAGATGAAAAAGACCCCTCATGCCAGGTCGTCTACCTGCCATTTTCTGACGTGGAGTGTGCGCTCAAGAACGAATGTCAATCAGCTGAGCAGCTTCACCAAAGGGTGTACAACTCCAAATATAGTTTCTTCTACTTGGAAGCAGCATCTGAGGAACAATTCCAGCATGATCTCAGAGCCCTGGCTCCTTTTGCAGTTCTGCAGTGACAGTTGTAGGAAAAAGCCTTCAGCCCAGAACAGGCGGCAAGGGGATACCTTGGCCTGGAAACGTTGATCATACTTAACTCATCTTACAGGGATGTGATGGTCACAGCCTCACAATTCATGAAGTTTTCTTCTTGTAGGCAATATGGGTTTTTTTATTAGCAGAAGAGCTAGGGCCCTCTGCCCTCACAGACAGTACAATGTGTTTGCCATGCTCTCAGAAGCTGTTCAGTCACTTCATATTCACCTCCTGTTGCCCCTTTTGGTGTATTGATAACAGGCATTGTGACTGGTGGGCTTGATCTCCCATGTACATGTCACAGAGTGACCCACTTGTATTTCTGGAGGAGAACCTCCCTGTGCTATGGCACCAGGTACCAATAGCAGAAGTTTTCCTCAGTCCATGACTGCTTCAACTGTGAAAGTCTCTGAAAAGGTCACTGCAAAGTTCCCACAAAAGAGGCTTTTCCCTTAGCTGCTTCCTTGTTCCCCTTTGGGAATTCTCTCCCCCTCCCTGAGTCACTGGTATTGAACAGGGCTCTCCTGAAGAGGTGGACTCTGGTCTGACAGCTTCATTCCTGTGTGCAAGTCACAGCCTCAGAGCTGTCTGTCGTGCCTGGAAATTGAATCCCCTTTCACACAGCTTTCCTGTTCCAGCAGTGGGGATCTCTGCTCCCAGAAGTGTCCTTGATGTCAGCAGGTGTGTGACCCTACTCCAGTGGAGAGATTCTGACTTCACGGTGCTTTTCTTGCTCTGCATTTTGATGCCCTGCTGCTGTGTGAGTTTGTGCAGGTCTGCACAGAGCTGCCAGCCCACGAGTGGGACTGACCTGGGATGTCATCCCAGTGTGTCCTCTGCATCCTTACCTTCTCTGGCCTCAGGATCTCAGTGCAGAATAACATCCCAAGAGTTTGAGATGCAGCAGCCAAGCGATGACATTCAGGTTCTCCAGCGAGGCTGCCGAAGGTGTAGGTGGAAAACAGCCTACCCTTTATCATCAATGCCTGAAATATGCAAAATAAAATGAGAACATTGCAGAAAAAAATACTACTTGTCTGGCTCCTCTTGTAGCCAACTTTACATTTACTCTGTCAGGCCCCTCACTTTGGGGGTCCCCTGAAGCCGGGGCTCCCGCAATCTCCCATGTCCCCAGCTCTTATTTTTAGTCTGTCCAAAGTCTCTTGCTAGCACAGTGATGTCAATCAGGCTGTTAAAGTTCTTATATACCAGGTCTGTACCTGCAGGAGCCCTTGAACAGAGACTGTCAGGCTGCTTATGAGCACTTTCCCAGTGTTTCCCTGAGGACAGGTATAGCCAGTATTGGCAAGTAATCTCTGCACCTCCACAAGGAGAGCTGCCAATTTGACCACAGTAGAGCCAGACCAGCAAATTTTTGTTTCCAACGCAGACCTGGTTTAACTCCCCCCTTCCTTTCCTGCCAGCCTGTGCCTCAGTCCCCGAGCTTTGAAGCCCCACAGAACTCAGCCTGCCCTGTCTGCTGTCCTGCAGCACCTCGGGTATGTCCAGCAGCTTCCCAGCCCCCACTGGCCCCACTCAGGGACCCCCCTGTAAGCAAGTGCAGCTGTGAGACCAGCCCCGAGCGCAGCGGCCATGATCTCACTGTCTCTCTATTTGTTATTTAAAAGTGTAGTGGGACTTTCATGGGAATGTCTTCGGATTAAGTTACCCTCAAGTTTTAGGAAGTGCCAAAATGCCGTCTGCAAGCGAGTGCGGTGTCGCTCTGCGTGGGACCCCAGCCATCAGCTGAACAGATTCATTTCTGATTGTAGCAGACATTTGCTGCATGGTGTGAAATGGGCCAAAAATCACTCTGTTAGTGGCAAAATCAACCAAATATCTATCCAGTTTTACCCCCCAGTTAGAGGGTCTAAGGCATCCAGGCAGCTCAACTCCCAGGATTTGCCTCTGCATGGGTTTGTTCCTATTCTGGAAGCATAGGAGCTTGGGAGCAGTGCCACATTGCAGCAGTTACTGAGATAGCAGGGGCTCTGCCTTGCCACTGTGCCAAGTGACATTCTCCAAAGCAGTGGCTAACAGAAGCTGATCTAGCAGGGCTGACCTTTAGTGCATGGCTTGTTTATTCAGATTCCTCACACTGGCTGAGGAGCAGGGATTTTCTTGTTCCTGAGGCCTCTGAACCTACCCTGTTTGTACCTTGCTGGTGGATCCGTGCATGCGCTGGGGACACACTTGGCGTTCCAACACAGCTCTGGCCAGTCTACTGTGTGCTCAGGACACAGAGGAAGACAGAAAATCCACAATATCTGCCCAGACAAAATTGCTGGAGCAAAAAAAAAGATCACTGGGCAAACTCAGAACATGGCAGCCTTTCAACTCAGACTGAGCCAAGGTTTGGTACTCTCCCCCCTGAAAGCAGGGACAGCCCAGCACCCAGCAGAGGCAAAGATGCTTTCTTGTCTCGATGCTCCAGGCTGGTTCTGCCGCTTTCCATCTGCGCTCTTGGAGGGTGCCGTGAGTACCAGGGGGCAGAGCAGGGCCAGTAAAGCCCCGTGTGCCGCGGGCAGGGGGAGGCAGCGGCGGGGGGCACGGTTCCCCGATCCAGCAGCGAGCACAGGCTGCCCCTGGGTCCCAGAGCCCAACCCCGCTCCCCAAGGGTCCCAGACCGTGTTACCCCCTGACCGCGGGTTTCCTCACACAACGGGCCACGATCGCCGACTGTCCCATTGACCTGTAGCTCAAATAACGCTTGTGCGGCTCCAAAACTGAGGCCCCAGCTCGGCTCCCCCCTCCTTGCTTCCCCCCCCCGGGCCGGGCCGGAGCTCGGTCGGGCTCCGCCGCCGCCAGGGGCTGCCCTCGAACCGCGGCCGCGCCGCNGGCGCTGCCCGGGCAGGGCCGGGGGGCACCCCCGCAGCGGGCGGCCGGGACGGGGCGGCGCGGGGCCGGGCGGCCGCAGGTGAGAGGTGGCAGGGCAGGGCTGGGTTGAGCCGGGCCAGGCTGAGCTGAGCCGAGCCGAACCGCCAGACTCGTGCGGGTGGTGGTCCCGGGGGGAAACTCCCCGGGTCCTGGGGGGGAAACTCCCTCCCGCACCGTCCCAGCTCCCGCCGGGACCGGGCTGTTTGCGGGCTCCG
The DNA here is from genome assembly GCA_013397135.1 of Pachyramphus minor. NCBI lineage: Eukaryota > Metazoa > Chordata > Aves > Passeriformes > Tyrannidae > Pachyramphus > Pachyramphus minor. The sequence continues at coordinate 161,739 of VYXB01005056.1, read as the reverse complement.
AGGACGGGGGTCCGGCCTGAGCTCGGCTGAACTGAGCCGGCCCGGCCCTAGGCCGGAGCCCCGCGGTGGGTCAGAGCCCCGGGGGCCGCGGCCGGCCCCCGCCGGTGCCCCCTCACCGCCGGCCACGGGCGGCTCGTCCGGGGCACACGCGGGTTCTGTGCCCGGCCCGGGCTCCTGGCGCTGGGTGCACAGGGGGGTTGTTCCATTGCTTAAAAAACAAGCACTTTTACAGAATGACAGTGAGAACACTGTCAGGCGCAGGAGTGGCTGTTGCGCTTGGTTTGCCGGGGAACTGTGACCTGGAGAGGATTCTGCCCTCACCTGGCAGCGGGTGGGGAGCCAGGATCACCTGTTGGCAGTGAAAATGGAGGGCCAGGTAGCCAGGCGAGTTTCCCAGGCTGCATCCGGCTTCCGACAAACGCAGGCGGATTTTATGGCTCCTCTGAATACCCCCATTCAAGGAGAATTCCTTCTGGTCGCTCTGCGCCTCGGCTCGTCGGCCAGAAGTGGTTGAATTAAGTTTGGCTCTGCCGGGAGGAAGGTGCAGAGCCTGGCAGAGGCACCGTCCTCCCCATCGTCGACGCCAGTTGCTGCTGTGCTGTTTTGCCAGCATTTTTTTTCTCGTCCTAGATTAAAAGCTCGGCCGATTTAACATTCCTGCAGCGCAGCTCTCCCCAGAGGCACCAGATTTCAGCTGGCTTCTCACATTCTCGTTGTCTGGGGGAGAGGAGGGAGGCTGCGCTGGCATTTTGCCCAGTGCCTTGGTGACGGTGCAGGGTGTTCGGAATAATTTTTTATTTCTCTTGCATTTGAAGTTGGTTTATTTTCTTCCCCTTCTCTCCTGCCTTTTCTCCAGTAGAACGTGGTTTGAGTTAGTCTGTAAGGAGCATCTTGGGAAGAGATAGCAAATCCCCTTGAGGGTGGCTGAAGAATACTAGAATTCATCCAGAGGAAAACTATGAGCACAGCAGCATGCTCTCACTCTGCCAGCAGCAGCAACTCACTGTCTGCTTCTGCCTCCCTGCTTGTGACAGCCAGGGGTGCTGTCAAGGTGGGGATTGAGGTGGTAGGTTGCTCATTTCAGGGTAAACTGGAAAACCTGACAAACCATGTAGGTTTGAGGCTGTCGCTGCACCAGCCAGTGCAGGGCTTCTCGCACTGGATTTCAGCGTGTTATCCCAGCATATCCCAACAGGCTGTCTCTGGTGTTTTTTAAGCTTGGTTTTTGCTGGGTTGATGAGACAGCTCTTTCCTATCAGTTGGATGGAGGCTATTTGGAGTGTTGCTGAGATCACAGTGGATTATAGGAATGCAGGTTTTGAAGCCAGGTTTTTGGTCAGATAGTTCACATGCCTTCTGTATTCACAACAGGTTTGCTTAGCTGAAACAGATGTCTTGGCCTTTGCTGGGTTCACATAAGCTGCTGTGAGATCTCAGTACACTGGCCTGGTGCATTTTGTAACAGAATTTTGTGGTCATCCTTGTGATGCAGGAGGCTGCTTTCAGCCTGACCCTCCCTGGATCTGCAGTGGGAGTCCTTGTGGGATGTGCACGTGTAACATGCCAATGAGACATGTGGAGTGGGGCTCATGGAGTGCTGCCCTGCTCTGGGGACACAAAAGGCAAATGCCTCCCGTTCAACTGATTTACTTGATCTCTAGAAAAATATAATGTGCTGTGGTACAAAGATGAAAGGACAGCCCCAGACTCCTGTAGTGAGCTGCTTAAGGGGTAAGAGTATTGCAGATTTCATTGTGTTGGTGTCTGAGCTTTTTTTTTAATCCATCTTGCTCTTCTTTTGGGGCTGACTTGACAGGATTGGGGCAACTGCCTGCTTGCAAGTGGGTAAAATTTTGTAAACCAGGGAGCAGGGTTTCTTTTCCTCTTAGAGCCACAGAGGAAGAGTTATTAGCATTGCTGAGGTACTGTGGAAAGGACTGTTAGATGCATAGAATAAACTTTAATGGAATTACTTCTATAATTAAAGATAACAAAGCATGAACTGCTTTAGGATTCTGACTTTTTGGTCCATGAGGGTGGGTTGTTTTTTCCCTTGGCAGTGCCATTTAATAAATATTCATATTCGTGAAGCCTTTATTTGAAGTCATAAAAGAACATGTTATATCTATATTTCTATATTTCCTAACAGGTAAATGCTTTGGTAAGAATACTACCTGGTTGCCATTTTACCTAAAGAGAAGAAAGCTTTTCAGTTTGGCCCTGCTGTTTTAGCAGCATGTTTTTGGCTATTGGGGTGTGTGCAGAGGGAGCTCTTCCAGCCTGCACAGAAATACTGGGGTTGCTGAAGTCCTGTTAACTGGGTGGGAGGACTGGGAATGGTAGAGTGTGCTTGTTCAGTAGGAAACCTGCTGGCCTGGCTGGCCATTTTATTTTAAATAGTACAAAATGTAAAGGATTCATGTGCTTTATTGTGATTACAATGAAGACTCTTAATTTTGTTATCAAATCCTGCATTTTTTGAGTATGAGTTTGTTGTGTTTAGTTAATTCAGATTAATTCAGACTTTAATTTGCCTTTGCATCAATACTAGTTTCCATGTTTTTTAGAAGCTTTAAGTTAGGAATGAGTGAGAGCTTTGACACTTCATCAGCCTGCCCGGGAGCTGCTGATGGGCTCTTTGTGTCTGAACTTGGCTGTGGCTTTGCAGCAAAGGGTCTTCTGGTTTTGTCAGGGCATCCAAACCTCCTGCTGTTGTGCAGTGCAGAGCCTTCCACGTCCTCTGAACTGGGTCTATGTGCCCTGTGCTCCTGTAGCCTCTTCTTAACTGGCTTAAATAAGCCCATGAATAAAAGTCCTCTCTGTAGCTACCTCTGACCACAGGACAAGCCTCTGTCACCCAGCAGGTTGTCCTGCTCTTGTCTTTTCCGGGATCAGTGTTGTGGTAGTTCACTTGGCAGTAAATGAGCTGGTGTAGCAAAAATCTCTGTTAGCTCTCTAAAATCGGTGGAGATAAGTGGAGAGGGTGTCAGCAAGTCTGGTACCTGCCACGCACTCCTGTCCTCCCTGCTCTTCTGAACATGCTGCTGGAGATATCGGTGAGCTTGCCAGGGCAGTTCCCTTGGGATGAAATGGCTTAGGGGTGAAAGACTGACTGGCTTTAAGTGAAGCCAGGAGTCTGTTGTGCCTGCAGTACGAGTGTTTGACTCCATGCAGATAAAGCCTGGTCCATGGGAAACGCCTTCAGACACACCACAGACTTCTAATGGAAACTAATCAGAAGTTCAAAGGAAAGAAGGAGTGTTTCCTCCTTCCCTGTGGTCTCCTTTACCAGTGTTTCCATTCCTGTTGTACTACCCAAAAGGCTTTCTCGGTGGATGATGCAATTAGGAGGAGATGCTTGCAAGCTTTCAGCAAATAAATACGTCAGAATTTGAAGTGTTCCATTTGGGTTCCTTCAGTCCTTCCCAGGTGGAGTGCAATTATTTGTGCGTTGTTGTGACATGTATATGCTCGTGTTTCTTTGAAAAGTCCTCTGGGCAGATTCAAATAGTTCACGAAGTGCCTCTTATTTGTAATAAAAATAAATTCCAGGGCAGGCACTGAGATGTGGTGATACCTGAATTCACAGAGGGTTTCTGAGTTCTGTAGTCACTACTTACATGTTTGGTGTTAGTTCCTGCCTTTGCCAAGGTACACAGGAAGGCCTTTCCCTTGTAGGAAAGACAGCTTTAATGAGCAAGCAATTTCTTGTGCTTTCTAATAGCTCAGTCATGAGTGTCCACTGCAGCAAGCTGTCTGTTTGATGGGTTTTATACTTTTCATGAGGAAGAGTAGTCTTCTGCTTTGGATAGTTTCTTAAAGCAGTCAGTTCTTGGAGTAGCAGGAAAGTATTAACTAAAGCAGCAGCCATGAAGTCCATCTGGCTCATGCATCTGGAACAATACACTGTAGGTCAAGAGAAAATTTTTTTGCACTTGGTCTTTGTCTCATGGGAGAATGGAAATATCATTATTTGGGATATATTCTCTCATCCTAATTACTGTTCCAAGGGTTTGAGGTTCGTGCTGTAAAGATTAAGTGCCTTATATTTGTAGTTGAGTGTTGCCCAGTGAATTCCAGTGTAGCTGGTGTTGACCATCTTCCAGCCACTCTCCCAAGTGTTTTTCTTTGTGTGTTGTCAGCTGCCATTTTTTTGGTTACGTAATGCACACGGCCAAAAGAGATTTGGAAAGTTTAAAATGAGAGTGCTGAAGATCCAGATTGTTTGCTTGCAGTGAAGCATGGGAGAGGGAAAAGGCTCCGTGATCCCTAGGGGAGTGTTGGGATGGTTTGTGTAGCAGCTCAAGGAGACATGGCCCCCCGCCACTTCATGCTTCAGGCAGAAAGAAGGGACTTGGGCTGGATAATATCAGCTTTAGAAAATTCCCCCTGAAAAAAACACACTGAAAGGCAAAAGAACTGGAGATGCTGAGATAATGTTTTTCAGGCTCTTTTGTCTCTTTGGACTTAAGGTCTTGTATGAAATTCCTCTGAGGGCTTTATGCTGCAGAATGCTGGGGAACTTCTGAAATAGAGAGGTCTGAATAAAATGATTCGTTGGCATCTTCATCAACCACCAGAAGCAAATAGAAGGCTAGTTCTACCCAGAGGGTGTATTTTCTTACCCCTCTTGTACTGTGCTTGTGCCCAGCTCCCTGAGCAAAGCCCCTGCTGCACTTTGCCTTCTTCAGTGGCGACTGCTCTGACATGGGATGAAGTGAAGATGATGGGGAGCACCCTGTGCTCTGCAAACTTGCTGTGTGCTCCTATCTCAGCCTGGAGCAAAGCAGTCCTGGGCCCCTCTAAACCAACCTTTTTAAGCTGGAGGGTTTATACCAAAAAAAACCCCCAAAAAGCAGAGTTTCTACCAAAAGCAAACAAACCAAGCAGAAAAGGTCCCCCCAAACCTGTGCCTGGGCTCACTGGTGTGTGTAACTTCGCAGCTGTGGGACGCTGCCATAAGGCACTTGGCTTTGACAGATGGGGCTGATTCCTGCCTGGGCAAACAAGGTTGCTGCTTTTTGGCTGGAAACCTGTTACAGAGGCAAAAAAGACTTAATGTCGTGGGATTTTGTGTCGTTGCAGACATCATGAGCTGATGGCCCAGGGCCAGGTGCTCTGTAGCAGGGATAGCCTATTTGTTCTGTAGGTCTGTTTTTTCTGTTTGCTTTTGTCATTCTGGGAAAAAAATAATCAAAGAGGCTTACTGTCTTCATCACCAGTGATACCAAGAAAAGCCCTGCACAATTGTGCCTGATGAACTGAGACTGAGCTCAGCAAATCCCCTCTGACCACACGGAGTTCAGCTGTCTTGGGTTTTTGACTACGAGGCAATGCAATGTATTGTGCATGAATTTTCAAGTGTAGGAGTAGCCAGCACTCAGGTTAGAAGGATGAATTGGTGTAAAATATTGTCAGTAACAAAGTAAAGTCAGAGGAAGTCATCATAAGAGATTTTACAGCTGAATAATTACATATAGTCCCAGGGGATGCAGTGGGTGAGCTGTGCTGTGTAGTCTTGCCTGGAAAGAAAGGTGCTGAGTCTTCCTTGTAGGTGCTTAAACAGTAACCCAATGTCCACTTTGTTGTAAAACTGCCAATGCCATATTTGGTTCACTTCTGGTCCGACACCTGTCTGGCTTAAATGTACATTGTAGTTCTTTGATAGTCCTTTGATAGCTACAGGTATCCAGCTGTGTATCAGCCACACCCTTTAGCTCTTCTTTGCTCCCCAGCTCCAGCAGTTGGGTTTGGGGGGTTTTTTATTAGGCCTTCCAAGCAGCTAAGCTAAGATGAGAGGAGAAGCTCAAGTGTTTTCTGAGTTCTTGGTCATTACCAGTCAACATCAAGTGAAGCAAAGAGAGATGAAAGGGCAGAGCCTGAGGTGCAGAGCCTGGAGTGCAGCTGGCATGAGGAATGTTTAATGTAGGCCTGAGGACAGATGCTAAGCATGTTGTAATTTGGAGGTACATTTTTGTAGCAGTTTATACCCTTGTAATACCATGAATAGTCTGGCTGGGATATGTCTGAGTTGTGTTTAATCAGCACAGTAAAATGAGCATGGAGTGGGGTTGTGGCAGTTGGGTTGGTGCTGCCCTTGGGCTCTTGTCTGCAGTCCTAAGTTAGTGCAAAAATGGCAGAAGAGTTGCAGATTTGGTTTGGAAACTCCTTAGAGAGCTTTCCCCCGAAATAAGCTGCTTTAATTTTCATTAAATTAGTTTTAAAATCACTGAAAATTAGGGTGAAAATTGCCATGCTCCTTTTTGTACAGTGGGTTTAGAAGCTGCTTAGGAAATGCCTGATGAGTAGGTGGTGGTCTGACAATCCAGCTAAATTCACTATAGCTGTAATGTGAAATTAGTCTAAAACACAGGTTTGAGTTCTGGAGGCTGAACACTCTTCCAGAGCAGAAGTCTGGTTTGGGATGGCAACAAGCACAAAAGAAAAGAAAGGCAGTGATGATCTGGAGGTGAAGCTGTGCACTGCTGTTGTTTTTTCCTTCTGGCCCTGGGTCCCATGACCAGAATGGTCAAGTTCACTCAAGCAAGAGAAAACCATCTGCTCTTAGTTAGCAAGCTGAATTAGCTCAGTGCGGGATTTGGGGAGCTCCACTGTCCTTGTGTGACGAGTGCTGGGACAGGGCCATGGAGGGGATCCCCTCCTTCCAGCAACAGCACATCACTGAATCCTACAGTCTGATTTTAGTGTGCCATGATGTTATCATCCCATTCCTTCTCCCATTCTCCATCAGGCCAGCTTTGGGTGCTGTGCTGCAGGGGTGACTTTGGCCTTGAATTCCAAACCATGCTGCGAGAGGGAGGCTGGCAGAGAGGTGTTGTGGGCAGAGCTTCCCTTGGTAGGGATGCTTCTTTGGGTTGATCTTGTTCTTGAAACAGGGAGGACTGGATGAGTGAGGCAGAGAGGGCCATGTCAGTGATTTCAGGCCCATAACTCTTCCCCAGCAAGGCAGCCTCTTGGGCTCCGATGGCAGCACCGCATCCTCCACCCAGTGCTGCCTCTTAACAGCTGAGCACTTGTGTGCTTAGACATCATTTGGTCATGGAAGGATGAAATCCCTCACTTTTGTCTCTGACTAAGGAAAGCTGCTGCTGAGCGGTGAGAGCTGTTTGTGAAGGGGAAGCCTTTTGGTAGCCTAGTGTTTGGTGCAAGGTGTGCTTGCTGTGGGGTGCTTGCTTCACCTTGGGCTGCTTTGTCCACTCCACCGTCTCTGGAGCAGGAAGCAAAGACTGCAGGTGGAAAAGGGTGAACAGCATGGTGATCAGCAAATGACTCAATGAAACAACCCAGGCTTCAGCTCAAAATGTGAAAATCAGCATCTTCCAGTGGTTGATGTGCTTGTCCTTGCCTGGCCTGGGTGGTTTGGGAGGTGAGCTGAGCTTGGAACATGCTGATTTTGGGCTGCAGCATGAGTAGGCCAAGGCTCTTTGGGGCAGAGCGCAGTTTCCTGTTGCAGAGTGTCTCCTGATACAACGTACATCTTGTACTCTGGGTGTGAAATAAAATAGCCACTGCAGCTGCTGTGACGGCTCCAATACCCTGGTCCTGGCAGCGCGTGTGGCGCCTGCCCAAAGCAGAGCTGGGCCCCCAGGAATGGCCCGGGCAGGCCCTTGGCTCAGGCAGAGGAGGGCACGCACTTGGTTCTTATTGTCCTGCTCAAGCCGCTGCTATTCACAGCAGTAGCCATTTCTTCAAGCAAATGTGTGGGGGTGGTCAGAGAACAAACAAATTTGTCATGGAGCTGCCAGCACTGCTGCTTTCTTGCCCTTCATGTCTCAGCTGGACCTGGGTTAAACCCAGAGGTTTCATGGATTGCAGAGATTTGAGGGACTTTACATGAATTGAGAGTATTCCCCTGAAATTACCATCTTGGGCCTGTTTCCTGCAATAGGAACTTGTACTGCTTTGCCCATAGGTCTGTAACTCTAAAGCCTCCTAAAGGTGTGGCTTTCTGCCCTGGGCAAGGCAAATACCGTCAGTGAGCATAAACAGCTTTAACAGTGAGAGGTGTCTGTGCTGAAGCTTGGACTGCTCCATGTGTCCTCTGGGAAGCACGGCCTGTCCTTAGGGCAGACAGTTCGTGGGCCCATGGGCAGAGAGCAGTGTCAGTGTGGCTGACTGTGAAAACTGGGTTCTGTTGGGGGATGTTTCAGCCAGCCCCTTCTTGTCATAGCAGAGCTATCTGTGCTGCTCGAGGTGCAGGAGAGTATCGGGCTTCGTCTTTCAACTTCACACCTGCTAAACTGTGACAGAACATGAGAAGAGGAATGAACAGCTGGGAGATGCAGTCCTCGTTTTTGCTGTGCTTCAGGCAAAAATTGATCCAGGAACTTTTTTAGGTTCAAACCTGTTGCTGACTAAACCTGTTTGGCAGTTTGGTGGCCACTGGGCCCAGCCTCTTGTCTCTTGCACAGCTCTTCCCAAGGTCCTGCTGGTCTTGACCTTGGCTGCAGCTCTGGGCGCTCAGCAGTGCCAAAAATAAACAAGGGAGAAGGTCCAAGCTGTGGCAGTCCACTGGAAGGGAGATATTGCTACAGGGTGCTGCTCTCTTGGAATCTTGCCTGCCCTTTGATGTGGTCCTGTGTTCCCCCTGGGAAGGTGGAGGCTTGACCCCTCTGCCTTTCATCTAGTGGATGCCTCGGGAGGTGCTTTGGTTGTGTAACATGTTTGCAGCTGGAAACACATTTTAGTTTGGGCATCTGGAAACTGGGAATATGCAGTTACCTGTGGAAACTCAGTACGTATGTGCCCAGGAACAGTCAGGGTAACTCTGAGCGTGGGGTAATGATGGGTTCTTTATGACTGGCAGCATAAAAATAAAATGAAGGAGACTTGTCCGCCCTGTCACAGAGCTGGTGTTTACTCTTCAGTCTGCTAAAAAGAGACTGTCTGTTGTCATGTTAGAACCTTGAGATCTGTCTCTGCTGAAGAGTAGCTGATAGGAACCGAGGTGGCACTGCAGTTATTTGGTCATGACAGTAGCAACTCAGAAGGAATGCATACCTCTGCCAAAAACATATCAGACTTTTTTTTTTCTCCTTTTAAACCAAGACAAAAATCAAAAAGAAATATGCAGGGGAAGGAAGGATGGTGGAATGAGAGAGAGAAGTTGACCAAAAAGGGGAAGCTGTATCCAAACAAGAAGAGCAAAAAACATATATATTTCAACAGATTAAAATCAAAATAAGGCAGGCCAGAGTAAGACTTCTGAAGAGTGAATTTGCCAGCTGTGATTAACTTTCAAATGCATCCAGAAGCCTTTTGGAAACTGGCAGCAGAAGAGATCAAGGTGAAGAGGCACAGAAGATAAAGCCATCACAAAAATATCTAAACCATTTTTTGGCCAACTTGACTCCTGTGGAGGAGCATTGTAAATTACAATCTTGCTACAGAAGAGCTGTCTGAGAAGTTCTTGCATTGAGCCTCAGTAGAAATAGCTTTAGAGCAAACAGAGGAACAGATAAGAAACTGTAAGGAAGAGATAGCGCTTAGTCAAGAGTGCCACAGGATCTTAAATCTGAAATTGCTGAGATACCTTCGTGTGTATCCTGCTGTTAAAGTGCCCTTGGTATCACAGAAAGTGGTGGTGCCAAATGCAATGGCATTTTTAAAAGTGGGGGATTTTGAGGAAATCAGGGAAGTGACAACCGGTGGCTCGGTATCTGTCCAGGTGCACTGCTAGGGAAGGGCTGTGGGCAGGATTCTGGGTTCCACACACTGTTGGGTCTGACCCCTGTGTCCAGGCCTCTGCAGTGAAGAACAAGGTCACTGAAGGCATAGCCAGGCACAGCTGCTTGGAGCAGAGTTAGCAGTAATGTAAAGGCAAGCCCTACCTCACAGACTTGCTGGAGGCTGGTGAGCAGGACCAGTAGGCTTCATGTGTCTTTGTTTTCAAACAAAAGTTCTCTGTCAAAGGCTTTTAAGAGGCAAAGTCACTGTGAACATGGAGGAAAAGTCTTGTTCTAGACTGAGAGCTGGTGGAAGCATAGACTACAAGGGTAGGGCTTCCTGGTTGTTTTTAAGCCTGGATAAGAGTCAGCAGTGAGGCCCAAGAGACTGATGCTGGGACTGGTTTGCATCCTGTGGGTGCCCTCAGGCATTGAGGGGTGCAGTGAAATTCCCAGGTTTACAGAGCATCTCAGTTCCTTCAGGTGGCTGGATACCTCTCCAAAGGTGAGGAAATCCAGAAGGGCCTCACAGAACCTCACAGTGGACCAATATGTGACAGATGAGCTTCAGTGTAGGAAAATGTGGTGAACCCACAGGGAAAAATGATCTGTACTGGGCCTGTTTGATGCTCAATCTGGAACTAGTGGTTACAGCTGAGCAAAGAGCTCAGAGTTTCACTGACTGGTTCTCTGCAATCATCAGTTCTGTCTCCAATGCTGGTCAAAGAAGCCAGTCAATTTTGGGAGTTAATAGCAAAGCCGAGGGCATCATTTTGGCCCTTTTTAACACCTTGTTCGTGTCTTGGAGGCTGAGTGCAGTTCTGATTTCTGCATCGTGAGAAGGACAGTGGGGTTGGAGAGACTGCACTGAAGACAATTAAAATTACTAAGGGACAGAGCAGCTACCTTATGAGAAGAGAGCATAAAAGTTGTGACTCCTTGGTTTGCAAAAGTCTGGCATAGCATATGATCGAAGTATGCAAAGTCATGAAGGTGATGGAATCTTAGAATGGTTTGGGTTGGAAGGGATCTTAAGATCATTTTATTCCAAACCCTTGCCATGTGCAGGGACACCTTCCACGAGACCAAGTGGCTCAGAGCTCTGTCCAGCTTGGGTTTGAACACTTCCAAGAAAGGGGCAGCCACAGCTTCTCTGGGCAACCTGTGCCAAGGCCTCACCACCCTCACAGGCAAAGAATTTCCTCCTAAAATCTAATCTGAACCTACTCTCAGTTTGAGTTTGTCATGTCACTACATGTCTTGTAAAAGGTCCCTCTCAATCTTTCTTGTAAGCCTCCTTCAGGTACAGGAAGACCACAATTAGGTCACCCTGAAGCCTTCTCCTCTCCAGGCTGAACAATCCGAACTCCCTCAGCCTTTCCTGAGAGCAGAGCTGCTCCATCCCTCTGATCATCTTGGTACTTCCTCTGGACTCACTCCAATAGCTCCATGTCCTTCCTGTGATGGAAGCAGCAGTGCAGGGCAAGTCTCACCAGAGCAGAGTAGAGGTGCAAATCCCCCTCTCTCCCTGCTGCCCACACTGCTGAGGAGGAGCCCAGTGCACAGCAGGTGTCCAGGTCTCGGCACCCATGACCAGAGCATGTCCAGCCTCTCACCCACCAGCACCCCCGAGGCCTCCCCAGGGCTGCTCTCAATCAGTTCATCCCCCAGCCTGGCCTGATACCAAGGCTGACCCAGGTGCAGCCCCAGCACTTTGTTAAACCTCATGAGATTCCCACAGGCAACTAGTTGAGCTTGTTCAGGTCCCTCTGGGTGGCCTTGCCCTTCAGGTGTGACACCTGCACCCTCAGCTTGGTGCCATCTGCAAATTTGCTGAGGGTGCACTAGATCCCTTCATGTGTGTCATTAATGAAGATATTAAACAACACTGGTTCCAGTGCAGACCCCTGAGGGACACCACAGGTCAATGATCCCATTGGGACTCTGAGCCGTTGACCATGACCCTCTGGATGTGACCGTCCACCCGCTTTCTTATCCAACAGTCATCTGCAGTTTGGAGAGAGAAGGATGTTGTGGGCGTCTGTCCAAGGTTTTGCAGAAGTCCAGATAAATGACCTCTGTCATTTAGTGACGGTGGCCCCTCCCTTGCCCACTGCTGGAGTCACCCCCTCACAGAAGGCCACTGGGTTGGTCAGGCAGGATTCGCCCTTGGTGAAGCTGTGCTGGCTGTCCTAAATCTCCTCCCTGTCCTCCGTGTGCCTCTGCAGAGCTTCGGGGAGGGTGCGTTCATGATGTTCTGAGGCGCACAGGTGAGGCTGACAGGGCGGTTCCCGGGGTGCTCCTTTCCACCCTTTCTAAAGATGGGCACAATTTTTCCCCTTTTTATGAATTTTTTTCTACCAGGTCTTGTGACCCTAGAACTATGGGCACTTGATGAAACCTAAAGGAGATTGGTTTAAAGCAGATAGAGGGGAAGGCCATTTATTTTATGCAATGTGTGATGAACTTCTAAATTCATTGTTCTTGGAGGTTTTGGATGCAAAAGGCATCAGAAGGTTGAAAAAGTGTTGGGGTAAACTTAAGGGCAGCCAGTCTGAAATGGTTATTAGGGAGAACAGCCAATGGTGTGGCTTTAGCATCAGTAACACGTGTGGATTCTGGAGGAATAAGGGACAGTCTGGAGAAAGGGCATGACTAGGCTCACATGCTCTGCCTGGCAAACCTCTCCTGGGTCTCACCTGTAGACAGAATGGAGGGACAGTTGGTTTTACCAAAGATGCGTGTCTTATATTTTGGGAAGTTTCCAGAAACCAAGATTAAGTAGGAATGTATATAGGTACAACATGTTGGAGAAGAGCCAGTATGGCTTTTGTACGCCAAAACTGAGCCACGTGACTCCAGCGGTATTTGGAAGGTGTTTGCAAGAACATGGCAGGGGTGAGCAAGTGGAGTGGTCTAGTGGACCTCTCTGAAAGGTTTCAGCATGGGGTATCAAGGAAAGGTCTATCCTGGGATACGTGAGTGAATAAATGGTTCATGGAAAGATGAGGAATAGATTGTCAGATTCCACAGTATAGGGAAATCCTGGGGGAGCCAGGCTGGGATCTCTGCTGCTTACAGTGTTCATACCTGACCTAGAAATGGGGATGACAGCAATGGCTGGGGAAGAGTGTGCGGTGTCCATGAGTGCAGTGATGGACTCTGAGCAAACGAGGGAAGAAATTCGAAGCACTGAAATTCAGGAATGAATTGAGGGTAGCAGGTGTTTCTGGAAAGTATCAGCTGGTGCTTGTCAATGCTCAGGAAGGGACGAGGAGGCTGGGAACAGCCAAGGGGGGAGCAAAGGATAGAATGAGAAAGTCACGACACCATTGTGGTCTGCTGCCACATTGGATATTGGATGTCAGGTCCCATCTTGGAAGAGTCCTTGCTATAAGTGCCTGTGCAGATCTTTGCTCTTAATTTTTATCTGTGGCAAATGCTTTGTACTGGATACAAAGACTGTCTAGGTGGACATCAGATAAAAAGTGAAGTTAAATGTGGTTCAGATCTCTGCCCCAATGCATCAGCCCTGCCATTGCTGAAGGACGGGGAGAGCGCTGCCTGCTTTGCTGTCTTCCTGAATTTGCCCCTTTCTCACTGTCTTCCTTGCTACTGCTGAAAGTGAAAAGCTCAATTTTGGTCTGAATGCAAGCTAATAAATGCTTGGGGTTTTGGTGAAAGAAAACAAAAGGAACTTGTTATGGGCACCAAATCAAAAAGTGAATTGTTCTCACCCCAGTGTTCAGTGTTACCATGTATAGCAATTACTGCCATGGCAACAGATATTTTCATGATCCAGCCAAGATCTTCCAGGGCTGCAACATAACTTCTGATACTTGCTCATTGTGATGCTATTAATAACTGTATTTCCCCCCATCGTAGCCAGGAAGTTTCTTCTTCCTCATGTACCAAGTGCAAGGGATAAGCTCATTTAAAATCAATTGTGGGAGAAGTGACACTGCGGATTTCCTGGATTTTTTTGTTGTTCAGGAGATCCTGTCTAGTGCTGCCAGCTCTGCAGCCACCTCCTGAGCTGAGCTGTCTCTCATGTGCTATTTATAAGAAAACCCAGTCTGAATTTTTTTTATCCCTTTTTTTTTTTTTTTTTGCTCCCCCCTTCCCTTAAACCAGGACAAACAGATGACACATATTGAGTGTTCCAGCTATGCACAGAAGCTTAAGTGTTGATTTCAGGCTGACTTCGTCAAGGGGAGAACCTGGTGCAAATTGAACATTATCTGGGCCAGGGTCTGGTCTGCATGATTTCTTTAGTTATCTCTTGGTTATTTAAGCAAGATAAGCCCTGTGTATTTAAAATGGCAACTCAGCTGTTCTTGGCAGCAGTTGAATTTAGCTGTGTTTAAAATCCCCAAGTGCACATCCACCTTTTCCCAGCTGTGTTAGAATCTCCTTTGAGTTCGAATTGTGTCAAAAATACCATTGCCAGGTCTTTTGGTACCCATTAAGGAGCTGTAGAAGAGATGAGACCTGGGCTTTTACTTGGGCTGGTGGTTCCACTTGAGCTTGAACATCTGTGAAGGAATGCACTCACTGGGTGAGGATCAGGGTGAGTCTGTCCCCAGCTCTGTTTCTGGTCTACACATCTCACAGCTGCAGTTGTCCAGTTTCATCCCCCCAGAGGAAGGAGCTGTTTTGCCCAGCCAATCTTCTCTCCTTCAGGGAGTTCACTTTTCTTCTGTAGAAGTCTAGCTATTAACTGTAAAACCCTCCCTCCCTTTCCTCACCAGTTTGAAAGTCTTCTTGGCACTCTCAAAACTTGCAGCTTCTGATGGCATTGCCTTTGGCATCACACTTCCCCAGATCTCCCTGACCTGCTGGATAGACAGCCTTCTGTCAGTCAATTAACTGAGAGAAAAACAAATGAGCATATGCCCTGAAAAAGGTTGGTCCAAGGCAAGAAATAATTGTGATGCCCCCAAGGAGTGACTGCATCTTTCTTTCATTGCTACTCTCGCCATTCCTTGGGAGGGTCTGTTGACAGTGATACCTCTGGAGGTGCTGCCCAGGCTGTGTCTGCCTCGGGAGGCAGCACATGCCATGTGGGACAGTTCCAGCTCCTGCAGCCCAGCTGGTTTTCCTCCTGGACATTCCCAAGAAACAACTGAGACCCTTTTTGAGAGCCTTTGGTGACTCAGACAGTTATTCACCACTAACTGGCTTCTTGGTGATTCTTGAGAATCATAGAATATGCTGAGTTGGAAGGGACCTGTCAGGTTCATTGAATCCAACTCCTGGCCCTGTGCAGACACCCCACGAATCACACCATGTACCTTAGAGCAGTGTCCAAACACTTCTTGGCCTCAGACAAGCTTGGTGCCATGACCACTTCCCTGGGGAGCCTGATCCCGTGCTCAGCCATCCCCTGGGTGAAAAACTTCTTCCTGATATCCAACCTGAACCTCCCTCAGCTCAGCTTCATGTTGTTTCTTCGGGTCCTGTTACTGGTCATGAGAAGGAAGAGGTCACTACTTGCCCCTCCACTTCTGCTCCTGAGCGGATTGAAGACTGCAATGGTTCTCCCCTGGTTAATCCCAGCTTTATTTAGACTGCAAAGGCTCTCCCCTGTCATATAAATAAAGCTGGGATTAACCAGGGGAGACCATATTGGGCTTTATCAATGCAAGAATACAGAGATGTTCAGTTTTAAAAAGGCTGTAAGTGCGTTTTAAGACACGGTTAAGTGTCTCAGTCTTTGTTTCTCATTAAATCAAGCCAGATCTTGTTAATGACAAAGCACTGGAACTGTACATAACTAGTATTTTTGTTTACTTGGAGTTTGAAGGTGTTACTATAGTCACTGCTAATCTTGCAGGCACAAGTGTGTAGCAGACAAAACAGAGGTTGAAATACATCTCAAGGGATGTGACTCCTGCTCACACCGTGACGTTTTGGAGACAGTCAGGAAAAGAATGTCAGTTTGGGGTGACACTTAAACACGCCTTTCCTTTTGCAGGAAGGTTTTCTCATGGTTTATTACATCAGAATAAAAAACAATGGAAAAAAATCAAACATGGGCTGTGTTTTTCATCCCAAACTGCAAATTCACTCATGGGTAGGTGAGATTTTCAGAGCTGGAGCTGTGCAGGGAGCAGGGGCCCTGGGGAGGCTCTGGGCTGTGGGAGGGGCCAATGCTGTGGGTCCAGTGCCTTGGCTTTGCAGAGTCCTACGGTTGTGTCCGATGTGCTTGTTGTTCAGCAATTCCTGTAGGCAAAACAAATGTAAGAATCTCTTTTCCATGAGAAATTAATTTTTCTTGCTTATTGTTTTATAAAGGGTTTATGAACTCTGTGGCTGAGGTTTTCGGCTATTTACTTACTGCCTCTGTTTCTTTGCCAGAGGAAATTGGTGCACTTTGGGCTGGAGAAAATGAAGACACTGAGGCAGCTCCTCTGCAGAGTCCTGTCAGGATGAGTTTCCTGATCATAGCTTGCAGCACAAGGGAGAGTTGTTTGTTTGCCGACTCTGTTATTCCTATTGCTTTTGACTTGCTGCCAAATTCCTCTACCATCCTGGCATTGTAGTGGTTAACTTGAGTCACGCTTAACAAGCTTGGACAGCTAATACTTTCAAGAGCTTCACTGCATTTGTTGTTAGTTTTTCCAGCAGAGTCGGCAGAGACAGCTGCAGCCAGGCTGATTTGCTGAAGAACGGAACAGTCTAAAAAAGTTGTGATGAAACACTGTTATATTTGTTTTGTGCTTTTAGTCCGCAGTGTTTTGTGGGCTCTGCTAGACAAGAAATAACCTGGTCCCTTGCTGTCCGTGGCTGTGTTGTGCATGAGTTTTCAAGGGACTTTGTGTTTTAGCTCATAAATGACTGGCAGCCCTTTAAATGAAGAGAGACAGAGGGCCATTATTTTGTTAATGTCAGACATTTAGGAATGTAGCTGCTTCAGATATGAAGCTTTGCAGAGTGGTGCTTGAAAGCACTAGGCTCTGTGATCTGGCTGTTTGTAGGGCATCTGCAGCTGGCACCTGGGGTGACATGGGCTGGTTGTGCGTGGCCTGGCTGGGTGGGTGCTCCACCCTGTAATTACAGCCTCAGTCTACTCCTGTTCCCTGCTACTGTTGGCTCCTGTGCTGCCTTTGGAAAAGCTAAAGCTGTGATCGTGGGTTTTTTTATTGTCTGGTGGAATTATTTTAGACCAGAGGTGCGTGTCTTGAGAGTTCCTTCAAGTCCCTGTCCCTGTGTGCTCTCGCTGTGGTGGCTGTTCTGTCCCGAGGTCCTGGCTGGGTTTCCCTCCGATGATTTTGAAAGTTCCTTTTGTGTTCCTGTCTTCCCAGCCTTCACTCCTTGACTCTGTTCAGAAACCTCTTTAAATGTTTTCTCCTGGTTGCTCAGTGTTCCCTTGTGAGCAAACACACATCCCTGTGCCTGATGTAAATGAGAGCCTCTGGGAGCTGGCTGTTCACTTTGCTCTGTCCTGGCTGCTATAGGCTCTCTCTTCCCTTCAGGGAAGTTGGGACAAAAATGGTTATTCTTTTCCCCTACTGTATGGGGAAACTCCTCTGCACTGCAGTGTGTTTGTGGCTGTGCAACACCTGGCATCGTGTCACTGTGCCCAGGAGGATCCGTGCACAGAAATGATGAACATCACTCGCTGCAGAGTCATGTTCCTCGCACAGTGTGAGTGATGTGGGCTGCTGCCAGGGTACTGGAGCAGTTGCTGGGTCTGTGTGGTGCTGCAGCTTTTCTAGAACAGCTTCTGATTGTGGAGGCTACTGTTCTGGGGCTGCTCTCCTCAGCATGAGCCATCTGAGGCAGCAGCTGCAGGGCCCCGGCTGCAAGGGCTTTGTGGCAATGCTGGGAGAAATCCCTGAAATCGTCAGCAGTGATACAGCAAGCCAGGCAGAGTAAATCTCAGTCCTGAAGCAGCTGGGCAGCAAGCTAGATAAGACCTTTGTCAGTAATTCCTAGAATGACATAGAGGGCAGCGGGTGCTGCTGTGTCCTTGAAATAGCAGGGATATCATCTGTGTTACGTTACTTGCTTTGGCACGGGGAGAGCTCTTGCTGTATGCTGCTTCTCCAGGGTTCTGGGCTTTTGCCCTTTATTGTTTGGGCAGGTATATCTTCCCCACCTCGTTCCTGCAGCTATATCAACATGATATTCTTAGCCCCGCATGCAGCCTTGTCAGTGTTGGGAAATGTCACCCTGCTTAGGTCTGGTTTACTTCTGTTCAGCAGCTGGCAAGAGGTGTGGGGGTCTTAGAGCTTTGTGGAGCCATGTTCAGCTTTCTAGTCACTGACTGGGGTTTCAGTCAGCAAGTAGCACTAGTGGGTGCTGGGGTTCATCGAGGCTCATGCAGGGTTCCATCTCCACCCCTTCCTCTTGTTTGTGTCCATTCCCTTGATAAAAACAGCAACTGCCCTGGGCATTTGTGCTGGAAGGCTCTTGAGTGCCTTAATTGCCATCGTGGGCAGATCCTGTATGACTCAGTGCCTGCACATACTCTGAGGTGGATGAAGCCCAGGTTGGTTCCAGCTGAAATCATTTGTCTTAGCTTGGTGTGTCCCAAGAAGACACGAAGAGAAAGCAATCTGTGACTTTGGGTACCTCCCTGCAGAGATGTGCGCTCTTGGAAGGCTCTGGTGATGACCTTGCGTGAGTCCTGCTGCCCCTTGCGTGGGAGCCAGTGGAGGGGGGTGACTGTGGTGATGCCCATCGAGCTGTGCTTACAGTGTGTCTGTGCTAATCCTCCCTGAAACCAGGGCCATCGCCTTGGGGTGATGGGAAGGCATCAGGCTGCTGCCCTGGGGCTGAGCCCAGCATGCCTGGGGCAGCACCAGGGATGGAAGGGAGGCAGGATGCATCCCAGCTGTGGTTGTCAGTTGTTGCTGTATTGGCAGATTGCCCTGTAATACCTTCACCTAAGCAACTCTAAAGTATTTCCTCTCTAGGTTATTGCTAAAATTGAAGTTTTCCCATGGAAATCCTGTCTGTTGGGGACAAAGTCTGGTTATGAGCATGCTGAGGTGAGATGCAGTCACTGTCAGAGAGCAGTGGTGCTGGTGTCAATCCCAATCCCGGCATCAGGCTCCACCACATGTGATGGGATCGATGCAGCCCAAGGCTGTGCAGGCAGGAGGGCCAGCACCGAGCTGTGCCAGGCTCAGCTCCCCCCAGAGCACCCCCTGTCCCCTGGGCAGGGACGTCCGGCTGGCACCAGCCTCCCCCACAGCTGCCTCCCCTCCAGCAACTGGGATTTGGATGGGGCTGTGGATCTGTGCAGATCATTTTTGAAGGAGAGAGAGGGGATGAAAACTGCCAGTTTTTTTTTCTTTTGCAACTCATTCTCAAATGCTCAGCCCTTAAAAGGAAAAACGACTCAGCTGAAGCCTTCACTGAGCTTAGGAGGTGCCACTTCGTCTGGGGCAAAGCAGAGCTTTGGGGAGGCTGTCTAAGAACTGGGGGTTTGGGCTTGTGCTCTCACGTGCAAAATGAAAACTCCAGCTGTGGTGACAGGAGTGACCCAGGGTGTGCCATGGCAGCAGCTCGGGGACCAGGTTGTCCAGGCAGGCCCCACAGCCCAGGGAAGCTGTCTCTCTTCTCTGCTGTGGTCTGGGGCTCCAGCTCTGCAAGTAATTTTGCTCCCCAGTCCTGTAAAACCCTGTGGCTGGCTGGGACAGAGAGGCTGGAGAGGCCACCTGCCAGAGCTGTGTCCCAGGCCAGCCTGGGGACCCTGGCAAAGGGCAGAGGGAAGCACCTGTAACCTTTTTGACACTGAATGCTTTTTGACATGTCTTCTGCCTTCTGCCCAGGCTGCAGTGGCACAGCTGATCTCTCTTTGTAACAGAGTCCGAGATGCTCACCCTCAATGACAATTTGGAGACAGAGAGAAGTGAGAGGCCCTTGACCTCCAAGGGAGCAGCAGGTCCTTTCCCCAGACACAGCAGCCAGCCCTGTGTGCCTCTGCGAGAGGAGCTGCTGTAGGAGCCTGCACTTCCCTGGCTGTCAAGTGCAGTCAGAGCTGAGAGCCATCTGCACAACCAAGATTTTTTTAATGGGAGTGGATTTTACTGTTCCTTCTGCCCTCAGGTGCAGTTTCCTTTAGTGTTGGGTTGAGCAGTCCGTGGGTGCCTGTGCCTGTCTCCAATACCAGGACTCCTCCTGCTCGGAGTACCCATCCAGCAGGTGCTTTATGCTCTGTCCCAAAGCCATGAAAAGGGGGATGTTTCCTGCCTGTTGCTCTTCCCTCTGTTGCAGAACCCCCAGTCTTATGGGGGATGGGATGGGGGCAAGCAGCACTTCAAGTCCCTCTGTCTTCCCTTCCCCAGGAGGTCCAGTCTGTGTGACTCCAGGGCTTGTCTGGGAGTGATTTCAGAACAGGGTCAGTCCAACCCTGGTGGGCAGCACTCAGCACAGAGTGGATGATGCAGAAACATGAAGGTTGGTGTGGTGGGAGTTCCTCTGCTGCTGTCCCTTCTCCCTGCTGAGATGTGGGGTTGAAGATGCCTGTGCATCCATCCCACCCAAGTCCCAGGTACTGGTCTTGGGCTGTAGGGCCTTATGCCTGAGGGGCTCTTCTGGGCTTTATTTTAAGTTGATTATCATTGCAGCATGACTTGTCATGGTGTCTGTCCTCTGTTAGAGAGATTTTCTCCTCTGCTCCACCTTTCTCCTCTTATAGAGACACCAGGAAATCTCATCTGTGTCCTCAAAGTCCTTGTTTCTTACTTCTTTCTCTCCAAGACAGGATTTTAGAGGAATATGCTGTTAATTTTGGTGATGCCCCAACCTGCTCCCATGGAATGAGCTGCCCCTTTACTTTCTGTTCTGCTCTGAAGCCGGGGTGAATCAAGGGGCTAACAGCAGCAACATGGGAACCAGCAGTGCTGGCACCTGGGCTGGGGGAAAGTTTGGGAATGACCAGGAAAGCGGCAAGAGCCAACAGAGTCCAAGCAACCAAAAGACCACCAAGTGTCTCATCTGACATCTCTGTCTGTGAAAATATCACCTAGCAGAAGGCTTGGGGCTTTGCTGGTGTTTGTATTTCATTTTGGTTATGTGGTTTTTTAATTAAAAACACCAAAGTAATGAGATGCTTTGTGTGATAGGACCTTTTCCAGGCTCTCTGGTACCCCTAACCCACCCAAGCCGTGGTGCTGTTCTTTTTCCTCTCTGCAATGTGTTGCCAGGCTGGGCTCTGCTTTCAGAGGCCTGCCCCTGTTCTGCTCTTGCTGGAGCTAAGCATATGTGCTCGGGCTTTGAGCAATCACAGCCATTTGTTCTGTATTTTCACAGTCTGGTCTGTCTCCTGCAAAGCAGAGGCTGGTTTGTTTGCACAGCACTTATTTTCAGAAGCAGGAGAGTTTTAGGAACAGGCTGACATTATATTTATTTTAGTTCCTCTATAATTTTTGTTAGAAGGAGGCATGTGTATTAAAAGTTCATATATATATATATATATGGGGGAGAGGGTTGTTTTGGTTACTTTTTTTGTCCTAAGATGTAAATTACAGCTTTTCTGGACTTGGCTGAGAGAAGGCAGTGAGTAAAACCTGGATTGACTGAGTCAGCTGGTGGTGGAGGGTCACTGTAAGGAGCTGTGCTAGAGACCTTCTTGGAGGCTCTGCAGTTCCAGGATACAGATGAGTTTTACAGCCTTGTCCTGGCTTTGATATGCAAATCAGAGTGACTCAAGCCACCTGGAGGTTGCACTTTGTTGCTCAGTGTCTGCACCAAGTGAAGTTTTTCTAAGAGGTGGCATTGCCTTTTGCGCAGAAGGTGAAGGGGCAAGCGTGATCCTCTTAAAAAAAATCTGTAGTGATGTTTGAGTGCTTGAACACAGCCCAGGCTGCTCTTCAGCCTGCCAGAAGCCTGGACTTGCAGAGGATCAGCAATGTCAGCAGCTGAGGTGCCTCTGGGATGGTACCCACTCCCCATTCCTGAACTGGTTTGCCTTGTTCTGCTGCTGGGGCCTCATTTTAGAGCACCCAGGATTGTGAATGTGGCTTCATTCTCCATAAGGCTCCTTCTGCTCCTTTTCATGGGCTCCTTGTCCTGCTCTGTTAGCAGCACATGAAGCAGGCTCTGAACTCCTCATCTCTGTAGGGCAGATCATTCCAGATGCCCCTCCCCATCACCCTGCCTGTTCTCTGCAAGAGTAGCCCTGGACCCTACACACCCCCCTGCCTTCAGCCACTGTCACGCTGTGGCTGGGAGCTGTTCTGCACTCTCCATGTGTGATGACCAAACTCCCTTCCTCCTCCTCCTCAAGGAGGACCTGTTAACAAGACACTTATCTTGGCATTGGTGCATCCTCAGTTGGATGACCTCTGATGATGGGAACAATGGACATCGTTGTCTTGGGCACAGCTTTGAGTATGCTGTAGGCTGATTTGAGGGCATTAGTCTTCAAAAATCCAACTCATTATGGAGCCATGTTTGGCCAAGAAGGGCTTAGTACTGCCCTAGCTCTCTACAGGGCTCATCCCCAAGAAGGGAGGTTGGGAAAGGAGGTGGGATCTTGGCATGGAAGAGAAATCCAGAAATTACAGAGCATGGAAGATAAATGGGGGATGAAGTTCTAGGAGCTCTCCTTGTTGCCATGCACAGGGATTTGCTGGCAGCCTGGTGTGAAGCTCCCAGGCAGAGATTTCCCATGGCTTTCCTTGATGCTCTGTTGTCTTTGGTGTCCTTTATCTCCTAGAGTTGGTGCTGAGCAGCATCCACAGGTAATGAGTGGGGAGAAGGCTTCATGCAGAGGGCTGGAGGTCTCAAACTGACAGTTCCAGCTAAGAAAATATTTCTCCATTATTCTTAGCTTTGCATGGCCTTGCAAAGAGCTTGCAGTGTCCAGGGACTGGCTACCTGGGCTGTGTTGTCACTTGGGGTGTGGTGGCAGGAAAATCAACTCTTCTGTGGAGGAGTTGCTGTTTAACTTCTTGGGGTTTCTCAGCTCTTTCTGCAAGTGACTCCTCCCATGTACCTGGACCCTTCTCTTTCTGGTCCTGCTCCATTTTCTCTAGTTAAAAGAAATTTATTCTTTCCTGGACCTCATACTAAACCTTTACAGTCTTTGTGAGAAGGTCTAGTCAGGAGATGCTCACAGGATGCCCTTTCAGGCTGAAATGCCCATTTTAAAAATTATCATTGTAATTTTTTATTCCTAGGCTTTGCCAAGCAGGAATGGCAGCCAGGAGGGACTCAAGCTGTTTTTGAAGGAGCAAAGCTTGCACATGTCCATCCCCTGTGTCCTTGAGGCTGCAGGACAGAGTGCAGCAGCCTGGCTCTTCCCTGCACTGTATTGATTAAAAAAACCAGCTGCTGCTCTGCGAAGGTGAAGCCTTCAGGTGCGACCAAACCTGTCTGCCCACGTGAGATGTGATAGTGCACAAAGGGCCCTACTTTTCTCCCTGCTTTTTGCATGCCTGGTGCACCATCCTGCTCACAGCACCTCACTGCTTGGAGACCAACAGCTCCCATGACCTTGCCACCCTCCAAAACATGAGCGTGCCCTCGGCACGTGTCCTCACGGTCAGGGGCCTCAGGCTGCTGGGGTGAGCAGCTGGAGCTGTGTCCTGTTTCCCAGCTATGAGGTGTGGAGAGCATTTATGCATTTGCTCAGGACACAGAGGAAACTCCTGGAATGTGGGACAATAGAGGAGGATGCAGGTTGGGAATGTGGGTTTGTTTTTGGAAGCAAGTGGGGATTTTGTTGAAATCCCTGTGCGTTGCAGCTCTGGTGGCTGTGACAGTTCCTGGAGCCATTGCAATGCCAACAGGCTGCCTGTCCCCACGCTTGGGCCACAGAGGGGGTTTGGGCTGGGACTGCAAACGGGGCCTGAAGGGAAGTCCTGTCCTGGGGACACTGAGTCCCAGGAGCTGAGACAGACCCAAACTCCTGCTGGTGGGAGCAGCGCCGTGGTGCCAGCGGGAGTGGGCACACACTCTGCAGCTGCTGCATCCCTCAGCTCTTGGAGCTGAAAGGACAGGGAAAAGCATTATTTAAACCATTCCCAGGAAACTTCTTTAACCCCATGAAGTGGAATGGGAATTAATTTTTTTTTTGTGTCCAAGTTATGGCTTTATCTCTCTGCAATCCTGGGTTTATCACATCTTTCCAGAGTTCCTGACGTTATGTTTGAGGCTTGTATGGCAGCCTGGGGCTGGCCCTGCTCCAGGAATGTGCTCCTTGCTTTTCCTCTTCTTTCTTTGCATGACTGTATTGTACCAAGCTCTTTAGTATTTCAGTGTGTTCTGTGCAGATTTTTTCCCTGGTTAAACTCCACCTCAGTCATCCTCAGCCCCTCAATTAAGGGGAGCAAAGAGGTCACCCACCCAAGTCACCCACGTATGTGTCTTTGCACACAGAGATAAATGTAAGCTTGTTAAAACGGAAGACTATAGTTAGGAACACACACTCGGTCGTGGCCGAGTGCCATGAGAAGAATTCGTTATTTTCAATAGCTTGCACTTAACAGAAAATAGCTGACCTCTCCTCTCTGCTGAGGAGCAGCAGTGCGGGTCCAGCCATCAGTGTTCCAAAGCTTTGCTAACCCCGTTGCTGGCTGAACAGATCGAGCACAGTGTGCTCTTGAACACTGAAAAGGTTGGTGGCTCAACTGCCTCTCAGTCACTCAGCTGGGTCTGAGTTTTGCATTTTTTCTTCTTTGCCAAACAAATCCTGCAGAACTGCCTCCTGTCTTATTCCCAGGCTCATCACCATGTGCATTCTGGTGCTGCTTCAGTGGGGACCCTGCTGTGCCTGCTTCCCTCCTCCAGCCCTTCCAGTACCACCTCTCCTCCTCCTGGCCTCTCCCCAGTGTGGCAGGCTGTGCCCCCCACCTTTGGGTGAGGCCACTCCTACATTCCAGCACTGACAGCAACCTCTCCCCGAAGCTGCCACCTGATTCTGAACCCCCTTCTCAGTCCTCTGTGCCCTTTTTCCTGTTGTCTGCCTGTCCTCATGAAGAGTTATGGTGCTCTCCAAGGTTACTACTCCTCTTGTGTACCCTCTGAGCTGTCCCTTGGACCCTCTTTGACAGTTCCTTGTCCCACCTGCACTTCTTAGTTGCTTTCTCCTCTTGCTGTGCTTCCAGTGCTGCTGGGCTCTGCTGCTGCTCTCAGTTCTCCCTTTTATGCCCTGTTTATGGATGACACCTCTCTGCAGTTGCTGATGCCCTGACATCATGCTGATGACAGTGACTTGCTATTTTGGCCCTGTGCTTATGGTTTGACATTGCAACTGCTTGGGAAGAAAAAGGCTACTTCTGTGGTTCCTGAGCCAGGGCATGGGGTGCTGATATGGCAGTTCATGTTGCACCTTAAATCAAATAGGGGAACTGGTGTTGTTTTGGTCATAAAATACCAAACAACAAACCAGATACTTTCTGAACACAGGGTTTTCTAAGGATCCCTTTGCAGGCACGCTCTTGGCACTGGCCTGCCATGCTCTGGTGAGGGTGGGAGAACAGCAAGAACTGGTGCTCTGCTCCCAGCTGCTTCTTGGGTCAGTGTGAACAGTCGTGATGGTGATAATCTGGGCTGGGTGAGCAGATTTGCCTGAAAACTGACCTATGCCACAAAAAAAGTGGCTTTCACCCAGATCAGCTTCCCTAGCCAACCTGTCTGTGGTAGCCTGACCCTCAACCCTCCAGGAGACTGCATGGAGGTCAGCACTACATGGTAGATGTGGCAGGGGAATTGCACCTTTTCAGAGGCAGTTCAGATTTATTTTGGGTTGAATTGACATTGTCCCTAGCAATTTTGAATCCTCAGAGAGTTTGAGGAGCAGTCTGCTTTTTAGGGCTGCATGCCAGACTGTTCAGCAGTGAATACACCCACGGTTTTCCTAGTGAGGAGATGCAGTGTGCAATTAAACACACCCCCAGACTTGCCTGGTGACAGGAGACATTCTGACCTCCCTCAGAAAGCCGGGGCAGAGCCAAAGGCTGAGTTGCCCTGCCAGGAACTGCCTCCTGTCCCATGACTGTGCCAGCAGGGCTGGGCACTGGAGCCCAAGCTGCCATTTCAGGCACTGAAGTGCTGCCACCATCACCCCTGATCCTTCCAAGAACCCGAGAGGGATGCAGTGGGATCTGCCCTCTCCTACTTCTCCTGTGGTAATGGCTTCTGCTGTCATGCCCTTGCTGGGAAGCAGCTGGAGGTTGCACCAGAGTGAGCTCCTGGGGGCCTTGGACCTGTCCTCTTCATATGGCTTTTATTAATAACAAAAGTAACTTGGGCCTCCTTCCTGCAGCCTCCACTGACACAGGGTGGGGGTCCACGACCTGGGGGGTGTGAGCAGAGTTGGGAGGCATGTGTAGTTTTTATCTTGGTTTTCAGTTTCATGCTGAGCATGCCACTGGGGACAAGGTCACTTTGGTGTCAGCATCTCTCTTTTGCAGAAGGAGACCTTGTTGGGGTTTGAACCCTTTTCTGTTTATCTGGACGATCCAAAATGGTTTTGGCTTTGCTGAGCTCCTTTGCTTTCACTCGAGCCAGCTCTTTGGGGTTGGTGGGTCAGTGATAAACGCCAGTGTGGGAGGGTTGTGCAGCCCAACACCTCAGCATCAAAGCCATCATGCTGATCTGCCTGAAAACCAGTCCTACAGCACTGCTGGCCTTGTTCTCACTGGGCCCTGGGCTGGGCCAGTATGGGTGCTGGTGAAGGGACCCTGGGGCTTAAGGGGCTCTTTGGGGCTGCAGAAGGATTGTGGATCAACAGCAGGGCCTGTCTGTTGGGTCACCTCACAGCCTACTGCAGGCTCTATCCTGTCAGGCAGGGGAGAGGGAGAAGAGCCTGCAGTGGAGATGGTCTCATCCACCAGTCACTCCCCATGTTTATCTTTTGGACTGGCAACTGTGGGCGTTGAGCAGTCTGTGAGACCTCGAGCCCCACAGCAGGTGGGGCCTGCAGGCAGGCACTCAGATGGGGCAGGCTACCCACGCTGTTGGGAAACAGGGTTTTGGTCTCCTGAGGTGGAGTGTGCAGCTCCCAAAAGGAGCAGATCCTGCTCTGCAGATCCTTGCTCCTCTTGAAAGCAAGTTCTTGTGCTAATCTCCCAGGCACCAGCACTCCTGTGGCTGTGCCAGCTCTTGATCTTAGTTATCCCAGCATCAGCAGATGTGCTCTCCTGCCCCTTGGGCTTGTTGGGTCCAGGCTGGTGGAGGTGACCTCCCGTTCCCTGTGCCAAAGAGCTGTTCTTTTGTCTCAGGGCTGTGCCAAACCCTTCTCCTGGCTTCTCCTGAACTGGTTGGATTGCTGAATGGCCCCGAGCAATGCTTTGATCTGCAGTCAGGCTGCCTGGCCCAGTGGCAGCAGTTCTGTAGGACTCCCAGACAAGCCGTTTGCCTTGAGCCTCTGGCCCAGACTAACGCGGCTCTTGTGTTCCTGCAGCTCGGACTGGGTGGAGATCATCGAGCCCCGCTCCCAGGAGCGGATGTATGTCAACCTGACCACCGGGGAGTGCGGCTGGGAGCCCCCCCCCAACCTGAAGGTGCGCCAGTCGGACCAGAAGCAGTGGTGGGAGCTCTTCGACCAGAACAACAACCGCTTCTACTACTACAATGCCATCACGCGGCAGACCGTGTGGCACCGGCCCCAGGGCTGCGACATCGTGCCCTTGGCACAGCTCCAGGCCATGAAGCGCAGCTCCCAGCCCGACTGCCGTGGCCGGCAGCACCGCGGCAGCACCGGCAGCGACGGCCGCAGCACCCCCGTCCACATGGCCCTCCTGCAGGACATGGAGAAGGGCAAGTGGGACTGTGCGGGGGAGAAGAGGAAGGACCCTTCTGGCAGGTAAGGAGAGCGTCAGCCTTCTCTGTTTATACCCAAAGAGTGGCTTTGGCTGCAGGGCAGGCCCTGTCAGGCAGGCTGGGAGGCTGTGCTGCCCCAGGAGGGTGCAATGCTGGGGCAAAGTGCTGCCAGGCCCCTGACCACTGCTGTGTGCCCTCCTCTTCCCAGGGTACAGCTGTCTGCTTTAACCACTGTGATACTGCTTCAATATCCCTGGCTTGGGCCAGGCCCTGTTTGTGTGAGACACCATAAAAACACACATCAAAAGATAATCATCGTTCTTTGTGCTAAACAGAAGGAGAGGGGACGGGCAGGAGTGTCATGCAGTGACAGGAGCTCTGTCAAAAACTCGTGACAGGGTTTGTTGGGATGATTCAGCTGCTGTGTGAGGGGTCAGGCAGCTGTGGGGTATGGGTGAGCCTGACTGCTCTGGTTCCTTCCTTCCCTGCTTGCTGGCTGCTGGCATGTTCTTGCAGCTTCAGCCAGAGCAGGAGGTGGGATGGCAAGGACAGAGCTCCTGGACACAGTTATTTGGTCACACCAAGCCTGAAATGATAGAATAATAACAGGGTGCTATTTTGTTTAGCTAAGAGATTTTTTTACACTCAAATTAGTCTGGCAGCAATTGGGGCTTTTTTATTGTATTGAAACCATGAGAGCTTCAGCTGCACAAAAGCATCGGCTCCCCAGTCTCTATCAGGGTAGTCCCTCCACCTGGGACACTCTCTGGGGCTGCCCTGCCTCCCTCCTGCCCTGGGCATCATCTTGCCCTGGACAATGTGGTACTGGCAGCTGGGGAGGCCGTGCAGCAAGTGAAGTTGGGTCACGCTCAAAAGTGACTCATCCAAGGGTGAGAACAGTGCCAGGGTGAGCCTGACTGTCCTGCCATCTGTGCCATGGTGCCTTGTCCTGGGTCTGGGCAGTGCAGCAGGCAAGGCTGTAAAGCATCTTAGTTTTGGGATTGAGGTTGCCTCTCTGTGTGCCTGGTGCAGGCAAGGAGAGAAGAAAAAAGCCAAGATGATGAAAACCATGTAGGATGGCAGTTCTGGAAAATTTATGCACCCTGAAGTGAGGCGTAATCACTTGTCTCCTGCTGCTTGCACAGCACTCCTGTATTCAATGCTGATCTTAGTGGCTGGGAGACACTGGTGATGCACATAAAGTGCACCAGAAAGAGCCCAGAGCCTTCCTGGTGCCTGTAATGCTCCCAGTGCCTACTGCCCCTCTGAGCCTCAGAGTCATCCACCTGCCCTGCCAGGAAAAGTCCAGTAAAAAATGCCTTAAGGTGAACCTGAGTAGCTCCCAGTTCCCTCAAGTCACTCCCAGTGTCCACAGCTGAGTCACAGGCACATGGGATTTGCCATGAGGCAACTGGCTTCCCTTGCTTGTCCCTCTGCAGCCTGGCACTCTGGGGCAGCCAGGACAGGCACTCCAAAACTACTTATTTCCAGAGGAGTCAGTGCAAGAGCCCTGATAGGGTGTAAGATATCCTGAGCTTCACAGAGTCGAAAGTATTCCTGACTCGTTCTCTCAGGAGGGAGTGTGGCTGTCTCTGCCTTAGTACGGGGAGTTGATGTGCCTCAAGGGAGCAGAGATGCCAGCTGTGACCCACCTCCAGCCCTCTCAGCAGGGACGACCCCACACACGTCCCCTCGTAGAGGAGGACGGGGGTGATGTGATATGGGCAGGGGTTTGTTTTGCCTTTCCTTGCCAGCCAGGCAGCGTCACCATCACCACCAGTTCTCCTGCAAGGAAGGGAGTGGGAAGGAGTCCTCCCTTACTCCATCCTTAGCTCAGGTTTCTGCAACTACCCTGGGGCACTTCAAGCCTGAAACAAACTCTAAAGGGCAAGTATTGGGAAAGGCATGAGTGGCAGCTCGCCTGGGAGCTGACAGACTGCTTGGACATGCAAGGCTCTTCCAGATTCTCACACCAGTAAGTGTTTGTCTGGGGAAGCTGCTTTCTTGGAAGCAGGAGGCTGTGCTTATTTCTATGCACATCCATCCTGTGTCATCTGTGCTGTGTGAGCAGGGGCTGCATATCTGGTTACCCAAGTCTGACACTCGAGGAGAGATTTCTTGCCTTTTGCAAGCTCATAAAAGGGGGAGCAAAAGCTGAGCCGCAAGCAAGTGCTCCTGGGGGATCTAATGCCCTTGCTGGGATATCTGGTATACTGACAGCATAAGCACACTGAGCTTCTCGGCTCTGTTGTCTGTGTTGTTCTCCAAAGACAAACTCAAGCATGTCCTCTTCCTCCCCTCGGAGGGATGCAGCTGCATAAACATAGGGTGAGCACCTTGAGTGCTGTTGGTGGCATTTGACATCTTTATAGGTACCTGCACCCAAGATGGTTTCGCTTTTGTCTCTTAATGCCAGCACAAAAGATACTGTTTTTCTTTCCTTCATGCTTGTCATCTTGTGATAGATGGCGAGGGAAGAGACCAGTGTAGTCCCCAAGAGGGGCCCCCTGCAAGTGCATGCCACAGAGGTCTGGGGGAAGGGATTTTGTCCTTTTTATAGTAGTACTTTGTGGTTGAGTTTTTTTTCTTTTAGTAGACTGTTCTTTACCACCTTTCTTCTCTTGAGCCTTCCATCAGCACTGCTGAATTTGCTGTGCCTGCTGCCACATCTCAGTGCTGCCAAGCCCTCTGTGTGCTCTGGGCAGCCTCAAGCGGAACAGAGATGCTCCCCAGAGAGGTGGAAGCTGCGCTCACACCTTGCTGCCCCTTCCTGCTGTCTCCGTGCCCATCCTACCCCTCCCTCACTGCCCCACCACTTGCTGCTGCTCTGCCAGCTCTCTGAAGCACACCAGCTCAAAGCTGCCTTCTCTAGACATTGGCCTTTGACTCCCTGAGGTGACACAGGGGTCAATCCCAGGCCCGCAGGGAAATGGCAGCTGCTGCTGTAGAGGAGTCCCTGCTGCCTTCGGCCATCCCCAGAGCCTCCTGGGGAAGCTCCTCTGCCTGTGCTCTTGTTCCCAGGCTGGTTTTCAGCTATGCTTCCTGGGGCTGCCCAGCCCAGCACTGGCTCTCCTTTCTCCCTCACCCGAAAAGGACAGCAGGCAGCACTTGCCTCACAGCTCCAGACCCTTCTTGAGCTCTTGGAATCCTAGCAGGAAAGAAGATGGACTCTCTTCAGGGAAGGTGATGGCCAAATTATCCTTTCACACATTGGAGAGCTCTGCAAAGGATGGACAAGTTCCCTTGGGGACCGTGAGACCAACCTGGGACTGAATACAGCATTTTGGAAGTGTCCTCTGAGCCACTGCAGCCGTGCTGAGGTTTGCTGGAACTCCTCAAGGCAGCGGGACAGAAAGGGCTGAGCATGGCAGAGGGCCAAGGCCTGAAGGAGACAGTCTGGCTGGAAATGGAGCCTGGGTGCTGGTCTGCAGCATTTTGGTACATGGCTGGCCAGGGCTGGGAGTGGGCTCTGCTGTTCCAGTCTGTGATGGTTTGGACTTGGCCCTCTGCCAAATGTCCAACCTACAGAATTGGGTCCCCCCACCCCTCCTTCCCCACCCTCTCCAGGGGAAAGGAGAAAAGGGAAAAAAAACACCAAAGTGTATCAAAATATATATATATATTTACATATATCACAGTATATACAATTAATGCAATATATACACAGTTAAGGGGAACTACCCACCCCCAGAGGGAGACGGTAAGGGAAAGGGTAAAAAGGGGCAAACAGAGGGAAATCCAAACAGATACACACTCTAAACCCACAAAGAAATATTGAGAAAGATCTCACTACTTTCCTTGAGATAGCCGAATAGCGCCAACGTCCGCCGGCAACCTCCGACTCCCAAGGCCCACAAGGCCGCACCAGGCCTCACTCCTCCACACAGTAGAACCGACAGCAGAGAATCTGCTCCTTCGGATCCACCGCAACGAGAAAGGGAGGAAGGCTTCTCGCTCTTTCTTATTTATACCCCAAGTTACGTAAAAATCGTATGGAATACTGGGAGCATGGTCGCTTCCCTGGTAACAAGCTGGTTACCAGGAAGAGGACCTGGACCAAACCATCACACAGTCCCTCTGTCCAAGCAGACCAGCCCCTTTCCTCCTCCCCCTCTGGTTCTTTTGGCATCAGGGACGTGTTTGAGAATGCTGTTTCCAAGGTTCTCCTTGTGATAACAGTGCAACTTAAAATCCTTCGTGTAGAAATCCACCTTCCCTAGGAACATCCTATCCCTCAGAAGCTGAGGGTGAGGTCTCTTCTGTGTGGGCAGCATGTTGTGCTGCTCATCCTTTCCTTACCCAGCTTTCTGACAGCTCGGTATCCTGGGCTGGGAGGGAGTGAGGGCTTGGTCTTAGAGTGCCAGAAAGATGTTCTGGAAGAAGAGTGAGAGAGAGTGTGTGATGAGAAGGTGGCTGTGACGGTACCTCTGCCTCTTAGTCTGGTTTGCCTTATCATGGGCTCACGCTTCTCAATACATAGCACAAGTAGTGCCAGTATACAATTCTTCATAACCAGGCAAGAAACACTATCAGAATTCTTAATACAGGTTTGTTTCCTTTTTGTGCCACCAGCCTTGGGGTAGGGTGTGCAAACACAACGTGCTTTGCCCTTGTCTGCAGTGCTGTCCTCAGAACTGTGCAGGCCTGGGTTTGGGTGGGTCACATCCCTGCCCCCGCTGTGGGTGCTGAGACAGGGCAGCAGCACTGCCGAAATACCAACATCCCTGTCAACTCACCTCTGTCACAGCACCAGGAAAAGGACTGCTGGAAAGGGCAGAGCTGAGATGAGGGGTCTTTTCTCCAGGCTTCTGGGAGGGAAAAAGCAAACAATGGAGCTCTGGAGCCTGAGAAGAGCTGCCGGATACGCGGGGCCTGCTGGAGCTGGGTGCGGGCTGGGAAAACCAGCGCCAGGTTGGGGTGTTTATGTTGGAGCTACTTGAAAGCATTCCTCATAGGGAACAGTCTCAGGGGACTGTCAGGGTCTCTGCTGCTGATGGCTGAAGAGCACAGCTGAGAGGCTGTGTTGGGATACTTCTCCACCACTGCTTTGCTTTCTGTCAGAGCTTTCATTGTTCAGAACGACAAGGCTAAACCTTTCTCCATTCTGGTAAGTCAGGAAGTCCCTGTTCTCCTCTTCTTGGTCTTTTCAGCAGCCTGGGGATGGGGTTGATGGAAACTGTATCCAGATATGGTCCCAAGAGATCCTTCATGGCTGTGGAAATGGTTCTTTCAAGAAAGCCTTGTCATCTCTATGGTGGTGCCTCTTTCCTCTCATCTCTGGCAGCCACAGAGGCTGGAAATGGCACAGCGTGTCCAAGATGAGACTGACAGGCGTGGGGTACAGCACATGTTTGGAAGTTTGCCTTTTCCATCACGTTTATTTACAAACCTCCTGGTCAGTGTGGTGGCCCTCAGTGACACAGGAGTGGCACAGCTCCCCTGTCTCCTTTGACTCCATTTCGATGCTTCCCCACTGGATATCTCAGCAGAACCTGCAAGGACACTACTGTGGCACAAGTGGTCTGAGTCCTGAATGCAAAGCTCCTGAGTGCAATTCCCTCTCCTTGAAGTCACAGTGGGCAGTCAGTGGGCATTGGGATGGCCTGGGGAGGTACCAATACCCACTGGATGCCTGGATCAGTCTTCACATCTCGAATCACAGGCCAGGGAGAAGCAGTGGCACAGTGGACTTGCTTGGTTCCTGTTCCTTGCCTCTGGCTGCACCTTTGCCCCTCATCCTGCATGAGCTGCAGCAGGTCCTAGGGCTGTTGTCCTGAAGCCCTCCTGGAGCCAAGACCCCCTGATACCTGGCTCCTGGCCCCAGCATGGGCACCTGGGTGCTTTGCCTCTTACCAGTGTCCATGACAGTACAGCTGTCACGGTCCCAGGTGTTTGTGCTGTTCCAGAGGGTGCCCTGGGCTCTCCTGACTCCAGGGGTTTGCAGTGCTCCAGGGCAGGCTTTGTCCCGGGGTGTGATTTGCCCTTGGCCTGAAGGAGGGAACGTGTCGGGGTGTGGACTGCAAGTGCCAAAATCCTGCTGCCTGTGGCAGAACTGCTTACTCACTGCCTGCTGTGGCTGACTGTCCAGCTTGTCTTGCTGTCCTGCCAGCTGGGCTCGGGGCAGCAGCAGGGAGAGCCCTGTGCCAGCGCAGAGTTTCTGCCACTCCCCACCACGTTCCACCCACCTGGCCAAGTCTGTGCTGAGGCCCCACCACATCCTCCCACCTTGGGCAGGCCCAAGGCAAGGGACAACTTCCAGCCTGATGAAGGGACTCTGGGCAGTGAGGAGCTGTCATGCTTTGGTGTGCCTGCTTCCCTCTGGCTGGCATGGTGTCACAGATAGGTAGCTTGCCTTTGTGGGAGGCCATGAGCACAGCACCCCCTTTCCTTTTTCAGATCAAATGCCTCATTGCTCATCTCAGGGCTAAAATCTGGGCTTTGCTCTTTTTCATAGAGCAGGGGCAGAGGTTGTTGCCAGTTGGGATCCGGGATCCCATGGGACCCTAAAGTCACAATGCCATGCTGGAGCAGGAGCCCAGCTCTGGTGGCCAGGCTGGTGTGCTGTGCACACCTGAGCGAGGACGATTGGGATGTGCCAGGGCTGCTGTGTGGGTGTGAACTGGGACAGGAGATGGTGCCAGTGCCTGCTGTGCAGGCAGGGAGAGGCTCCTCCCTGTGGCTCAGAGCTGAGCAAGGAGGTGGCAGAGCTTTGGGCAGAGGTCCTGCTGCTCCAGAGGGTTGGTGGGCACCAGAGCAGGCACTGCCAGTGCCAGGCAGTACGAGCACATGATGAGCCTGCACAGGGTGACAGGTCTGGCCACACCGGGGGCGGATCTGCCAAGCCTTGGCCAAGTGCATGGTTCAGCTGTGCAGAGCTGGTTGGACATGCAGTGCTGCAGGTCAGGGAGAGGAAAAACCTCAGGAAGTGGCTCGTGGCTCATGGGGTCCAGTGCCTTCCCACAGAGCACAGGTTTATTTTCCACCCCTGCCATAGCTGGAGTTGTGCAAGGCAGGGGAACACACCTGCAGCTCAGGGCTACGGCCCTACTGTGACCCAACAACTGTGCAGTGCTGTTCCAGGCACAGTGCTGCTCTGGCTGAGCTAAAATCCCTCCCGCTCTCTCACTCTTGGCCTGCCTGCTGAGTCAGGAGCCCGTGGGTGGCTCTGTCCTGCTTGATGTTTGACAGTGTTTCTTCTGTGCTGCTGGTACAGCCGTGGGAGTGTCAGAAATACACACTTAAAAGCCTACCAAGTGTGGCTGCTCTGGTTCTTCCTGCTAGTCCAGGAGCTCTTCGAGGAACAGTCAGGTCTTCAGCAGTGCTTGTGTTTGGGATTGGGGCTTGGCCACACACAGGACAGACGCACTGGTGCGAGCAGCAGGCCCTGTGTCCCCCGGGGAGGGATGCCTGCTGGGTTTTGGGGCTGCGTGGCCTCACAAATGCCATCCCATCCTGCTCTCAACACTTTTAGAATAAAACCCTTTGTGCCTTGGTGGGAGATGCTCAGAACGTCCCAGAGCAAGGGGGGCCCCAGGGTGCGAAGCAGAGGGTGGCAGCCCTTTCTCAGCCTTCTCTGGTTACCTGGGTAGTTGCACGAGAGAGCTGTCTGGGCTCTCCTGTGGGAAGGGAGCCAGGCCTTCAAAGAGGAGGTGCAGCTGGAGGGTGGTGAGGCCTTTGGACCCTGGCCAGGGGTCAGCACTGCGCCCGTGGCAGGGCAGTGCCAGCCGCACCCGCGCCTCTCCCCATGCCACTGTGCCAGGGTGGGGTTTGCAGTGACACGCTGCCATCAGACAGCATGTTTTGCCAAAAACGTGGTAAGCAGTGGATGGGGAAGGGGCACACCACCCCCTTAACAGGGCAGTGATTGGGAGCAGATGTGGGACATCGGGTGTGGGGTAGATGATGTGGGGCAAGTAACTGGGGTGGAGCAGGTGAAGTAGGACACCCACACAGATGCACTGGAGGGATAGCCATGGGGGCATGACAGGCACAGCACCCTAGGAAAGCCATGCTGAAGGAGGGGGCTGGCACCCAGCCAGGTGAAAGGGCTATGGAGAGCAGGAGAAAGGGGCAGGAGGGTTGGGGTGTCCAGGTATCTTGGGGCTTGGCAGGGCAGGCACAAGAGGGGCTCATGTTGGCAGGAGGCAGCTCTAGACGTCCAGTGGAGGTGGGTCTGTCTGTCAGTGCAGAGCCCACGGGGGACAGTGTGGAGGGGGGAGCAAGCTCAAGGTTCAAATAGAGCAAAATGGTCATGAAGGTGTGAAGGGAACACAGACAGGACACATGCAGTGTGCCCTCAGGCCTTACCTGGTGATGGCTGGTTGCAGATATGTGGAGGTAGGGAACAAAATGGAGTCAGGTTCAAGGAGACCTTCCTGGGGACAGTGGTGCCTTGGAATACCCGGAAGCATGGGCTGGTTTAGCAGCTTTTCCCTTCTCTTTTCCTCAGAGCTCACAAACACAGACTGGCTGTGGCTGTGCCCTGACAGCACGTTGTTGTTCTGCTGCAGAAGGTGCCCTTGGAACTGGGCTGTTGCAGTGGGCTGGGTTGTGATCCTGAGTACCACTTCAGGTCAGAGGAAGATTTCACAGCCATGAGTCCTGAGCAGGACCAGT
This sequence comes from Pachyramphus minor, assembly GCA_013397135.1. Lineage (NCBI taxonomy): Eukaryota > Metazoa > Chordata > Aves > Passeriformes > Tyrannidae > Pachyramphus > Pachyramphus minor. The sequence goes on along the minus strand of VYXB01005056.1, from coordinate 125,710 downwards.
TGGTTTGGCCAAGGGAACCAGATCTAGTGCAGCAGGACTGGGAGGAGGCTTGGCATCTTGTGTGGGGATGTAACGCGTCCTGTGAGCTGAGGATGGCTGCCTCCATACACTTCCCATAGACCTCATAGATTTTTGTGCAAAATAAACATGCATCTGGAAACTTAAATCAAAAATATAGCGTGATTTGGAAGGACTGTCATCATAACTGGATAACCGGAATGCAGATACTTGGGATTATTTTCCAATGTAATGCTTGAGTGGTCCAGAATAAGTTGCTAATCTCCAGCTGGTTGTTCTGGGTACCATGCTGGCTGCTGAGTTTGGGAAGTGTAAGTTGTGTCCTATCTCAGTGCTGCTGATACCAGACAGGTTATAATATCATGAACTCGTTTCATCTCGTTCTGCTGTTCATGACTCAGAAATTTATCATGTGTGTAACAACAGTGGTGTTCTGTTTCAGGATGGGGATCTCCAGTGAAAAGTAACATGCTGATGTAACTGGTTGGGGAATCTTCAGGTGCCTTGAGAAGAACTATGTGGTATTTGTGTAGATGTAGAGGGTACTCCAGTTAATACAATTCTTCAGTAATGGTCTGTATTTGTACTTTTCTTCTTTTAGGGAGACTCCTACCCAGTGGCAGCCTCTGCCAGGCACGAAAGCAGCCATGTTGGTCAAGGTGAACAGTTTGAGGCAGATACAGAGCTTTTCAAACAGTTCACTTCAGCTGCAGAGCACTCCAGAGCCCAACAGCCCAAAATCTCTTCCAAAACCAGCTATATATGCTCAGCCTCAATCCATGTCCCAGAGCCCCGGACCAACAAAGCAAACAGGAGACACAAAGCAGTCTATGCAGATCAAAAAGACGGAGAATGGTGGGTTTTGCCTGGTGCTGATGAATGGCCCAACTTCTCAAACACCTCCCAGGAGCCGGACAGGAACCCCCCAGCCTGCATCCCCCAAGTATGCCTCCCCTGCACCCATATACGATGAGCCATCTCTAGAGTCGCCAATTTATGACGAGCCACCGGTCGATATGGACACGGAAAGCGTTGCTGTGAGTAACATGTCTCCACCAAGGTCACCAAGCAATAGCTTAAAAAAGCAGCTGCAACCAACCAAATTATTGCAGCATCCCAGTATGCAACAGCAACAAGCTGCAAAGAAGCATGCAAGAAATCCCTCTTCCACTGAATACAGCCCAGCTGGCAGGGAATACATAAAACATATGGTCAATGTTGACCAGTCTGCCAAACTCTCCCACTCTTCTGCTGCAACAGCTGATGCCTCCACTAAACTGCCTGGTCAGCTTGCTTCAAAGGACAGCTTCAAGCAGTCTTGGAGGATCTTGGAAGCCAACGTCCTCAAGAACATGGAACTCCACCACAGTCGTCAGAACAGCCTGCAGACTCAGGAGTACCCAACCGGTATAAGCCACCAGGATTCTGGTTATTCCACTGGCCCTTCTCCAAGCTTGAGAAAAAGGAAAGGACGGAGGCAAGGAACAGGTCAAGTAAGACCTGGCTCTGTGGGCAGCAGCAGTGAGCTCACAGCTCTGAATGATAAAGTGATCGCTGAGATGCGTGCAGTGGTGGGCAGGTCAGCAGCTTGCAGGGGAAGCAAAGCCAGCCTGGATGCTGAGAGCCTGGAGAGTGGTGTCCCAGCAGAGAGCAGCAAGGTCAGGTTTCAGTCTGACCACTTGAAAAAATGCATCAGCCGGAGCTCCAGGGATGACATCTCAGCCAGCAACAGGTCTCTGTACAGGCAGGGCCTGGAGATGAGGGAAGGCTTTCCCAGTGATGCCACTGCTCCGCAGGACACAATGAGGCAGAAGAGGACTTTTGAGAAAATAGATTCTTTAGAAAAGAACGTGACCAGCCAGACAAGCTTGGCCTCGTCGGATGCCACGCGCCACTCCTCACAGGTACCTCGTGGCCTTTGCTGGACTGTCGTGGTGCAGAACTGCTCCCCGGGGTGGGGTTAGTTCAGAACACATCTGTGCCTGCAAAATAAGAAACAGATCACAAAGCTTCACAGCTCTGCAGGTGCAGACCTCTTTTCAGGCCTCATTTCATTTCCTCCTCCTCCAGAGGAGGAAGAGTTGCGGGGACTAAGGGCTCATGCCCAGCAAGCCCTCAGCACTGCTCTGTCATTTGGGTAAATCTGCTGCCCGATCAATTTACTGTCACTCATGTCTTTGTTGGGAGCCCTTGCCCCTCATATTGTCCTTCCTTTGCTGGGATGGTCTGAGTCAGTGGGGTGCAGGACACAGGCATCAGGATTTGGATGGGTGGTAGGCAGCAATTCCTCTTTCTCTCTCCTTTTTCTGATGGTTCCTCATATGCTGTTCTCCCTCCCAGTTCCTGAGCATCAAATGGAAACATTTAGAAAACCAGTGTTTATTATTTTAAAGCCCATTAGTGTGCCTACACAAGGGGAGTAGTTTTTCTCTATGACACAGCACTTCTGCAGAATTCAGTTTGCCAGGTACCTTGCTGTCACCTGAAACCTTCTGGAAAACTGATGTCGTGTTCCTGTATTTCCCATTTTTCAGGCACAGAGCCAGATCAAGTTTACACAACCTACTGTTAATAGTTCAGGAATTTAATTTCACAGCCTCTTTAGACTTCGTGGAAAACTGCTCTCTGGTCTTCCACCTCGTTGTATTGACAAGAAAAGCTGAGACTTGATGTCTTGATTATGCACAAGAGATGGTGGTTTGGGGATAAGCTGTTGGCCTTGAAAATGAAGAAGAATAGTTCATGTGTGATAATGTGGGAAAGGAGAATACAGGAAGATTTAAGGAGATGAATGTTTTGATAAAGGCAAAGAGTCAATCAATAAAGAAATATTCACAGAAATACTCAGAAATGTAAGAGTCCAAGTAAGGAGAGGAGGAAGTTGCAGAGAATATGGCAGCAAAATTACTGCCTTACCTGAAAATGGCAGTGAGTGTCTTGAGTCACCAGCGATGTCCTGTGCTGGGCCTGTGTGATGGAGAGAACCAGGAGACAAGGAATCTCATTGTCTGAGGAGGGTGGGCAGAGGTTCTGAGGCAGGCTGAGCACAGGGGGCTGTGTGCTGTCAGTACAAAGATAACAGTTGTGTGAATGAGGTGTGAGAGATAAACTTCAGAGAGAGCAGAGGAGAGAACCCAAAGCCTGCTGAACCTTGAGAGAGTACAAGGAGGTGGCTCCTCAGAAGGAAGATGCTGGAGGAGCAGGTAGGGTGATAGGAGGAAAACCAACCCTGGGCAGGGAAGGTGAATTGAAGACTGAGGATGTGGAGATGGCAGAGAACTGCAGGCAGGGATTTTTAGTCAGTATGTTGAGTGAATTCAGAGAGGGAGAGGAAGTAGAGAAGTAACTCAAAGGATACAAAGCACAGTGTAGAAAAAGAGGAGAAATGATTGTGCCCCCAGCTGGCAATGAGAGGTGGAATGTGATGTGTCTGATCCCATCTTCCACATGTAGGGACATGTTGGGTGTAAGATAGGGAAGGGTTGGACTGCATGAGCCTCTTTCATGAGTTCAGCAGTTCCTCTGTATGAAGAAGAAAATACTGACTTGCTAACTGACTTACTAACTTCTAAGAAATAATGTGTAGTGTGGGATTGACTGTAGACAATGACCAGAGCAGAGTGTGGCATGCAAGTTAAAGGTGGTCTGCAAAGAAGGAAAATACATGTTTGGTTTCACTTTTTCCACTGCAAAACCAAAATTTACTGCATGTGTTTTTTGTCTTCCTTTAAAAAGCAAAAAGTTCTAGATTATCTTTTTGGCTTTTTCGTGCTTGCTAGAGATCTTCTTGGAGAACACAGAGGTGAAATGTGGGCTCTTTAGCTCTTGGCTGCTCCACGTGGGAGTTTCAAGTCTAACAAAAAAGTCTGTTTCCAAAATAAATTTTTGAGTGCTTGGGTTCAATATGAGTCCCAGGCTGTCACTTCCATCCAAAACTAAGAATTCTGGATGGGCAAAAGAAATGTCTTTTCTCTGAAGTAATCATTACACGTTTTCTTGAGACCAGTACGACCAAAGCTCTAATGATGTAGTTCTCTGTAGTGATTGCTGGGGAAGAAGGATGGCAAGGGCTGCACGTAGAAAGTGCAGACAGAGTCTGGGAGGAAGGAAGGTGTCTGTCTGTGCTGCTGCCCTCTGTGAACCTGTGATCAGTGGGCTTGTCCCTGGAGCAGGTGAGTTTGATCACTGCAGGCTGTGGCTGGGAGCTGATGCCCCCACTTCTCTGAGAAGAAAAAACAACTCAGTACTGTGAGCAATTCTGATTTAACTTGGGGAAGGTTGTGTCGATGGGGAGCGTGTTGCAGAGGTGTCCCTGAGTCCTGTGCAGCAGGACTCGCAGAAGCACCGGTCAGTAGCCACAGCTGGTGCCTTCCCTGTAGCTGCTGAGGACCTGGGCCAGTCTGGCCATGGTGGGTCTGTGGGATCTGGCAGCACTGGAGATGGCAGTTGACTCACACAGGTGCCTGGTCTCCTTCACTTCACCGACTCAAACATGATCTATCCTACCTGGGTGACAGCCTTGCCATCAAAATACCCATGCCCATTCTCTTATGTGCCCTCAGCTGCTCCTGTCCTGTTTGTGTGTCTCATTAGTCTTTCCATCAGGAAAGTCCTGGTGGAATTGAGACATGTGGTTTCAACACCTCCGGTGCAGAGACTGTCCAGGCACAGGCCAGGGTTGCTGGCCGTGTTGATTTGTTTTGGTTGGTTGGGTTGGGGGTTTTTTGCTAGAACCTGGAAAAATAGTGAAGGTAGGAAGCAGGTATGGGATTGTAGGGGCCACAGTGGGTAAGGCTGAGAAGGAAACAGTGCTCATATTGCTGTGGCTGGTCTAGTCTCTGCTACCTCCTCATGTCCCACCTGGACTCCTGGAGCTCCACAGGAACCAAGAGGTGAGGAGTGGGGAGATGCTCGGCTCCCCAGTGCTTGATTGCTCTGGGAGTCAGCCCAGCTCCTGCCTGGGCTGTCCCCATGAGCTCTGGGACAGCTTGGACACTCAGCCCTGTTGCTCCATGTCCCAGCGCTTCCCTTTGGGACAGCACCAGTGTGTGGCTGTTGCAGAACTGTAGGTGTCAGCCACAGATTCTGCACCAAGTCATGTTTGCACAGACTCACCACTGTGCAGTTCCTGGTAGCTTCATGACTCACTGTGGGTGATTTTCCTAGCAGGGGAAGGAGTCACCTAATCTGCTTTTAACACTTCTGTTCTTCACAGCCTGGCACCATAGAGCTGGACCCCAAGCAGGAGGGCAGTGCCCAGCGCGGGGGCTGCCGTTTCCCCTACAACACCCTACGGAAGCCCATCTCCCAGAGCAGCATGGCAGACTGGGCCTCCAAAAACCTGAACATGCACACGCAGGGCATCTTCCGCCGCAGGATCTCCATCTCCAACATGCTGTCCTGGAACGGCGGCTCCATCAAAAAGCCCATGCTCATCACTAGCAACCGCACCATCAAAAAAGAGGCGTGTGAGATGTTCAAGCTGGTGCAGAGCTACATGGGAGACCGCCAGACGCGCCTGGACCGCAACCACGTGGCGCTGGTCACGGTCACCAAGTGCTGGAGCATGCAGGGGCTGCGGGATGAGCTCTATATACAGCTGATCCGGCAGACAACAGACAACATGTGCTACCGGAGCCTGGCATGGGGCTGGGAACTGATGGCCATCAGTCTGGCCTTTTTCTCCCCATCACCCAAATTTCAGTCTTACCTGGAAGGTTACATTTATCGCCACCTTGACAGTGATGAAAACAGTAAGTGCCTCATGCACCTCCTCTGCACCCAGCAGCATCCTGGTAGGTTGTGCCACTTAGTCAGGGTTGCCTGGATTTTAAAAGTACGGGTAGTCCCAAGCCAATGCTGTGGGCTGGGTCAGTGAAAGCACAATGTATTGGGCGAGTTCTTCCTTCCTTAGTGGGATGAAGCTGCCACCAGCTCATCTCCTTCCAGTTCTCACTTGTGTCTGACAAAGAAAAGCCAGGCCCAGAGCGTGCTCACCTCATCCATCAGCACTGGGCACTGAAATGAGCTGATTTTGACCCACTAATGTCAGAGTTTCTTTGGGTTCTCTGAAGACATTTATTTCTAAGTAAGTAAATGAGTACTAAAAAAGTACAGTCTGAAGAGTTTACTTCTAAGTTCCTTAGAGTGGGGGGAAAAAAAAAAGGAAGATTGTCAATACCTAAGTTTTTAAGGGAGCCATTGCAAACACTGGGAACAGGCCTTGGCTTGGCACAGTCAGGGACCCTGAAGAGTGCAGGCTTTTGGTGCAATTTCTCTGCCTTTCAGAAGTCTGGGGACCAGCCCAGCATATATTCCCCAGTTTTAATGTGGAGTAAAAACAACAACAAGCACTCACCATGTCCTGTCCAGTCTCAGGCCAGAAACCTGAGCACCTGTTTCCCCTTGATCTGTGAGGGCTTCACCCTGTGTTTAAAGGCCCCAGGAGTGTAGGGTGGGTGCAGTTCTGCCCCAGCACCACCCTGTCCTGCTCATGTGTACAGCAGCAGAGGTGGGACCAGGGGCAAGCAGTGCTGCAGTGCCAACCTTTGCCTTCTGGTTTTGTGCTTGTAGCCTTAATTTGGGATTCCTTCACTGAATTGTCAGGTGTGCAACACTAGTTTGGGTTTTATGAGGATCCTCTACCCTTGTCACTTCTCCCCAAATCATTCCCTCCAGCTGCGCTTGGCCCACAGTGCAGGCAGCATGGAGCAGCACTCTGAGCTGTCTGAGTGGATTGTTCCTTCTGCTGGTATTTAGGCAGCAAGTTTATTTAGGCTTCTCAACTGTTTGGCCATTTCTGAGTGATGCTCTAGGCCCCTCACTCGGGTGCACAGGGAGCTGGCTGTGCTGCAGGACCTTTCCACAGGCTCCTTTCGTGCTGGAATTGGGCTGGCTGCCACAAAGCCAGGGGCAGTCCCAGGCTTTGGTATTTTGATATATTATGTTATTAATCCAGACCCTCTTTTGATTCCGCAGTTGCCCAGCGCATCAAGGAGCTTGTGGATCTGAAAAACAAGAAGAACTCAAAATCCAGGAAAAAGAGGAAACAAAACACAGAGGATGAAGGTAAGGGGACGCACAGGGAGCCAAGAGGGAGGTCTACACTGCTCTCAGTCAGGCAGGAATTCTGAGCTCCGCTGAAAATCAGGCTATTTTTCTAAGTGCATAGACTTGGGAAAAATTCCCTGGTGGGTGGCTGGTCTGTGAGCTCTGACCAGAGCATGCATCAGCAGCTCTGTGGGTGGCAGCTGGGTTGCATGTGGGACTGGTGGGGGCCCTTTCAGTCACAGTTGTGTGAGAAAAGTGATTTTAATTTGGATGCAGACCTGTGGCTGTAATTCAGCTGGTTTGTGAATGCCACGGTGTTTCTAGAGCCTGTTCCAGTGCTAAAAGCCATATGAGCCAGTGTGTTGAGAAGGTCCTGCCCAAGTCATGTTAATGGATTTTGTGAACCACTGCCTAACCTGAGGCCCTTCAGGTACGATGGTGTACCTGGGGAAGGACACTTCTTCTCTCCAGTACTGGCTTCCCTTTCTGAGCTCTGACAGCCCAGGGCCTGCACCGGCATCTCTGCCGAGAGAACAAGGGCTCACACAGTCCTCCAGACTCAGTTCAGCTGCTGGCTGCAGGATAACACTTTGTCTGGCTAAACTCTTGCTGGACAAAGTCCATTCAGGTTTTTTTTATATTGCTTTCAGGAAGCTTGAGTCAGCCCTGTGAATTCCTATCAGGCAGCACTTTCTATCAAGTGGTGTCGGTGTTTGTAATCTGTGAGAGCTGGAGTCCAGCTCCTGCATTCCTGAGCCCTACCTGACACCAGCAGGCAGCTGTGCTCCCTTTGGTGGCTTCCCTGTGTCACTGCTGTGTCACTGCTGAGTCACCCTGTGTCACGAGGCAGCTGCCAGGGAGGTGGCTGAGGAGGGCCCTGAGTTGGAGCCCCTGCTCTTCAGAGGGTTCATTGTTTCTCTGTCTCTGCTGGGATTTGGACAGAGACCTGAAATTGCACAGAAGTAGTACATTTCTAGTAGGAATATGTGTTTTTCCTTTCCTGTTCATGCCCAGGAGAGTTCAGCCCATTCTGAGCCTTTGAAAATTCATTTTGCTTGTACTCAGAGGGACTTAGACATCTTTATGGGACAACTCTATGGAGACAACTCTGTGCAGGGTATGCTGCCTGTGGGCTGAGCAGGCTGTCCTGAGCAATTGTATGTTTATATTGCATGTGCTGGGGGTTTGCTTAGGAAGATAGGGGTAGTTTTTACCTAAGAACAAACAAGATATTTAATATATAACAATAGAACACCAGCAGTTGGACTCGATGATCTTTGTGGGTCCCTTCCAACTCAGGATATTCTGTTTTGCTTCTATCATATATATTTATAAATACATATAAATATATGAAATGCTATGCAAAAGGCATGCCAGGATAACTTCATAAAGTTTCCATAATGAAGCACTTGACAGTCAGCCATGCGTGTGTGGCCTCAGCTGGGGCTCTGGTCACACACACTGTTCCCTTTCATGGAATCACAGACTCATTAAGGTTGGAAAAGCCCTCTAAGGTCATCAAGTTCCCCCAGCGCTGCCAAGGCCACCACTGACCATGTCCCCAAGTGCCACATCTATGTGTTTTTTTAATACTTCCAGGGCTGGAGATTGTACCACTGCCCTGGGCAGCCTGTTCCAACGCCTCATTACCCTTGCAGTGAAGAAATTTTCCCTTATATCCAGTCTAAATCTTGCCTGGCACAGCTTGGGGCTGTTTCCTCTTGTCCTTTCCTGGGCCCTGTCTGCTCCCTGGCACAGGAGGCTGCTCTGGCAGTGGCTGGGAGCTGTAGGATAGATGAGCTGCTCTGCAGGGGCTCAGCAGAGGCAGCAGGGCCAGCAGCTCACTCAAACCAGCTATTTCACAGGTGACTGATAACTCTGAGGACTTTTTCTGGGGCCTGACCTCAGAGTTGCACCTGAAGTAAGGGGAAATCCTGCAGGAACATGCCGGATTCTATCTGCTGCTGGCTGGAGAGGTCAGACTGTTCCTTGGAACACCTAGTTCTGTTCCACCACCCCCGTTTGCCAGACGTGTGAGGGGTGGTAGGATCCCTGAAGCTGCAAGGCTGTTGTGAGAAGTTCATTAGTGGCTCTGAAATGTGAAGATGCTTATGGATGATGTAGCAGCAATTTAGCAGAGAAATCCATAAGGAAATTAAATGTACTGTCTTCAGTCAGAACTGAGTAGTGGATAAGCAGGCATCTATGCAAATCTTCCAGTGAAAAATGGAGTTGAAGCAGTGATTTCACACACACACACACTCTCCCTTCAGTGCAGAGGATTGTAAACACTGAGTAAACATTTACCATCTGACATACACTCAAAGAAAGAATTTTGACATTTCCTGCACTTACCCCTGCAATCTTCATCTTTTAGTGTAATTCTCTGCGAGTAAATGAAATATGAAGGTGGTGTGAGGTCTTTTCATGCATCAATAACCCATTGAAAGGCAGAAGAATAACAGGTAGAAATAAATGCTGTGTTTTCAGGAGGATTGTCTGCTGATCCTGCAGGAATGTAAGCTGGGCTTTGGGTTTATACAAGGAGACAAATCATGAGCTGGCTGCCCAGCGTTGATACGAAATTATTCAGGACTGTAGAAGTGAAAGGTGCAGAGGGATCTGGTGAGGGTGAGTGACAGAGCCATCAAGCAGCAGCCAGAGCTGTGTCACCAGAGGCAGTGTTGTAGAGGGGGCAGAGGTCCCTGGCTGCAGCAGCAGACCCCGCTGGAGCCCTTTAGCGCAGGGAAGGACATTTTGCAGCTCATATATGAATTTCCAGAAACACATGCACAGTACTGGGCAGGGGTCAGAAACCAAACAGAGGATCAGAAGCTCATAGGAAAGGGACAGAGAACAAAGCAGCCCTTGACTGTGTCATGCTGTGCCCACCCTGCATGTCCTGCCCGGGGCCCTCCAAGGCTGATGAGTGTGGCAGGGGAGGTGACACAGGAGCTGGGCCTGGAGGAGGGAAGAGGGGAGAAGGTCAAGGGGCTCAAAGAAACTAAGTCACCTGGGGAAAGCAAGAAGAAAATTTCTCACTGTTTGTGGAAGCAGCAGAGCTGGAAGCTGCCTGGTTTTGGTGTTGGGTAGCAGGATCCAGAGCACTCTGTTCTGAAGCACAAAGTGAAATCATGATGGGTCAGCAAAGCAGGGGGTGGTGCAGGTTGGGAGCATAAAAAGGCTTAGGAAGAAATGGGACAAGTTCAAAGAAGAAAAGTCTGTCTGTTGATGGTTAGTGGTCCAGGTGCAGCAATGCCTCAGGGTATTGCCCACCTGCTGTTAGCCAGGAGATTTTGGAAGGGGGAGACTCGTTTTGCAGACATCCTATATCTGTTTCTTATCCTGGTGACAGGTGCATGCTGCTGGCTCATATGGCCCTTTGGGCTGCTGAATATGGCATTTCCCACATAAGGAATGGTGATGGAGGAGCACTGTTGGAATGCAGAAGGAGGCACTGGTGGTGTGAGGAAAAGCAGTGCCATAAAATGGGGGTGCCTGGGCAGATCTAAACCAGGAGAGCAGCACTGCTGGTGCCAAGCCCAGCTGAGCTCCTCGGGGGCACCTCCCCCAGTTCTAAAGAGCACAGTAAGACAGGATCCTGGTCTCTGACCCTGCCTCTGGCTGAGGTCCAAGAGGCCATGGTAGATCAGAGAAATATCCAGACAACAGCTCCTTCCTGTGCTAAAATACATGTCCCATAGGCAGGTCCTGAATCCACACTTTTTTGGCAGGAAAGCATTCCAGTCTGTTCCAGAAGGTATGTTCCTGCATTTGTCTGGATTTTAACTTGTTGTAAAAGGAGACATTCTTTAAGATGCTCTTCACATGTGTTTCTAGGCTGGCACATGGAAAAATATTTTCCCTTGAAAACTGTTTTTCACCACGTGGGCTGTTAGTAGTTTTCTGTTCCTGAGCTCCTGAGGCTACTGTGGTACCACAGGAAATAACAGATCATCTTTGATTTCTCAGATTCATGATGTGCTCACAGAAGTGGAATTGCCTTCAGGATTAGCCCTCTCCAGGTGGTGCAGACCTGGTGTGGGGGTACTTGGCCCCCGTGTTTGGACCCCAGGCCATGTGTGAAGAACTCGGCACCAGGAGCCGCGCGCTGGCTGAACATTCTAAAAACTCCAGATGGTTAGGTCAGGCTGGTTTGGAAAAGCTGAGGCTAAGTTCTGCTCCTCTCCCACATGTTCCTCTCAGCAGCTCACTGTTGCCTCCTGGCCTCTCCACATCTCTGCTGCCCATCCCACCCTGCATGTGATTACCCTTGCAGTGAAGAAATGTCACGGCAGGCGGCTTCTGCCCTGGGGCAGGGAGGCCTCATGGCCCCTGTGCTCACCAGAGTGCTGTTCACCCTGTTCCTCAGGGCTCCTGCTGCTGTTTTGGCCATTCAGGTCTGTGGGCAGTAGCTCCTCCAGCCTCTTGTGCACACAGCAAGTCTGTGTTTCAGTTGCTTCAACCTTGGTCAGCCTCACGTGTGGCCCCAACAGGCCCCTTTGGGAGAGACTGCAGCTTGGTTGTCACATTGAGCAGGAGGCCTCGCTGCAGAAAGTGCTGGAGGTTTTAGGCTGTTCCCAGGACCAGGGAACTTCCTGGGAAAGCACGAAACACGCTTCAAGCAAATGTGTCCTGCTGCCCACGCATCAGGCTCTGCAAGACACCAGTTCCTCTTCAGTTAACATCAAACCTTGTTAAGCTTTTGGGGTGATTATTGGTTTCATGGTCTAATTACAGTGTGAGAAAACATCTCCTATTATTAGTTTTGAATGTGCTGCCTCCTGCCTAATTGCTGGGATGCAGAGACACGGTCCAGCCTCTTTCCCAGCCCCTCTGTAAGGGGTGGCACCTTGCTTCAGGATGTGTCCCACATCTGACAGCACAGGCTGGAACCTGGCATAGTGAAGCACCACAGAGCAGCTCACTGGATTTGTTTCCTTTAGTCCTTAGACGTTCCCAGTGTAAATCATGCCTGGGAATAGCAAGATTTTTGCTTACAGTGAATATTTTGCTTTAGATATTCCAGAGAGAGAAATTCTTAAAACTGGCTTTCCTTCCCATTGCCTGTGGGAGCTGGGAATGCTGTTGTACCTCCTCTGGCGTGGCTCCAGTGTGGGGAGAGACTGCTTCAGCTGTGAAGCAGATTGGTGGAGGCAGGGACTGCTTGTTTCATCATGAGGAACTGTGGCTTGTCTGATGTCTGAGAGGAGATTGGGGGATAGCATATCTCTCACCTTTGGGAATTGTTGCTCTGCTTGGGAAGAGCTTGTCCTCCTTCTGTATTGAGGGGCTTTGAGGACCTCCAAGCTCCTGACCAGCTTACCTTAGCCTTAGGGTGTGTGAAAGGCTGATCTGAAACATGGAGCATCTGACCAGAATGTAGATTTTCAAAGCCACAAGTATTTTGAACTCTGCTGCAAGCTTTGGGCCTGGCAGGGAATCAAATAGGGCAGATCTATTCACTGCTTTCAGCAAGCAGTTTGGGTTTTCCTTGAACAAGAACAAAAGGCCAATGGTTTTGGAAAAACTCTCCCAGCAATCAGTGCTCTGTCATTGCAAACATTTCTCTTGGTGTCACAGGGGGATTAGCTCTGTGAATCCTGCCTTCATGGTTCACTGAACCAAGCACAAGCAGAGCAGCCACTCTAGTGGAGAGCAGCAGCTTTGGAGGGGCAGTTCCCAGGCTCTGGCGTGTCCCGTTTTCCCCATCTCGCAGAGCACCCCTGACCCCACAGGACAAGGGTTCGAGGAGGCTGCAGGCAGGAGCATGAGGAAGCCTTCTGCACATCCTTGGGAAGATGACACCGTGCCACCTCCCCACACCTCTCCCTGTGTCTGGAGGTCACTCTTGGCAGTGGTGCTGCCTCTCTGGCCACACACACCTTTCTCTGCTGCTCCTCTCCCACTCGCCAAGGAACTGAAGTTCTTGGATCATAAACAATTGGTTTGAAACACTTTGTAACCTTCCCTGGCAGAAGGCTGAGTGTGTGCTCTGTGGCTGTGGTCTGGCAGGATGTCATTACCTGTCCCTTTGTCTGTGAGGCACTTGCCCTGGCTGTGCCACCGGGCAGGACTCGGGCGTGTGTGTGTCCAGGCTGTGAAGGCAGAGTGGGTGCCCTGCCCTGAGTCAGGACAGGCTGGCTCCTGTGAGGGAGGTGGAGATCTGCAGGAGTGGAGCTGGGAGGGTGTATCCCCACTTAATTAGACACTGCTATTTTTGGTCTGTGTTTGGCCCAGCCACCTGTGAAAGTTTGTTCTGTTTCCTGCCAAGTAGTGGGAAAACA
>VYXB01005056.1:96667-112222 GCA_013397135.1 Pachyramphus minor | reverse complement strand
CTTCACATGGAGGACAACGTTGCCTCAGCGGGGACGCCCGTTACCTTGTGGGCCTCTGACACCCCAAGGCTGCAGTTTCTGCCCTGGGGAAATTCTGGTCATTCTGGGGTCGGTAAGACAACCTTGTGAGTAACACCTGCGTGAGTGGGAGGTTTTACTGAGGGCTTATTTCTTTCCTCTTTCATGTCTCTCGGTTTCTCTGTTTGTTGGCCACTTCCTAGTAATAAATATTGGGTTTTCTGTGTTTTCAGCAGTGTTTTGGTTTCAATTTTGGCATCTCTTCAAACCCTCCCTGGAACAGAGGGGTAGAGCAAGGAGCCTTGACCAAGGAGGTGAATCCCTCCAAGCCCAAGCCCCGGCTGGCACTGACCCCACCCACCGTGGGGCTGGGAGGCTTCAGGGCACTCAGTGCAAGGTTCCAGCAGTCCTGCTCTGCCACACTGGGAGAGGGCTGCTTGTGCCCATCTGAGCTGCTGTGCAGGAGCTCTCTGGAGGGCTCTGGGGTGGTGGGTGCATGGTGCTGTGGGCTGACCACTTGTTCCTCTTTCCCTCCAGGTCTGCCCATCAGCACCTATGCCAAGTACTGCTACCGGAAACTCCAGAAAGTGGCTGTCACTGGAGGCAAAAAGGTGAGCAGGGCCTGGAGGCTGCCCAGGGCACTCAGCTGCCCAGGTCCCTGAGCACCCAGTCCAGGGACTCAGAGGTCACCACTGATCCAGTGATGGGAGATGGAGACAGAGCAAGTGGGGGAGGCTTGCTCAGGGCGTGTCTCCCCGTGCACGTGTGGGAGAAGGCTGTGCCCAGGTCCTGACATCCTCCTGGCAGACAGTGCCTGCCATGCTGGCAGCTGCGTGGTTGGGTGCTCCCTGGCCTTGGGGACAGAGACAAACCCGACGTGTACCTGTCTCCAGGGTAAAAGGAACTGTCCATGCAATGGATGCCCATCAGTTGGTTTCTTCAGGTGAGGGAAGATTCTCCCTTTGCCACTGAGAGCTTGCAGGGGCTGGGTCTTGCAGCTGATTTATTGCAGAGTTATTCATTCCCAGTTCAAACAGTCACACAGCTGAGATGTCTGGTGTGAAGGGGAGCCTCTGTGCTCTGTGTTATCTGAAAATCCTCCTCCCTTCCCTCTGCATGGTTCTGTGCGTGGCTGTAAAGCTGGCAGGTGGCCTCAGCCTGTCCATTCTAGGTCTCTGAGCCATATCTGGTCATCTTTTATTTCTGCAAATCCCTCTGGGGCCTCCCTGCCATCTGGACTTTGTGTACAGCGAGCAAATAGCTGAAATACCTCGGGAGGGGTGAAGGCTCCTGGTGTCCTGGTGGGGGCAGGACGAGAAGCCTCCGGACACACATGGCACAGAACTGCAGCCCTGGCCACTGCCCCTCCGAGGGCTTGGTGGGAACTTTCCCTCTGTTGTGCCTTCCTCTTGGCTGCAGTCTTCTGTGCTGGGCAGCCTGTCCCCCTGTGCCAGCTCTGTGCCCCTGAGCTCTGCACTCCTCCGAATTGCTGCCTCAGGAGATTCAAAGCCCCTCTCAAGTGTTGGTGTCTGCCAGAAGGGACAGGTACCAGTGCCTGCTTTTCAAAGAGTTTTAGCACTCTGAGAGCGAAGCTTTCCCCTGGAGTTGGAAATACCTGGAATTCCCTTCTCCCAGGGGCTGTTTTTCAGCTGTCCCATGGCCAAGCACTCGTCAGGGTCCAGGTGCCCTCTGCTGACCTCCCCACAGCCAGAGGCAGGCTGGGCTCCCTCTTGCCTCCCCCAGCAGGTGGAGCAGTGCCCTCACTGTGCAAAACACAGCAGCAGAATCCCTGCAAAACCACCCCAAACTCTCCAAAGGGGTCTCCTCTGCTCCTCTTGGGCCTGATGAGCAGAGCAACTCTTGATGTAAAAGTGAAGGCTGTAGAACGAGAACCGTGCTGCCAGGAGGCTGGCGAGGTGACCACATGCATGGGCATTCTGTCCTGGTTGCTCCCCATCCCTAGGTGCCTGTTTCTCTGTGTGTGGCTGTGCCACTGCTGCTCTGAGCTCTTCTCTGTCCTCAGGGGCTCCGCAAACCCACGGTGGAGGAGATAACGCACGCCAGGAACGCCATCCTCACACCCTCGCTCTTCGGCAGCTCCCTGGAGGAGATCATGCTGCGCCAGCAGGACATGTACCCAGGGAACAAGCTGCCCTGGGTGCAGACACAGCTGTCACAGCAGGTCCTGGCCCTGGGAGGAGAACAGACAGAGGGGATTTTCAGGTGAGCTTTTGGGACACTGTTACTTTTGAGCCACCCATGTGTCAGTCCTCAAAGCCAAGGAGTCAAGATTGACCTCCACATGCTTCCTCTTCCCTGAGAATAGCACTTTGTTGTGGATTGGACAAAATCCAACCTTCTCCAGGTTCAGGAATCATGCAGTACCATTAGCCTGTTTGCACGTGTTAACAGAGAGGGGACAGCTCATCCACAGGCAAGGCATTCAGCAGTGGTGGTTGGCCAGCTCAGGGGAGGGGGGAGCTCTGGGGTACTGGCAGAGCACCTCATCCAGTGCAGCACATCAGCCTTGGTGTTGCACAAGACAGGAGGAGTTGAGAGAGACACAGGGTCTGTGTGGTGAACATGGGGCACTCTGCTTTGAGTTTGGTTTTTGTTTGGGTTTTTTTGTTTGTGATTTTGCTTAGTATTTAAGATATGTATTATTTTTTCAGTAGCTAAACATGGTATAAGGTAGCCAGCATAAGGCTCAACTTTGCCCTGTAAGGGTTTCTAATGTCCTGGTATATTTAGCCAGAGATGCTGCTCATCTTTGGTCTGAAGATGCTGCAGAGGCCTGGTTATAGCCAGCAGTCCCTCCTGAGGAAACAATAGTTGATTCTGACCTAGTGGGAAGGAGACAAGTGTTGCTTCTACCCCCACTTTAAGACTGTGTGTAAAAGCAGGCACCCCCTTCTCTCTGAGGAACTGCTGCTGTAGCTGCTGCTGGTGCCTGCTCCCTTCTCCCTGAGGCCCCAGGAGCAGCCTGGGAGCCTCACCTTGCTCCACATCCCGCACACGGCCCCGCTCGCTCTCAAAAGCACCTTTGCTGTGTCTCTTTGCAGGATACCTGGTGACATAGATGAAGTCAATGCACTGAAATTGCAGGTGGATCAGTGGAGGATCCCAAGCAGTCTGAGTGACCCCAACATCCCAGGTACAGCAGCGTGGCAGGCGTGTTGCTGGCAGCCTCGGCCGTGGTGTGGAGGGGCAGGGGCAGCTCATGGGCTTGCTGCTGCTTGGGGCTGTGTACCCAGGCTGTCTGTATGGACTGGGATTTCATGTTGGGCACTTTCACTGCCTTTCCAAACACTGCTCATAGAGGAAGCAGTGGGAGCAGGGAGGAACCTCTGGCTCTGGTGCAGTGAGGCTGTGCAAGCTGGGCAGAGCGGTGGGAGTCCTTCAGGTCTCACTGCCCTCTCCTTTAGTCAGCCCCAGAGCTGCTTCCTGGGGGAGCAGGCAGGTAGAAGCCAATGTTTCCCACTAACTGGCTAGTTTGGCTGCCTGAGTGTTTCAGAGCCAAGACTGAAATAAGGTGAAGCAGCACAAGCGCAAAATTCTTTCTCTGCCCTTTGTCTCACTGCCAAGTTTGCCCCCAAAGGGGATGAGGAAGTGACCAGAGCTGTTCTAATGCACCTTCTTTCTGCCCAGCCTCTCTCCTCAAGCTCTGGTATCGGGAGCTGGAGGAGCCTGTGATTCCCCAGCAGTTCTACAAAGAGTGCATCAGCAACTACGAGAACCCTGATGCTGCCGTGGCCGTGGTGCAGCTTTTGCCAGAGCTCAACAGGCTGGTGCTGTGTTACCTCATCCACTTCCTGCAGGTAGGCAGCCCCCACAGCCCTGCTGGCCAGGGGCCTGGCACATGGTTAGTGGGGCAGCTGTGCTGGGCCATCAGGTTTTAGGGCCTCCTATCTGTATTTAAGGTGGGCTTGAGGGAGGGGGCCCTGCTGGCCTTGTGCCTTATGGGAGCAATAAACTCTGCTCCTGGTGTTGTAGAGCCTGGGGCCCGCTCCCTGCCTGCCAGGGCTGTCAGCTGTGTCAGAGCACAGTGCTCTCCCCCGGGCAGGTGTGGCTGTTGGGGCACTGTCCTTAAGGCAGGCCCCACCTCTGCTCTCCTTGCACCTTTCCCTGCATGTTTGGGCTTCCTTGCCTTTTCTATGGCTCCAGCTGAATGTCTTCGTGCTCTCTGCAGATCTTTGCTCAGCCGTCAAACGTGGGCAGAACAAAAATGGATGTGAATAACCTGGCCATGGTGATGGCCCCCAACTGCCTGCGCTGCCAGTCCGACGACCCCCGCGTCATCTTCGAGAACACGCGCAAGGAAATGTCCTTTCTGCGCATGCTCATCGTGCACTTGGACACGAGCTTCATCCGCGGGCTGGTCTGAGCCGCGGGCCCCGGGCTCCACACCTTGCTCTGGGGAGCTGCTGGGTACCCTAAACCTTCTCCCCTCCACGTGGTTTTCTTCCATTGTCCTTGCTGTTGTCACGCCCTGGGTTAGGCCTTGAGCATCTCCCGGCATATGACCACAAGGACTGGGCATTCCTGGAAGGCTCAGTTCTGTCAGCAGCAGAAGTCCTTGGACATGCCAGGTCAGGTTCAGCAGTTCCTGGCCTTCCAGTGTGTGTCAGAGAGGGGCAACCCTCCTCCTGGGAGCCACAAGACTGGTTGCTCAGTGAAAGGGCTGTGACATCTGTGAGGGACTGCTACATGGGGCAACGACACTCTCATTCCCCTTCTGGAGGCACAGTTGGCTTCAGGTAGGAGGACAACACTCCTGTGCTGTGGCATGAGGTGGTCCTGGAGGAGATTCTGCCTCACTGGGGATAATCCTCCCGCCACAGGGACAGCCTGGTTCACCTCTGCAGACTGTTGGCTGGAGGTGTGAGGGTTGTTCTGACCCCCCACAATGCTGTTGGTAGAGGGCTGTGAAGGTGCAGGGGATTTGCTGAGGCAGAGGAGTCCCTCAGGCTGTTGTGGTCAGTGGAAGCACACTGCAGCCCAGGGAGAGGAGGTCTTTGAGCTGCTGCTGCTGGGGGCTAGATGGTCAGACATTCTGCATCTGGGAGCTCTGGCAGGCCAGATCCACAGCATCCACCTCACCTCCTTCACAGAGCTGCAGAGGTGCACAGCAGCATGTGGGACCAGCCCTGTGCTGAGCACCCACCCACACCATAGGGCTGGGCACAAAGAGAAGGCCATGCAGCTGACAACAAACAGGTAAACAACTGCTGTGGCATCCTCCTGACAAGGGCCATATCCTCTGGAGGGGTGACCCCAGCAGCCTTCCAGCTCGTTTTTGCTAAGGGCAGCATGAGCTGACACCAGCTTTACTGAGGAGCACCAGAGCCCATGCTCAGAGCAGCCTCCATGGCTCCAGCACCCTCTTCCTGATAGCACATCCTTCCCACACTGCTCTGCTGGGGACCCAGTACCAGTCTGGTCCCCTGCTGCTTCAGCCCAGGTCTGAAGAAAGCTGGGAAGGCCCAAAAAGTCAGAAGTGCTCCTGTGCTTGGAGAGCAGCAGCAGTGCTGTGTGCTTGTGAAATGCTGGCACTGCCTGTAGTCAGAGCTGTGGCACCTGTGCTCTTCCCACCAAATTCCCACAGGTGTTGCAGCGGGGTTGGGAAGGGAAGGGGAAGGGAAGGGGCAGGTTGAGCAGCTGAGGTGTGGTGGAGCCTGCGTGGGGGTAGTGTCAGGTGGCAGCTCAGCATTCTCACTGCTGCTGTTGCACCCCTGTAGCTTTCTGTGTGCCACCAGAGGGGAGGCACAGCAAGGACAGTGTCCTTTGGAGGCAGCACATGGATGTCTCCACAGCCTCTGGATGCTGTTACATATTCCTTACCAAACAGCAGATCCTAATTCTGTGGTATCCTAGTCTTACTTTTCCTTTGAGGTATTTTCCTTGATGGAGGCAGGTGTGCCACAAAAAGCTGAGTTTTGGGGTTCCTGAAGTGGTGCTAAGGCTACCAGGAGTATCCAAGGTTGCACTTGTGGTTCTGCATCCCACTCCCTTTCCAGTGGGGACCTGGGATCATCCTCTCCAGATTGCAGTGGGGAGCCAAGCCCTGCCAACAGTGAGGTTTAGGGCTGATGCCTGAATGGGTGCCCAGTGTGGGCATAAGGTGCTACATGCAGAGTGCCCCAAGCCTGCTGGCTTGCCTGGGGCAAGAGGTGAGAGGGTTCCCAAAGCCTGTATTCGGATGAGTTTGGATGAACTGCACAGCAGGAGTTCAGTTTGTGCCCAGCTGAACAAAGGTCATGGTTCCTCTCCTTCTACCAGATGCCTCTGTGGTCCTGTGGGCCAGGAAATCCTTTGCCTTGTCAGGATTAGCTCTGTCAAACACGCTCCCCAAAATGTGCCAGCGTTTCACACCCCCATCCCACGCTGCGACACCGCGGGGCTTCTCTGGCCCCTCTGCAGCACTGAACAACTCGTTCCCAGATGTGCAGCTTCTGCCCCACAGCTGCAGGCACAGGCAGAGGCTCTGCCATTGTCCCCAGGCTGGAGTCAGTGAGCAGGCTCAGGGTGTCCTGCCCTGGAGGGCTGGAGCAGCCGTGTGGCCCTGCCCTTCTCGTGGGGCTGCAGAGCCGGTCCCTGTGCCTGTGCTGGTGATCCCCATGTCGGTGATCCCTGTGTCAGTGATCCCTGTGTCAGTGATCCCCCTTGTTCCCCACACTTTGCTGTAGCAGTCAATCAAACCATAGGCATTTGCTGCTATTACAAATGAATGCTTCTTGCCAGGGCTGTAAAATAGGCTAATAAAGGACACTGGATATTATTTTCTTTGCCAACAGATTTGTAAATACCAATCAGTAAAGTAGCCTCTTCTCTGTTCTAAAAGTAATAAATAAAATCTCCATGGTTGTTCTTTTTGTGCATTGGATTTTTTGTGACTTTCTGAATCATGATTACATCTGCCTTGAGCTGCATATTTCAGCCTAGATGTCAGTGTCCCTGAATAAGATTTTGGAATCAGCAAGAAGAAAGCACTTGGAAACCATGCCAAGAGCTTGTTCTATTGTTCTTAACTCTCAGACAGCTACTAAGGGACACTCAATGAAGCTTGGAAGAGAAGGGGTTTAAACAGATAAAAGAAGATACTGCTTTACACAGGATCTTCAGGAGCCTTTCAGGGTCGTAAAGGTGTGAGAGAAGTTTATGGGCAGTTGGAGGGTAAGAGAGAGATGTTCTGCTCATGTCCCTCCTCCAGCAGCTGGGAGTGCTGCAGGTGGGCTGTGGGACATGACCACACAGGCATCCTCCCCTGCATCGTCTCTGCTACTGGAGATGGAGTTAGTTGGGCCCTTGGGCTCACCTGATGGGAACATTTGTATGTCTGGACTGGAGGATTCTCTGATCAATCCTCCATCTGTGCTCCAAAGAACCGCTGGGAGCAGTGGGTTGGTGCTCCAGACTGGTGCTGGTTCCCACTGCAGTGGGGCTGCAGCACAGGCCTGGCTGTGCCCCTGCAACCACATGGTGGGGAGTTCCTGCCCTGGCTCCAGCTGGTGCTCTGGAGGTGGTCACTGTCCTGTCAGCACTGGGAAAAGCTGGTGCACTTCAGGCAAAGCCAGCAAGGGCTGCTCTGTCACACAGTAGTTCAAGATCACCTGTGCTGGCCTAATCACTGGGTCTTCCCGAGGTCTGGCTGGCAGGAGGGTGGTGGGCAGCCTGTATGACAAGCAAGAGCAGAAGGAAGACCAGGAGCATCATAACCTCACGCAGCCCTTCCCTAGGCAGATGTCTGCTGCCCAGTTTCTGAGTGTTCCCAAAAGCTTTGCTTCAGAATGAGCTGATTTTGGCCAAATCAGAAAAGCCGACAAACCAAGTGCTTCAGCTCGTGCTCTGAGACAGGCTTACTTGTGCAGTCCCCTTGGCTTGATACGTGCAGCACTTAAAAAAGTGATGGCCAGAGCAGCAGCTGGGCTTGGAAAATGCTTGTGATTTGTTCTGGGCTTCCACCTGCAGTGCAGTTGGACCCTGTGCCAGAAGGTGGGTGGGACACAGCTCACTTGGCTGGCTGTGCGAGGAGGCATCTGTGGCTTGTCCGTGACCTGCTGCCAGTGCTGGAAGGGTGATGCATCCCAAAGGGCACCAGTCCTGCAGCACTGGGTTTTTGTGGCCAGGTGTTGGTAGCAGGGGGGGCTACAGGGGTGGCTTCTGTTAGAAGCTGCCAGAAACTTCCCCCATGTCACCAATGCCAGCCGGCTCCAGGACAGACCCACTGCTGGCCAAGGCTGAGCCCCTCAGGAGTGACAGTAATGCCTCTGGGATAACATCTTTAAGAAGAGAAAGAAGGTTACTGTGCAGAGGAAAAATTGCAGCAAGAGAAGAACAGAGTGAGAATGTGAACAACTCTGCAGACACCAAGGTTAGTGCAGAAGGAGGGGCAGGAGGTGCTCCAGGCACCAGAGCTGAGGTTCCCCTGCAGCATGTGCTGCTGCCCATGGTGAGGCAGCTGTGCCCCTGCAGCCCTGGAGGAGCATCGGGGTGCAGAGACCCCCCTGCAGCCCTGGAGGAGCCCACGCTGGAGCAGTGGATGCCCAGAGGAGGCTGTGACCCCGTGGGAGGCCCGTGCTGCAGCAGACCCCCTCCTCCCCACGCGGGCCCAGGGTGGCCGGGCAGGGAGGAGCGGGGGATTCGGGGCAGGGAGGAGCGGAGGATTCGGGGCAGGGAGGAGCGGAGGGTTTCGGGCCGGGACTGCTCCACCGGCCGTCGCCGGGGCTGCTCCTCGGGTGCCCCTCACGGGTGTGACTTCGCCGGTGGGATGTGGGCCAGGGCCAGCACGGGCAGTGCCAGCAGAGCTGCTGAGCTCGGGGCCAGCTCTCCCACAGCATTGCTGCACTGAGGCTCTTGGAGGGAGGGAGCTGTGGGACACCCCATTGAGAACTTCCTCCCTCTTCCTCAGGAATGTCGCCTGATCACAGAGTCTGCACTTGGGTCTCTGCCTTAGCTGTTCCTGTGATGATGGGGACCCTGATCCCAGCCTGTGCACTGACCTCCTCTCCTGACCTGCCTCATCACTGTGGGATTTTCCAGTGCTCATCTGACCACTGTCACCATCCCTGCTCTGCTCCCATTTACCGCGGGCCTGGCCTGTGCTGGGTGCCCTGCCTGTGCCACTGCCAGCTCAGTTCCCACTCACCTGTCCTGGCACAGCTCCACTGCTCCCTGACAGCAAGTCCTGTGGGGTGCACAACACTGCCCGTGCTGTGCATAAATTAAAACTTTACGGATAAGACCTGAACAGCTTCCCAGAGAAGGCCCCAACCCATTCCTTGACTTGCCTGACAGCAAAGCTTGCCAAGCAAGACAAAAGTGCTGGCTACTCCTTGCCTCCCTACCTCTGATTTCCTATAAAATTGTGCCACAGCGAGACTGAGGCTGTAGAAGGGAAGAAGATGGGACAGGTTACAGCAGGGAAAACCCCCATACACAGCTCAGCCTGCCTCGAAGGAAGCACAAGCAAGCCCTTGGCAGTAAACTCTTTATTGGCAAAACAAGGGTGTGGGTCTGTGTGTGCTGTTGAGGGCTCTTCACCTCTCCTGCCACACCCCTGGCTCTCCTCAGACGGGCTGTGAGTGCACAGATCTGCGCTGTGCCCCGGCCTGGGCAGGGGGCTTCAGCCCCGCAGGAGGGACGGGCTGGAGGGGACACTCTGGGTCTGCAACAGGCCCTTTGAAACCCTGTTCAGTGCTCAGTGCAGGCTCAGGCTGATTGATCTGCTCTAACACTGAGTCAACAATCCGATCTGCCATGGACCTTATATCCACAGAGTTGGCTAAGGTGGTTGACTCCACACGAAGTTTTTTCTCCAAGTTCTCCTCCACTGTTGCAAGACCC
Source organism: Pachyramphus minor (assembly GCA_013397135.1). Classification (NCBI taxonomy): domain Eukaryota; kingdom Metazoa; phylum Chordata; class Aves; order Passeriformes; family Tyrannidae; genus Pachyramphus; species Pachyramphus minor. The sequence continues at coordinate 102,361 of VYXB01005056.1, read as the reverse complement.
TCAGGCTCCACAGTCTTGGCATGGCCCGTCTCTTCTGCATGGTGCTGTGGTTCTAAGGCAGGCAACTTTGCTCCTGTGATTGCTTCCAGGCTCTGCTGTTCAGATGCTCCAGGGAATCCTGGCTGCAGCTGTCTGTTGGAATCATTACCTCCGGGAAGCTCCAGGATTTCAGTTTGCTCACAGGTAGAGTCTTTTTCAAACTGAGAAGCTGCAAAGGATTGCAAGGTGCAGTGAACACTCTCAACAACTTCTCTGGTAAGATTTTCAAGGGAAGACTGTGTAGATGCTCTGTCCGAAGTGGCTATTTCATTTTTCTTGGATTTGCCTGCTTGGGTGGCTCCTTCATCAGCAGGCTGCTCCTTCTGCCTGGCTGCTGCCCCTGGCTCAGAAGCTTTGGACGTGCTGGATGCCAGACGCTCCCCCAAGACCTCCAGCACAGTCGCTACAAGCTCTTTGGCCACTGCTTCCATTTCCTGACGGCGATCTAGAAAAGGCTCTGAAAGCTCTGCTCTCATGCAGCTGCCAAAAAATCTTCCTCTGATTGCCTGGGCAATCCTCCTTAGGCAGCTGACACGCTGATCCCCGCGAAACTTCAACCTCTCCAACACTTTTTGCACCACAGCCTCAGCCAGCTCTTCAAGCTTCTGGGCTTCTGTTGATTGTTCAAGCAGGGCTTTGGCAGCAGGCTTCCTCTGGGATCGAGCACGAGTGCTCTTGCTGGCACCTTTCTGGCCCAGATCAGCTCTGGTGTAGATTTGGCTCGATTTCAGGGGAGTCTTCCTGTTCTTGGGCTGAGGGGGGCAGTATGGTTTTTGAGGCTTCAGCCGCTGCTCTGCCTGGTGGGAAGCATTGGTGGTTCTCGACAGTTTGGGGCCATGCTTTGATTTGGCCAGAGGTGGCTGAGTCCTTTCCTGAAAGGTGACACCAGGTTGTGGCTCGCTGTTGCCTGGACAAGTGCTGAGGCTTCCCACAGGTCCAGGACAGCAGTCTGCTTTAGCCAGACAATGAGGGCAGGAGAGAAGGGCTTCCCTCAGGACTCCACGTGCTTGCACATGGCCCTCACGCCCGTGCCCACCCCAGCACGCCGCACCAGCTCAGCTCTGAGCCAGGCAATCCTTTCCTGGCTACGAGGCCCGTCCCACAGCACAGCCCTCACCTCCTGAGCACTGAGCACCTCCCCTGCAAGGAAAGCCCCAGCCCTCAGCACCACCTTGTGCCCAGGAACACATCGCTTTGCCCACCTCTTTCCGTATCAGCATCTGCTCTGACTGATGCCTGTGCCTGGTCAGATAGTCCCTGTACTGATTGAACTCCTTCAGAGTGCAAACCACCTATGGAGGGACAAGGGCAGCACACCCCAAGCACTGTCAAGCCCCGCAGAACTGCCCTCCCCGAGACAGCCCGACCCCAGTGGGAGGGGAGCTGCTCCTCTGCTCACCATTGTCCCACTGCCCCTGGGGTCAGAGCCCTGATTTCCCCCCGGCCAGGGCTGAGCGATGCTCCTCGCCCCGGCTCCAGCCTCGCCCCGGCTGCCCCCTCATCACACAGGCAGTGTGGGGCAGCCTGACAGGAGCAGGACTGGGACTTCCCAGGGGCATCTTGGCACCTTTTCTGCTCCCAGGGAAACCAGCCCACAGCCCTGCCCTCTGCCCACAGCAGGAGGCTGCAGCAAGTGCTCTGGGAACCCGCTTGGAGAGGGCTGTTCTTGATCAGCCCGACACCCAAACCTACGTTATTGTCACGGGTGATGAAGCCCTGTCTCCTCAGCAGCTTCAGGACATCCTTGCGATGGTGGTAGTCCCTCAGGACGGGGTCATGCAGGCAGTTGTATTCTATAGTGAGGTGGTGGTTGTAGGGGTCGTCCAGGGTGAAATAAGGAAATGGCTGGTGAAGCTGTAAGAGAGATTTTCCAGAGTGTGAGGGAGTCAGGAGAGAGCAGCAGAGAGGTGCCACACAGTACTTGTGAAAAGGTGAAGGTTGAAGATAAAGTCTTCTCCATCTTTCTGAAGGCACAGAGACCCACAGAGCCAGACTGTAGGGCCAGGCTGGGCTGTGATGGGCTGGGGGAGAAAAGACAAAACCCACCCGCAAATTGACATCTTGTGCCACCAGGAAGAAATGCAGACCCGTCCACAAATGTAACTTCCAAGTGAAAAAGTCAAGCCCAGCATTCAAATGCAGCCAATGGAGAATGCAGGAAAGAGTCTCCTCAGCTGAGGCAGCCCAAGGGCTGTGCTGACTGACTCTGCCCTGGGAATGAGCAGCACAAGCTGGAGGAGGCAGAGAACAGTGTGTGCATTCCCCAAGAAGGGAAGGCAAAGCTACTCCAAAGACACCAAGGGAAGCAGGAGAAGGCTGGAGTCCCCCTCAAAGGTGCCCCAGAGCCTGGCTGGGCAGTGCTGGATGAGCTGGAGGAACACATTGCCCCAGCACCCCGACACAAAGTCACCTGCTGTGTGTGTGGGCCCTGCCACACATGTGCACAGTGCCAGAAACCAGTGCAGAGAACTGACAAGTCCTTTTTCTCTGTCTTCCAGAAGCTTGGAGCTTCCCTGCACTGCCCAGCCCTGTCCAACTGAAGGGCTGCAGCTCCTCCTATAGAGCAGGTGGCCACAGGAACTCCTCTGCCTGATGGAGACCCCATCAAAGAGGAGAGCTGATCTATCCCTTTCTACTTGCTTTACCTTTTCCCCCAGCTTTGCCCTGCAGAAGACAGGGTTGGATCCGGGCTTCACAGGGAACTTGACTGCGAGTGGGAGGTCCAGCAGTTTACGGTCCATTTCTCAAGTATCTCCTTCTCCCAGCTGTGGTGTTCTGGGGCCAGGCTGTGAACACGCAGACACCTGCACAGCACTTGCAAGAGAGGACAGGTCCTGAGGCCTTAGAGCAGTCCCTGTGTCCCAGGTCCCCGGCTGAGCCCTGTCTGTTGCCCAGTGCTCCCCCTGCTATCTCCTGGTGCACTCAGCAGTGCCTCTGCCTTTTGGCAGGACACCAGCAGTGAGATGGTGCTCCACAGGTCCTTCCAAGAGCTTTCATGGTGTTGTGATCCTGCACTGACTCCAGATGGGTCTTGCTCTGGAGGCACAACAGGTGGTCTCAATAGACCCATGGAGCATTGTGACATCATAGTGATGTCACATCACTGCATTGTCACACCACTGTGATGACATCCTGTCACACAGAAAGTGTCCACCAAACCCGTGGGGGGGACCCCCTGGAGGCCCCTGTAGCCTCCCATTATGTGTGACCCGGCTGAGAGAGCTCATGTGCCCAGGCTCCTTCATCCCACTCTGTTCTGTCAGTCTGGGAGGCAAAGCAGGTCCTCGCCAAAGGAAGAAATGTGAGGAACTGCCACACCAAAGACACCTGGTTTGGGCTTTGCTTTTCCTCTTCTCCGTTTTTAGACCTTCTTCCCTGTCATGGCCAAGCAGCTGCAACTCAGCCAATTGCATCAAACTGGATATTTGGCCCATCCCTGTCAACATCTAATTCTTGATTCACATCTTGAGAAACAGAAGAGAAACACAAGCTGAGGGAAATCCCTGTCCTCCCCTTTACTCAGGCTCCCCCTCAGCCCAGACACCTCTCTGTCACCTTCCCAGTCTCCCCTGCCCTCGTTTCTGCTGCTTTCACTTCCTACCCCTTTTTGGCTGGATTTGGCAAGGTCTCCAGTGCCCGTTCCTCCAGCCCCTCAGGTTCATCGGGGCAGCTTTTCCCCCCGCAGAGCTCCTGCTCATTAAACCAAGGCAAGAGACAGGCACAGCCATCTGCTGGTTGTGCAACAGGGAAACAGCGAGGGGCACAGCCCAGGGATGGTGTTCCTCTGCTTCCAAAGCAGTTTCTCCAGGTGCTCCAGCTGCAACTCTTCTGTTCAACAAGTGGAGGAGCAGCACCAGCCTCAAGGGCTGCGAGCTCCACTGCATTCAGCTGACACAGCCTGTGATGTTTTGAGCATGGTGATGTCTCTGCAAGGAAATCCACTGAAGTTTACAGCACAGAAATGCGGGAGCTTGGCAAAAGCAGGAGAAAGGTCTCTGCCCAAAGTCTTGGCAGGGGCTAAGGAAAGCAGTGCTCCTCCAAGCAGTTTGGGCCCCTTTCTGGGCTGCAAAACTTAGTTTGTCCACATTTACTGCTTTCCTTGATGTGTTGGAAAACCCTGGATGGAAACTGGTCCAGCTGATCTGAGCAGAATCTGCCCGTGACCTGCTGGGAACAGGCAAAGCCAGGCCAGGTGTCTGTGGCAGAGCATTGTTCCCATTCCCTGGGAAGGGCTGGGAATGGGAATGCTGCTCCATGGCCAGGCAGAACTGGCAGGTATGGCTGATGTCTGAGTGCTCCCGGTCATTTTTACCAGGGATGCTTACACTGGGTAGAGACAGTGCACAAGGAGAAATGTCACCAACTGGCACAGACACATCCATGAACTGCCAAAAGCCATGTGCTCTCAGTGGGAACAGCAGAACGAGTGATTCCAGTGGGATCTAGGAAGACCCATTTCTGAAGAGAAATGAGTGGTTTCTGACACACCTTCTCAGGGCAGGTGTGCTAGGAGTCTGTAGGCTTTTTTAAGTGGTAAAACTCCAGAGTGAAATACAGCGCTATCAAAAAATGCATTACACAAACACTATGATGATGTTTCGGTAAAATAAATATCTATTTCCCTCAAAAACTGTTGGCGTTACTGTTTAACTGCTTTTATGTAATTCGTTCTCCAATTTGTTTCTCTTCAAGAAACCTGCAGTGTTAAGACCCCATGTGAGATTTCCAGGTTAAAACATAAATCCAAGCTCATAACTATATTTTCAATCCCTTTTTCGCCGCCCTGTCGCGGCATTTTTAGCAAGCCACTCTGGTCCCACAGGTTGCCGGCAAGCAGCTCACAGGCTCTGTCAAACCACTCACACCCGCTGCCGCGCAGCGCTGGGGACTCTGGGCCGAGGCTGATGTCACAGGAACAGCCACATTTGTGCGGCGCCAGCAGCTCCTGCGGCTGCAGGAGGAGGACGGCGGGAGGGAAAAGCTCCCGGAGCGGGCCCGGCAGCCCCGGACCCGCGGCACGGCGCTCACTCCGCCACTCACGAACCTGACGGGCAGCGAGGCTCTGCTGGTCTGTGGGCCCTGAGCAGAAATTCATCAGTTATTCCAGGAAACCTATGTGAACCAGGGAGATTTTATCCACCCACACGGACAAATACTGCAATATTTGCCGTTAGGAATTACAGCCTGCAAAGAGTTTTGCTCTTGTGCGTCTATGCGGTTTTGGCTTTAAACTAGCATAAAACTAAAAAAGAAAGGGAAAAATAATAACAAGAAAAAAGAACAGCTCCGGTATCTACAGAAGGACCCGCAGTTCTCTGGCTGTACCAGAGGGTGAACAGGGCTGAGGGGTAGCGACGGTTCTCTCGGGCGGGCACTGTCAGGGACACGGGACGGTACCCGGAGGCACCAAGCCCAGCTGCGACAGCCGGGGCTGGGTGTGCGGAGGAGCCTCATCGGTGTCCTCAGGGGGCAGCCAGCCTGTTTTCCCCGATCTTGCGCCCGCCCCGCTCCCGCTCCCGGCCCCGCTCCCGCTCCCGGCCCCGCTCCCGCTCCCGGCCCCGCTCCCGCGGGTACCCGCGCGCAGCACCCTCACACGGGTCCGCCCCCGCCCCCGAACCGCGCGCGCCCGCCGTCCGGAGTGGGCGTGGCTGCTCC
>VYXB01005056.1:0-96389 GCA_013397135.1 Pachyramphus minor | reverse complement strand
GGGGCCAGGGCCGGCCGGTGGGGGCTGTGTCGGGGCCCGAGGCGGGCTCGGAGGGGCCCCGAGCGGCGGGAGCGGGAGGGCCGCAGGGCCGGTCCCGGGGGCGCCTCGCCCGGACCCGGGAGACGGGAACCCGCGTTGAGCCGGCCCCGCCAGGGCTTCGCCACGGCCCGGAGAGGCTTCCGTAGCCGGTACCGCCGGCTGGAGGCTTCGCGCCCTTCTGTGTCCTGCGAAGTCTGGAGCACTTCTCCATCCCGCTGCGTTTCGTCCCTTTAAAATGTTTTAAAGGAACAGGAATAGTTCTGGATCTATGCGCTGACCCGAGAGCTGCCTCATGGCGTACAGTTGGGAGGCACTGTGGTGTTCTTCCTGGCAGGCCTGGCTTTAGATGCGGTTTATTGCCGCCGAAGTGGGGTTTTGTACGAGTGGGCTTGGTGTGGATGCTCTGTAGCCGTCCCAGGACTTGGTCAATCGAAACAGGTTGTCAGTACAATTCTGGAAAACAGTTGTATCTCCTTATTGAAAATCTTTTGGGTACCATAGATGTTTCTGTGATCCCAGGATATTGTTTGTAGCCTAAATGCTTGAAAATAGATCAGGTGAGATATCTGAATATTGATAAGCCCAAGTTGGATAAAAGAAATGCCGTCTTTCTGAGTACAGAATTTGGTGGTGTTTGCAGTAGGAGAATTAACTGAATGTTAAAAACAATGACAGTGACTTGAATTAACCTTTTGTAAGTATCTATACAGCGGCTTGTAATTGAATGTCTCTGTAACAGAGATGCTTTTGAACCTGGGTTCATTTAATTTTCTGTAATGAATAAGGATCCTTTTACGGGACCAGTTTCCAAAAAAAAGCCAAGTGAGAAGACTTCAGCAAAGATCAGTCATGATATAATTTTCTCTTTAATTTTTGTGTGACTTTTAATAGTTTTGTGATGGAAGGTGGCTTCATTTGACCTGAGTTGGCCCGTGGAATTCAGTTTACATTCTTGCAGATAACTTTGTGGATGTCTCCTCTGTGGAAATAAAATCTTACTTGAGCAGGCTAAGAGTAAAATCTGTTTGCCTGTAATCCAGAGGAATTAATTAAGGTCAAGTTGGGAATGTGGCTGGAGTGTTAATTGCTCATAACAGTGCTGCCTTGACTGAAATGTAAGAAGCATGTAATTAATTCTTACCTTTAATTGGCTAAATTCTCTGTAGCACTTTCCTTTGCTCTTGTAGTTCCTAGATGACCTAGGCAGTGATATTGACCTAAATTCTCCCCCTTGGCCAGGAAAGGAGAGTGCCATCCCTAATTTAATTGTGGGTGGTGATCAGTTCTCTGTAACTGCACGTTTTATTTATAACTGCATCTGTAGGAGCCAGGTATTGTGTGTAGCTGCAATTTGTTAGACTTTGGCAGGAGCTGACACTGGCTGTCCCAGCATTTGTCCCCTCTGTCCTGCCTGTGTGGCACTGTCCTGCACAGGTGAGCTATTGCCTTGTGAACTGAGCAAAGGAATGTACACGGGCAGGAGGAGGATTTGTTGTTTAGCCCTACCTGTGGTTGTTGTCAGTATTTATACTGCAGTCGCGATGGTTGTCTGGTTATTTGGACCTACTGGTGCATCATATTAAGAAGTCTTGTGAGGTGCTTATGAGAGTTCATTGAACTGCTGAGCAAGTATACTCCTTTCTTTTTTGCTTCAATTTATTCGTTCATAGTCCTGTTCTTTGCTTGTCTACAGGTTTGCTTTGACTCCTTGTGCTTCCTCTGCAGGAAATACTTTTTTTCAGGTAAGAAATGGTGACTAAGAGCTCTTGGTTTGTCTTTGCGGTCAAAATGCCAGTAGCTACATGGGCTGTGTATTTCTGAAAACCCTTTTGGAACCAGTGGCTCTTCAGGTTTTTTGTGAGTGCAGGCACCAGGCTAAGTGCCCATGTGGGTGTATACTGTGTCCATGCTGACTGACTGCAGGTAATAGCACCTACTGGAATATAAATGCTGCTTTATGGGGCTTGTTAGTTTGTTGACATGCCTTTGTGTTTTACAGGGCTTGAGAACTTCCAGCCAGCCTTGTTTAAGTGTAGCCAGCTGCAGTCTGCCTTATTTTTTTCATAAACCCACTTGAAATAGAATTATTGAAATTGATTAAAAAAGAAATCTGTCTGTATCTGTTCCACCTTTAGCTTGGTAGCCTGCCTGGAAAGAGAGGAAGCACTACTGCTTAGTGTGGGGTGGTGGTGGGTGGTTTTCGGTATGAAGTTAACACCAAAGAGCTTCCCTGATTCCCAGCAAGTGGAGAATATCCTCTATTGCACAGAGTCCTTGAGTCAGGAAACTCTCTTGTATGCTCTAGATGTGGAGCTGAGCATCCTTATGCTAGACCTGTGTGTCAGTTGTGTAAAGACAGTGCTGTTGGTCAGGTCTGAGTTAGGATTTTAGTTAGGCTTAAAAGCATGTGTTGGCATAACAGAGGTTGTGAGTACACCAGGCCTGAATCGCTTCCTCCCTGTCCTGTAGTTTGCTAATGGCCTTTTTTATTCTATGATCCCCTGTATTTCTATCAGTCCAGAGCCTGTGCTGCAGCTGTCTTCTCTATATTACTGTTATCAGTCTTACACAGAAATGCACTGATGTTTTGTTTGTTTGTTTTTCTTGCTGTCCTTTCATCTCAGAGCTGGGAGACAGGTCCACAATCAGCCTTGAAGTGCACACTTTTCTTCCCTTTTTATAATAAAATGGGGGAGTCACATCCTTTTTACAGTGTGGCACATGCACAGATGATGTGTCTGCTTAATGAGTTAATGAGTTATCTTCAGTAAAGACAATTTTTCATCAAAGCCCATGGCAGTCTAACTTGGAACATTTCCTTTTATTTGACTATCATGAAAATATCCTTTATCGACAAGTAGGGTAGATTTAGTCCTGTCCAAGCAGGAAGCACTGGAATAAAGCTGAGAATGTCATGTCTAGGTGTCAGAGCACTGTGTATTGACTGGGTGCCCTGGGGGATTTTCAGTGGTCAATATTGCAGGTGGTATAAATTATCTGTGAAAAAGGTTTCTCAGACTTTTTTTTTTATGGATGCTTTTACAGGTAGACTTCTTCCAGGAGTCATAAGTCCAAGTTCAGTTATTGCTGCAGGTATTGTAACCAGATAATTTTTGTGCTTTCTGACTTCCCCCCTCCATTTTCAGTCATGACATTTTCATCTGATAGCTAAAATTGAAGTTGATGGTTACTGATAAGAAAAATCTTAGGTTCAGCATCCTGCCATAAGTGTATACTGTGCTGCTGGAACACCCAGAGCAACCTCGGAGCCTGGGGCAGGACATCAAAGCTGAAGAACTAATTGGTCAGCTTACTGACCATGCATAGCCTAATTAAACTTCTGTCTGATATGTGGGTTGCTGTACAATACCGGGGTGTTTGCAGAAGGGGTGTGGGTGGTAGTGCTTCAGAGCCACTTAATTCTTGAATGTGTGAGCAGACTCTGAAATATGGGTATTGACTGCAAAGTGGTGGTGGACTCAGAACTCTGGTGCTGTAGTCAAGCAGACTGTGTGTAAGCAAATGGAATTTGTATTCTTGGACTGTGCCCATTTCTTAAAACTGTCTCTCTTTAAGAAGCTCCGTGTTGTCTTGGTAAAATAGTGACATGGAGCCCACACGTGATTCTTGTCCCGATCTGTCATGCAAGGCTGCTCTGACAGCACCTGATCCAGGGTTCAGTAGGTTCAACCTTCGGCTGCTACAGCACCACCCTAGACCAAATATTTAAATGTAGTCCCACTGTAAGTCGGTTTTTCTAAGGAGTTTTATGGGATTGTTGTTTGTTTTGCTTCTGAGGGAGTGTAGAATAGCAGTGAAAAGCAGTTGAATTTTTTTTCCTTTTCCACATTTAATTTTTATTTGTCAAAGGCACTTTGAGCCCTCAGGTACCCATCAAGCAGGACAATAAGGTCTTTTTTTGGGATGGTTAGACTCAGTGCATTCAGCATCCTGAGGTGGTTTGTCCTGGTTCTGGCCAGGAAAGGGTTGATTTTTGCAGTAGCCAGGAGGAGGCAGGGGCTGGGCCTGGCTGGTCTCTGTTATTGGGCTCTACCTGTAGTGGTGAATCACATGTGAATCCATCGCTCACCTCTCCTGTACACTTTTGTTATGAATATTGTTGCTGTTACCTTGGGTGCTACCTTTGGGAGTCCATTAAAAATCTCATCCAGTCTGTGAGGGCAAGAGGGAAGGATGATCTTCCCCAGGTTTTCAATCCCTCTTTCTGCTTCAGGCATGTTACAACACCTTTTGTGAATTTTGAATTCCCTTTGGATGTTAAGGAAAGCATATTCTTGTTGCTAAGTCTGTCAGGTCTCCTCAATGTGGTCTGCATCATGTTTAGAATTAAGAAAGATATTTCTAGGGAGGTCTTTCAGAGATTTGCCCTGAGGATGGACAGTCATGAGTGGATTGTGGGACGGTATGGGCCAGTATTTGGAGGACTTCTCTCTTCTGATGGTTTGGAAGTTCACCCCTGAATAACTACAGGACCCTGATAAAGTGATAAAATATGCGAAAGAAAAGTGCTGTGGCAGTTGCAGAGAGGCACAATGTTTATGCGACCTGTGAGGTGGCGGAATGCCAGGGAAGAAGGTGTCCAGTGCCTGAGAGAATTAGCTGTGTTGGAGGTAATCCACAGGGGACTTCTTTTTATTTGAATCCAGAGGAGGTTGAGTGCACCCAATCCGTGTGGCAGAAGGCTGTACAGAGAGTGCTGTTGTCCTACACCAACTCACTGGCATTGCTGTCAATGAAAGAAGGAGGACAAACAGGACTACCTGACTGGCAACAGAGTCCTCCTCCAACCTGCGCCTCAGCTGTGGAGAGACTGTCCAAGACTGTGGACAGACTCAAAAGACTCAAGCAAAGTAGAGAGGGAATGTCCCTGCCCTGCTGGTATGGACCAGAGTCTCTGCTATTGGGAGAAGTGCCACCCAGCTCGAGAGAGAGGGGACACACCACGAGGTAACCTGTGGGTTTGCCTGCATGACCATGCAGAGGATATGAAGTGGGATGGAAAACTCACCTCTGCCCCAGCAGCACAGGTACTGTGTGAGTTGAGAGGGTGAACAGCCACCACAGCAAATTCTTGAAGAGTAAATGTTGCTCTAGTTTCCTGACAGAACAGGAGGGCTGATGTTACTTCCCATCTTTTTGAAGGGACCTGCAGTTCCTGTTTACAGCAAGTGGGCAATGAGTGCTAGGACCAGAACTAGAGGGGCCCTGCCTCCAGCCAGGTGGACAACTGGATCTACTGAACCTTGTGGATGCTATGGCCTTGCACATCAGACCCACAAGAGTGTAAGGCCTTAGTTGCCACCAGTGCACAATGTGCCCCAATGCAATGAAGATACGTAGGGGCGGAATCCATCTCTATTTCTAGGGTCACAGGGGGATCCCAACAGCTGACTGTACTGGAAGTTGAAGTGTCTGACTGGGAATGTATGGTAGAAACACCCCCTTGTGACTGCCCAAGAGGCCCCACCTATCCTTGGAATTCCTCGGGAGATGCTGTCTCGTGCCTGGTCTCTGAGAGGGCCCCTCTGCTGTGGGAATGCTGAGGGTTGGCGAACAACAGGTACGGATTGCTGCCACAGCAGTGTGATGTCAGCAGCACTGCACAAACCGGGACTCTGTGACCCCAGCCAGGACATGATCCCTGAACTGGAGAGCCAGGGAGTGGTTAGCAAGACTCACTCCCCTTTACTAGGGCTGTATGGCCAGTGTGTAAGTGCAGTGGAAAGTGGAGACTGACAGTGAACTATCGTGGCCTGAATGAAGTCACCTGACCACTGAGCACGGCTGTGCTGGACATGCTGGAGCTTCAGTATGAGCTGGAGCCCAGGGCAACCCAGTGGTGCCACTATCAACATTGCCAATGAGTTCTGCTCCATTCCTTTGGCAGAGCAGTGCAGGCCACAATTTGCCTTCACTTGGAGGGGTGTGCAGTACACCTGGAATGGACTGCCCCAGGGGTGAAAACACAGTTCAGCCATTTCCATGGACTGACCCAGAGTGCACTGAAAAGGGTGAGGCTCCAGAAACTTACAGTACATTGATGACATCGTCATGTGGGGCAACACAGCAGAGGCAGTTTTTGAGAAAGGGGGGAAGATAATCAAAATTCTTCTGAAGGCCAGTTTTACTCTAAAGTCAAGGAATCTGCCCAGGAAATTCAGTTTTTAGGAGTAAAATGGCAAGATGGACTTCATCAGATTCCAGTGGACATGGTCATCAAAATAGCAGCTGTGTCCCTTCCAACCAGCAAGGAGGAAATAGAAGCTTTCCTGGGCTCTGTGGGTTTTTGGAGGATGCGTATTCCAGATAAGTCAGATTGTCAGCCCTCTCTATCTAGTGACCTAGAAGAAGAAGGATTTTAGGTGGGGTCCTGAACAACAGCAAGCTTTTGAGCAAATTAAACTGGAAGTTGCTCATGCAGTAGCCCTTGGGTCAGTCAGGACAGGACAAGATAAGAAAAATTTGCACTACACTGGAGCTGCAAAGGATGGTCCTTCCTGGAGTCTCTGGCAAAAAATACCTGGGGACACTCAAGGACGACCCCTGGGGTTCTGGAGTCAGAGATACAAAGGATCCGAGGTCTGTTACACCCGAACAGAAAAAGAGATCCTGGCAACTTCTGAAGGGGATTTTGCTGCTTCCCAAGTGATTGGCACTGAGGCACAGCTCCTGGCACCCTGAGGGCCAGTGCTGGCCTGGATGTTCAAAGGCAAGGCCCCTTGTTTGCTGAATGGCACTGCCGCTGTGTGCCATAACTCCTGTGGACAGTCGGGATGGGCTGCTCCAGATACATCAGCCGGGAGCTCCTACTGCAGCTTGGTCCAGCCAACAGCACCCCAGCTCTCCTGCCCTGGGAGACATCTAGGAGGTGTAGACCTCACCATCATGGGCTAAATGAACTCAACAGATGTCTTGGGGGGACTGCCATTGACTGGAAATGATACCCATGCTTGTGTGTGTGTATATATTTAGAAGGTGTGGGATTTTTATATGATGTAGATGGTATAGAATAAAGGATGGATTATGTCCTGGTTCTGGACAGGACAGGGTTAGTTTTTGCAGTAGCCAGGAGGGGACATGGCCAGGACCTGGAGGTGTATCTCTACCACCTCACTGTTATTTTCTGGGGGGTGGCCAGGTTGGCATGGCTGGGAAGGGAACATTCACATGTGAATTGCTCACCTCTCCTGTACACTTTTGTTTTGAATATTCTGTTACTGTTTGTTTTCTTATCTCGTTGTTTCCAGTAAATTGCTCTTACCTCAACCTGTGATCTTTACTTTTTGTGCCTCTGACTCTCTCCAGCCACTGCAGGGGATGGGGAACAGGAGGGGGAATGAGTGAGTGCCACCTGGTTTGGGGTGGTTTCAGTGGGAACTCTCACTTGGACAATACCGTTCCTAAACTATGACAGGTTCTATACAGCTTCAGTTAGGTAGAAACCAGGAGAAATGGCATTGGAGTGCCCAATCTGCAGCCTCAACTGGGCTTCTGGGAACGATTCAAGTGGCTGTTTGTGCCACTCCTGCAGTGCAAGGAAACCTGTGTGTATAGACAGGAACTGGATTTATAGATGAAGAAATTGTTCTGGAGAAACTCTTTCGGTTCATTTCTTGTATGAGCAAAACACGGCTCCTTCTGCCACATGATGAGTGGTGTTTGTCCAGCTGAGCTTGTCTTTGTTACCAGGAGAGGACTGCTTAGTTAGTGGGTGGTTAGTTAATGCTGCAGCACCTGGTGCACCAGAGGAGGAGTAATAATAAACTTACTGGTGACTTTTATTTGACAAAGGGTAAATAAATGATGGAGAAATTTGATGTGGATATGCAGAGGGAGTATCTCTGTATCTGTAAGGGTCTCTTAAGTTTCTTTCCAATCTGGATCACAGCAGCTTCCTGACCTGTAATGAAATACTTCCACATTAAATTAATGTTCTAGAGGTGTTATTCTATTATTGGGGTATCGTAGAGAAAATATTTTTCTGAACTATGAACTACTTTTAGTCTCTGAAATCACATGACTTATGTTTTTCCTTCCCTGTAGTTGTACATCAGTGTTTGGAATGTTTGTGGCCACATAAACAAGTTTCTTCTAGGTGAGTATAAGCATAGATCCTTGGTTTTGTTAATTGTAGTTTTTCTTTAAGCCTTTGAAGCTTTACTTTAAAATTGAGGTCTTTTGTAATTCTTGCAGAGGTGCTGTGGGTAATATTTATCTACATTAAATTCTTACATCTTTGAAGACTATGCATTTTCAGTTGGAGGAAAAATGGGAGTCTCATTAAAGTCGGTTTCCACTAATGTTGCTTTATTTAAGAAAAACCTGCTTTATTTCATGTGGGTCAAATCTTTTTCCAAAATGTTTTTGCTTGTTTGGTGTTTAGGAATGTTTGTTTTTTACCTTTAGTGTGTTACAGGAGGAAAAAAAAGGGGAAACCAGAACCACTAAATACGACATGATCAAATGACTGAAAAGAATTGTTTTCAGTAATGAGTATTTATTTCTTTAATTGCACTTGGTAATTCAGATCGATTTTATTATAGAAAATATTTGGTTCTGTTCTGCTAAATTGCTCATATTCATAATTCCTGCTTCCATTTTGGTCTGTTGCAGTTTCACCACCAGTTTGAACTGAGAGCACAGTTACATGAAATGTTGCTGAGGGCATGAAAATGACATTCTCCATGTCCTGTAATCCTAGGGAGAGTGAGATCAGGCTCTGGGGAGGGTCGCTCATGTAACACCTTTTAGGTTTTTTCACTGATTACTTTGAGAAAGTCTTGGTTTCTGCCTTAGGAGGAGAGCAAATGTGGATTTTTACTGGTGTCAGTTGTGTTAATCTGCATGTATAAACTAGAGTAAAAGTAGGAGTCTGAAATCCAGTCTGTTTTAGGCTTTGAGGGAATGTGCTGAGGAATCAGCTGTACAACATTCTTATTGTGGAAATATTAAGTGTCAGTTCAGGAGCCAGTTTCAGTGTTGAGTGGCTTAAAGTTTGCCTGTACAGTTGTAAATTGAATCTGGGAAGCTTTTAAAGCAAAGAGTGAGTGCTGGTGAAGATCTAGTTGAGGATTTACGTTGTGCAAATAAAATTGCATATGCTGCAGTGTCTTGTTTGAAATGTGTCTTTTGAATAGGAAAAGGGAGGTGATGCAGCATTCTATGGAACTTGTTCAAATGTCAGAAGGTCTTCTTGCCCAGTTTGAATCTTTCTTGTTTCTTCTCCTGTTACATTTAAAAAAAACAAATAAACAACCCCAAACCCAAAAACTTGAGATCTGAGGCATAGTGGTGTGAAATAGTGTGAAGGACATCATCTGAAACATACAATCATGTCCTAAAACAAAGTCACCTGGCTGTGAAATGGTACCCAAAGAGGACAGGCAGGAATGTAGACATCCTTGGATGGATAGCTAGCACAGAAGCTGTTCCTGGGTGAATCCTTTTAACAGGTTTTACATCTGTTTTTGTGTGCAGGGTAAAATACAGCGAGCCCTACTTCATGGTAGCAGTGGTGCAGTAGTCGAACCCTGGTGGGCAGAGGTTCTTTTGTCTGCAGGCAATAAAGGCTGTTGCAGTCAGCTCCCTAAGTCAGTGCCAGTACAGTCTGTGGTCTTTAAGTGTTTGTGAGACTTGCACTTAGCCTTCCTAAGATGCCATGAGGATTGTATAATATAAATGGTGTGTGTGGATTCTGTTTTGCAGTCTGACATCATGGCTTTTCTCCTGCAGGTGTGTGGGGCAGCACAGCATGGCAGTGCTCAGCCACCTGCAGGCTGTTCCGATTGCAGTGGGGACTGTGCCCTGCTCTGCAGTCCATGTCCCATGGGGTGGGCAGATTGTAGGGCTGAGGCTTTGTTTTACTGCTGATGGAGGTGCGAGGCTGGTGTCGTGTGCAGGTGATACAAGTAAAAGGTCAAAACTAACTATTGCAGAGCAAAAAAAACCCTGATGTGCAAAATGTGAATGGACTTAGTCCTTGACAGTTCCATCCTGGGCATGTGGGTATGCCAGCAGGTTTGGAACACTGGGGAGGATGGCAGAGTCAACTTAGGCTTTGCAGGAATCAACTGTGAATGTGTTTTGTCCTAGAAGGAATCAAAACAAGCTTGTGTTGCTTGTTTAGGAAGGGCAGTGCTGCCTGCAGTACCCAGGGCAGATCCACGTGTGTTACCTCTCCAGGGAACACAGGACAATCTCTGGCTAGTTGCTTTTGCTCACTGGTTTTACCACTGCTTTTTATTACTGTCCTACCAGGTAGTCCTGCTGAATCACCACTGACGTACTGAGTGCCTCATAGGAACTGGAGTTTACTATCCAGAATAAAACTGACATTTTCAATGCAAAATATTACTATATTTATGTAAACTGTTGGAGTTTACTGTTCGCCTTTGTCAAGTCAGAGAACTACATTTGTTATTTCATGAAGTTCCTCTTTTTCTTCTCTATTTTATGTCAGAGGGAGGGAAATCCCTGGGTTTGGCATGGATACATAAAAGAATGAAGGAGAGAAGAGGCTGAATTGTGGGAGGGACCTGCATTTTTTCTGAGCTGCTTATGAAGCATTGCATTGAGACCATACAAAATTTGAAAGTGGGACTGATTTCAAGGCAGGGCTTTGGTGTGATACTATGTAAGGAATGTTTTAATCACTCAACAGGCATTTGGAAAACAGTCTTTGCCAAGGTAGGTGTGGTTTGGAAAAGGCTGCAGTGATTCTGCAGTTTCCAGAGAGAAGGTAGTAGAGGCTGTTATTAGTGAGAGTTTGCCATAACTGCTTGGGTTTGCTCTATCTGATAGTATGAAACATTTCCTCAGTTTCCGGAGGAACCCTCTTCTCTTGGAATTTGGTGATTCATCAGGTTTGGCACTGACAGCCTAAAACTGGAGAGGATAAAAACAGCTACAGGTGTATAGGTCCTGCACTGTTAGCAGAGCAGAAGGCTTGTTTTAGAAGTCCAAAATTGTGACCCCTGAAGGGATTGATTTAATGTGAGTGTATTCTCTTCTGCACTGCCCTGAGATGAACATGCCTTCTGATTGGCACCTCTGAGTGTCTGAACAGTTGAATAGCCTTTAAAGGTTAAATGCCTTCATGGTGACTTTGATGGGGAAGAAAGGACTTTCCCTTTTAAACAACATGTGCACTTCCAGTGATGTAGATTTAGAAACATTTGTGTTGGAAGTAGTGACTTGTTTAAATACTCAAGTGTTTTTTCCTGAAACAGATCTAATCTTTATAGTGAAATAAGTTTTGAGAAAAGCCATGCAGCTCTCAGGGTAGGCTGAATGACTTCCCCTGTTTTAGTCATGGTCTTGAGCACCTGAGAAAAATGTTTTCTCAGAGTTACCGGCGTGGAGAGCCTGCTTCTGTTCTCTTTTAGGTACCAAGTCAGAACAAACTGATTTTTATGAAGAAAATTTTAGAAGAGATATTCTGATGAAGTGTTCTTATTTCCAAGTTGTAGCTCTGACTGTGTCTGATCAGTCTGGGGTTGTTGGTTAACCTGTTTTAACATGGTTCCATATTTTTGAGTAGGCTTTGCAGGAGAGGACAGAGGCTGAAACATAAAATCTCCAAGTTGAGGCAAGTCCCTGTGTTCAGGGTTGCTCTCTGAGGAGTGAAGTTCTGCACGTGGTCGAGGTCGTGCTGGTGAAGTGCTGGTTGGTGTTGCCTCCTGGCCTGGTTTGTGCAAAGCCATGTGATGGCTCCCAGGGAAGGTCAGATCTCAGGATTTCAGTCTTGCCCTAAGGCCGTGTGTTTCAGGGTGAAATGGTTCAGATCCCCTGATGAGTAATTTATCTCATGTGATGTTCTATCGAGTATGTGTCTGCTTGAGGAAGCTGTTCCTGAAGTTGGCTGCCTGTGGAAAAGCCAGCCTGCTTTCATGGCATGCTCATCATGAGGACTGCTGGCTCATGGTGCAAACCATTGGTAGGATGTGAGAGAACCCAAAGCAGCCCAAGCTTCCAAACTTGGGAAGGGAGAGGAAAGAAGACTTTGGAGGAGGGGGCAGTGATAGGAGATTTTTGCCCATAGAGCTTTTTCCTCTCTTTCAACTTTGTGATCAGCTGCCTTGTAACAAGTGTGTCCAAGCGGGTGAAGTGCAATATGTGTGTGCTGTGTTGGTCAATGTTAGCTGACTCTAGCTGTGTTCAAAATTTTTTCATGGAATGTGTAGTTTCTGTAAATATGATTAAATGGCTTTGACTGTCTTATCAGATTTTCTTTTAGTTGTGATACTTGTATTTTTTTAAATACTTGACTGAAACTATAATAAGACCTTCCTCACCAAAGTTGATGTATTTATATATGTCCTGTTGCTGAAGTCAGGAGAGCTGTATGCTCCTCTCCAGCTCCGTGGAACTGAGCTGAGCTGAGTCCCCTGTGTCCAGGTGGCAGCTCTTGCGGAGGGGGACCACTGCCATTGCTTTTGGGAGTACGTTGGCTTGGCATGTCCCTCCTTAGTGAAAAAAAATTATGGGAAAGAATCATCTTGCAGGTGTCATTTCTTCCACAAGTATTCAGCAAAATGTGTCTGCTCCACATTTGGAGGCACGAAGTTCCATTGCTAGTCTGAGAAAGGGGTATTTTAATGATGTAAATCTGCAGAGAAGATAGTGGGTGTTTGAGTTGTGGGTTGATAAACCACTTAAAAATAAAATGTAGCTTTGCTGCTTAGATTTCCTTTTTGTTTTAATTATGAGATTCTAATGCAATGTAAACTATAAAATCCCAACCATCTTAACTTTTTCTTGATTGCCTTTCCCCATGAAAAGTTGTGGACTCCCGCTCCTTAAAAGTAATGAACTCCCACTCCAACCTTTAGAAGACTGGGCTGATTCAGGTCCATGCTGTGTGAACTCAGTCTGTTAATCAGACACTCCATAAAAGTAACTTTTTCAGTTTTTAGGTGGCTAGAATATTGTATCTTTTTGTGTGAATTTAGCTTAGAGTCAGTAGCATTTTTTCCCCATACCCTGCAGGCTGCTTTAACAGAGGTGAGGATCAGTATGAAATGTGCTTTAGAGGAAGGCAGCAGATGAGCTTCTGGTGGAGAAGTTCCTTTGCAGGGGGTGGTTGTATGGAGGTGGTTGGGCTGCCTCTGTGGCCAGCCCTTGGCAAATGGCCTGGCTTGCACAGTGTGGTGAAGGAGTAGCTTTTCCCTGCCATAGAAGCTTTATGACTTTGAACTTAGAGTCGTTCTTCACAATGTCAGTGCTTTCGTAGGTGCAGCGCAGTTGATACCACTGCTGTTTATGCCCTGTGTGAGCCAAAGCGCTGCTGCTTATTTGTGTGTGTGTTCCTTGTCCTTGTAGTGTGAGACTGGATGGTTTCTTACTTTAACTTGCATCCGTTTTGTCCTCTTTAATGGAGTCTTCAAGACACAGCCTTACTATAAGGATGATGCTACTGAATAAAACTTACTTGTGTTTTTTTTGGATCTTGGGAGCTTGAAGACTGCAGGAATGGATGATTATTTGTATTTTATAATTGTGGGGAATGACTGACAAAAACTCAGGAAGAATAGCACCTGAGCAGGCTTTCCACTAAATGTGTACCTTGAAAGAAATTACTCTGGCAAGATTTCTTAAACTTTTATATCAACTGTTGGAAATCTTAAGACTGTTTATATTTTCTGGTTAAAATGGTGGAGGATTTGGATGAAAGCAATGCAAATATGCAAGCAGTATAGACAGTCTTCTCAAATTGGTTAAAGAAACTACGTATTTCTGATGTCTTTGAACTCTATTGCACTTGTGGTGATGAAGTGACCTAGTGTTCTGGAGTGTTTCACTGTTGTGGTAGCTGTTGAAAGATTGTCATTGTGTTTGGTTTTGCCCACTTCCTGTTTACTGGATTCCTTGTTTTTGTCAAAACCGGGAGGAGGGGAGAGAATATTACGAAACTTCTGTCTCAGTTATGAATAAACATTGGGTTGCATGGTTCTTAATTGACCAGGAACTTGGACTGATGGACAGAGGTTGAGCTTCACTCTTTCATGGTCCAGTAGCTGCCACTTTGAACACATTTTGGAATAATTCTGCACACTTGGGGACCCTTGTTTAAGAGATGATTGCCACCATTACTTTCTGCAAACCAAAATTACAGCAGTCCCTTAACATCTAGCTTCTGGGGATTATAGTGCATAAGCTTCTTTTGTGTATGTCTTGATTAGTGATTGATATTTAATTGCATTTTTTCAGGGGAATAAAATCAGCAGTGTTGATATAACAAAATGACAAAACATCCTCCGAATAGAAGAGGGATCAACTTTGAGGTGGGAGCCCAGTTGGAAGCCCGTGACAGATTAAAAAACTGGTATTTTTTTAAAACCATTCATATTATATTAACTTTAAGTCTTTAATATCTTAAACATTTTATGTTGGTACAATATTTAGAGTCCTATTCATTGGTTTGTAGGAAAGTAGTTAATTTATTAAAGTTTATATACCAGTGATTGAAATGGGCGATAGATGTTGCTGTGTTGTGCTGGCCCTTGAGAAGTGTCTGGTGCTGTGTCTGGGAACAGACTGCTCCAAAATCTAGTTGGACTTCAGACTCTCCTTCTCCTGAATTCACCCTTCTGTGCTGTACACAGACTGCAGAGCAGATGTTATGGAAGAATAAATTTTTTGCAGTAAAAAATACCAAAGGCAATGCCTCACTGCTTCCTTTCCCAGTGCTGTTGTGAATTCATAGGCTTTAAAGTCTGACTGAATGTTGTGGCCTGTGCTCCTGTGAGGGTGGGTGGTGGGGAAGCGTACTCTGCTCTAACAAGTCTGCTCTGGAGCCTGTCTTGCAGCCCTCATCTGTGAGGAAGAACATTTTTCTTAACTAACCACTGCAGTAGGAAGACGGAAAAGGGCCTAAAAGCTACTTGGGCTAACTTTGAACTTTGTAACTCTGTCCATTCCTGGTAGTCAGCTCGAAACGTAGCATTTAATAATTCTCAGTGAATGAGGCATACAGTGAAAATTGTTAGAGCCAGAAGACCTCTTAAATATGAGAAATAGTTTGGTTTTAGCTCCCGTAGATAACTTTTCTTCGCAGAAATGAATTACAGTTGACTTTTATTGAGGAGTCTGTGTGGGTTAGACATGATTGTGGTGAAGGCTCTGGGACCTGCCAATAGGCTAAGTGTGCAAAGCCAGTGTTGCAAACCATCTGGACATCTCAGAAGGGTGGAGCACTGCCTTAGATGTAGGGAACTTGTTCCAAAATATTCTGGTTACATGCAGAATATTTCTCTATTTTACAGGTACAGGGGGATTGGCCTTGTGAAAATGAGTAAACATAGCTCTTTCCATAGAGAACATGAGTATGAACATTAAATCATATTTACATGTTAATTTGGCTTACCTGTGTAACCCAGAGTTGCATTGATCCCAATCTGCCTGCATCTTTGATATTCTTGTGTTTTGGTTATACAGCAAAAAACAAGCAGTCAGGCCTACAAAAATGAGATCCCTTAGCCTGGCTCTACTGTAGGCTTATTAAAGATGCTGTTTGGTACAGCTGGTGTTTGAGGAAGGCTAATAACTTGTGTCCATGACTGTTATCCTTCTAACATGTTTGCTCAACAACAGTGTCTGAGTATGGGTGTACACAGCTCTTGCATGGGAAGACTTTGGGGGAGGAATTCAACAACCTGCTATATTTTCCACATAACCCTTGGCCTAAATTTGCATTTTGGATATGCTGAATGTCCAAAACCAAACCATGTTCTTTTGGTTTTTAGAAACACTTGATCTTAAATGGCCTGTCTTAGGCACAGTGCTTTGCAACTCTGATCTCACAGCTTAGTTATGAACTGTCCAGTTATGAAAGCTTTCATTTGCTTGCTAAGCTTTGAAACCCGGATTGTGTGTATTTCTGTTTCCAGGGTTTCTGAACAGAAATTTGTAAGAGCTGGAGGCTTATTTTCTGTGAGCAAAAATATCAGTGGTGACAGGCTGACACAACTCCTTGGTGTTCATTTGTAAGAGGACGGCAGACTGCTCTTTCCCCTGGTGTGTTCACCTCCCCTGTGTGACCACAACCACCCCACAGTGTGGCTGCAGAATTTGTTTGCTGACACTTAACTTTTCCCAGTGCTAGACCTTTGGAGGTTTAAGTCTCCTGTTTGGTCAGAGGGCTTTGATTTCTGTGCTCAGTACGAAACACATCTGTGAGTTCATGGGCCAGTATTGCTGCTCAGATGGCAGTGGTGCTTTGGGAAGTACTTCATTTCAGAGCCCGATGTACCTTCCCTTCATGGCAGCAACTTGTGCCCTGAATTGCTAGTTTAGGACTTCCAGGGTGTTTGGATGTGATGCCAACCTTACTGAAGAAGACCCTGTGTGTGCCAGCAGAGTAGTCAGTGCGGGGTCTGCCCCTCGCCAGAGTGCCATAAATGTTGCATCTGTAAAGCTCATATTGGAGGTTGCTTTGCTGGCTTTGGAATTGTAGCATGTTGGAAGTGCATTTCACTCCTTGGTGCAGTGGTCTGTCACCTCCTATGCTCGAACTGCAGGGAGTACAGTGAGTACTTTTGGTGCTTGGCTTAGTTCTTAGGGCTTGGGTTGATGCATCAAAGTTGTCATGAAAGACTCATGACAGCATCTGTTGGCCTCAAGGTGCTAAAGGAGGAGAGCTCTGGCCATATGGAGGTGTCCCTGTGCACACTGGGAGGTCTCTCAGTACATAATGCTGGAGTTGAGGGGGTGGAAGAGAGGGACTGCGTCAGCAGGGCAGTCCTGAATGGACAGATCCCAGAGAAGGTTGCTGTAGTGATGGACATGGACATGCTGGCCTGGCTGAATTGATTTCCTGAAACCTTTTACACAGGATCATCTAAACTCTTCAGGGCTGGCTGGCTGCATCCTCTGTTACTGAAGACACTTGCACTGGTTACCTGTAGCAGGCACATAATGGCATCTCTTGTGTTACCTTATTCTGATGACACCTCCCAAGTTTTTCTGTTTGTTGTCTGAGTAAAATAGACTTTTGGTTCTGGTTAGGGCTCTTGAGCATTGAAACCAGATTAGTATTGAGAGAGTGTGGTGTATCCTGTTAAGATTTAGATTATCAGTCCCATGAGTTTAATCGTTCATGCTGTCAGGAATTGGTCTCAGTACTTGAAACCATGAACCCCCTGGTTCTCCTGGATTCTTCTTTTCCTCTCTGTGTTGCTTTGACTGCTCTAAGCTTGTCCCTTCCCAACTCCAAGGGAGTGGGAGTTAATAGTAATTCTGTTTTGGTATGTAGGAAAGGAGAAAGGAGATAGTATCTGGAAATTCCCTGGACTAATCTGACTTCTTCCCAGACTGTTTGCTGTACTTTGACAGCTGTGGTCTGAAGTGGCCAGTCATTGCTAACTGTGATCTATTGAGAGTCACACACTTTGAGTTTTTGATTGTCACTTGGGTTCTTACAAAACTAATGCCAGCAATTTGGGCATCTTAAAAGGTTTTCCCTTACTGTTTAGCTGGTTCCTAAGGCCTTGAAGGGTAGAGGTCACCAATCCTTTCAAATTCAACTGGAAAACTGCTTGTTTTGCCCTCCCAGTAAATTGCAAGAAGTTGTCTCTGACTTCAGCTTGTTTTCACAGTGTTTTAGATAAATATTCAAATCAGTACCAGTTGGGGATTTCTTACCCAGGATCAGTTAGCTGTCTTGAATACCCATTGAGTCAGCTGAATGCTTCCTTTGTGGCTTGAGGGAGGATGTGTTGGGTTGCCCAGGGCACATGGCTTGTACTCTCTTTTAGGCCTTATCCAGGCTTCAGCTATTGGCCTTTTACTTTGTGTGTCCTCCCAGAGTATGTTTTCTTTGATAAACAAGCCTGAATTTCTTTTAAGTTACCTCTGCCCCTTGGCATGTTCACAGGCTTTTTGGAGGATATATATGGATATACTCTGTTACCCTTCTGTAGAGATGAGTGAACACTTGTGCCTCCTGACACGGTGTGCTTGCTCCGTGCTGGGAAGGGGTGCAGGTGTGGGCAGAAGGAAGCTGGGACTGTCAGTGTGTGGTGCTCAGGGCTGTTGAGAACCTGTGAACCTTTCTGCTTTGTCTGGAAGCTACCAGTGCTGTCACCTGAAAGGAAGGTGGTATTGGGGCTGTCAGAGTTCATGGACAGATCTAGCACAGGTTCTAACAGGTTTACTGTTCAGTTTAGAGCACTGAACATGTGTTTGCTGATGTTCATTGCTTCAGAAAGAGAAGATTTGTTGAGGCTTTGCCGCATGTTCTCCAGGAACTGGCTGAGAGCTCTAGTTCGACCACACTGACTCAGCCAAGCTGGACTTGGGTCTCATTGTCAGGTAGTGTTTTTCTTGATGGTCTGGACTCCCATCAGGGAGTCTTTAGAAGGTGAGGTGGGATAGGTGCAGATGGCATTGGTGTGTGGTTCTGGGATGATGGTTCTGGTGAAGAAAGTTCTCCTTTTTACTGTGTGTGAAGCAGGGAATGGTCTTGCATCGTGGACTTAATTGGCTCTTGTCACTTGGGCTTGTCTCTCCCATGTGGGAGACAGTGAATTGTGTTTATCAGAGGTAGTTATCTGCATGGGATTATCTTTATACTCAGTCAGTTCTCTGTCACTTCTGTCAGCTTCCCTCTTTGAGAACTAGACAATCCTAGGCCCACTGCAGTCCCCATGGCTCCTCTCTTATTGAGAGGAGCTGAGATTTCCTACCGGTTTTTGCTGTGCTCAGATTGTAGGGAATGGGATACTGATTTTTTGTCATTGCCTGTGCTTAGTGATATTCAGAAATAACGTGTGTTTAGTACAACTACTTTGTCCCCTCATGAACTTGTGGAGGGCAGTGCTTGAGGTTATTTAAATATGAAACACCTTGACTGTCACATGAAGGAAGTTGCTTCTTTTGTAGGAAGTTGATAGTGAGTTAGAGATGTCCCTTCCATGAGTATCTTCCATTTGACTTCCTCTCCTCCACAGCCTTTGCTGCATGTGTTTTGGCAGCACACTGGGATGGCATGGCCTGAGGCACGTGGCACTGAGTGTTAAGTGGGCCCTTAGTCTGTGGTTGCAGTGTGAGTGTCTGTTGGGGCTTATTTGTAGCTCTTGCTAAGCAACCATGATTGGATGTGTCTCACATGTGCTGGAGGATTTCAGTTGTAGCTTTGCTTTTCCTGTGTGTAGGTAGAGTTGCAGAATGGTAGCCTGGGTTGCATTTATGTCTTAGTTCTGACCTGTCTGGGCTTTATTGTGTAGTATCAGTCTCCTTTTGAGATGCCACTTCTTTGTACCATTTGTTCTATCTTCTAAGTGTGGTTTACCAGGTAAAGAGTACTTGTGGATTTGGGTTTTGTCTTCAACCCTTTGCTCCAGAGTTCACTGAGGCCTTGCCTTTCTTTCAAAATACTGAAAACATCAACAAGTGGAAATCTTCTCCTGGTGTCATTATTGTGGAGGGGAAAACGTTGGTACTTGGGATGTTATCTTCAGCTGGGGTAGTGAAATATGCTGTGATTCCAAAATACTTGCTGAAGTTACAGATTACCAATGCAATTTAAAGAAATACAGAGTTTACAAAGTCTTCCTGATTAGAAGCATTTGAATTTATTTGACTCATCTCAGTTTCCTCTGCTTCTGAGAAATTTATATTTAAAATCCCAGGACTTTGCAGATGAAACTTTGAGAATCTAAAACTTAGATTAGGTTTAGTGTGCCTGCTGGGCTTTTGCTGTTGTACTGGGAAGATGATTCATGGTGCCTGTTGATGAATATCTTAGAGGAGTGCATTGACCCCCAGCTGTTATTCTTGATAACAGTGAGCTCAAGCTACAAGTTTTTTAAGGTGTGAAATATCTAGGTGTAGGGATGGTTTTTCTGAGTTTTGTATCTCTAGTTACATTTCTTTTTCCACTCCAGACTAAGAGCCTCTTAGTTGTCTCCTTTTGCTGCAGCTAATGTTTGCCTTTGCTGTTCAGTTTTGGGATTGTTCTGTGCTTTGCTCAGTCATTTTGTAGCATTACTATTGCTTATATAATTGATACATCAAATTAGTAAAAAAAGTGGAGAAGCTAACCAAGCTCTGCTTGTATGAAGTGTCTGACACAGATTACCTTACTCTTAATTTAAATATTTTAATCTACCTTTGACCAGGTATCCAGCTCACATTGAAGAAATTGATTATGAAGAAGGAAAAGTACTTATCCATTTCAAACGCTGGAACCATAGATATGATGAATGGTTTTGCTGGGACAGTCCTTACTTGCGTCCCTTAGAGAAAATACAGTTAAGAAAAGAAGGACTGCATGAGGAAGAAGGTTGTGCAGTAAGTACAACTTACAGGACATTTGAGCATGTGGCAGTTCAATGTGCAGTTTCTGTCAAATAGTGAAAGGCTGATAATTGTAATGTTTTAATGAAGTTGTGTGTTTCAGTAATTCTCAGATGAAGTACGTTTTTAACTCCTGTCTTGTAGGGGTTTCATATCAATGACCAGGTGTTGGCGTGCTGGTCTGACTGTCGCTTCTATCCAGCCAAAGTTACTTCTGTTAACAAAGATGGTAAGGACTTGTTTCTGGTTTTGTCTTGGTTGTTCGTGATGTATTTCTAATTGTGTTGGAACCTCTTTGCTTAGGTGGAAAGGTAGTACAGCAGACAGAAGACAACTGGGGGAAGTTGTTATGTTATGTGTTCATCTGCCATCAACTTTTTCAGCCTCTTATCTTGTTCGTGAGATATAAACCCTTTCTGCTGCAATATCCAGTCAGTAATTGCTTGGAGTATATATCTGGGGAAAGTTATTCCTTAAGTTTGTTGTCAAGAGATGCATGTAACTGTAATACAACTAGTATCAGAACTGCAAAAGCCCTTTAAAAACCAAAGGGGATGTGGAGGGGAACCACGAAGGACTTGTTCTAGTGCTGGGCTGACTTTAGGTTGACTGTGTTGTAAGATCAAGGAGAAGAAGGCTCTGTAATTATGTATCAGAATATTCCACCAAAAATACTTTGGAATTTTGTGAGTAAAGTGCATCTAAGGAGCAACTCTTAAGATTAGACATGCACCTTTATTCTGACCAGAGTTACTTTGGGTAACTTTGCTGAGTCTCCCTCACTTGGCCTGTGATAGGAGCTCTGCTGTTGAGGGTTCTAATGACATAAATAAGGCAGCTTTTATCTAGAGCTTAGTATTCAGCTGGAGTACTGGAGCTGGTAGGAAATGCTCTGTTAAATAACTTCTGATCTGTGAGTTTATGTTTTATTTTCAAATTTTAGGTACTTACACTGTGAAATTTTATGATGGTGTAGTTCAGACAGTCAAGAACATTCATGTCAAAGCTTTTTCCAAAGATCAGGTGGGTATTGTGTTTGTGCTGCTGGTGTATTCTGAGATGAACAGTTCAGGTGGCTGGATCTGATGAATTATAAAACATGAAGTGAATGAAACACCCTGATTGCTAAAATACAGTATGTCTGAAATGAAGTGTCTTAAAATGAAAAGGTTATGTGAATCTTTGTGGTGTGATTTCCAAAGCTCTTGGGTTCAGGTTCTCTAAGTGCACCACTTGAACTAAAGAAGTTATTGAGATTAGTTTATGTGCCTTAAAAATAAAGGGATGAAAACTGTGGAAGGAGCAGAAACTGTTTTTTTCCCAAAGTAACTTCTTAATTGTCCTGAGACTTTTAAGGAACTTGGCTATTAATCTGTCACCTCACAACTTAGAGAAAATAAGCTTTTTTAACTATTCCTTGTTCCATTTCTGTGGCTTTTCTACCAACCCTTCACCTGCTCAGTGCAGTGGTTCAGCCTTCAGCTCATGATGGAAAGTAGTAGTAAACCATTACATGAAAAAAAAAAATTAAATTTGTCCTGCTTGTAGTGAGAAGGAAGAAATACTGCTTTGTACACTGATTTTTGTGTGTGAGCACTCTGTAGGAAAGGCTGACAAGTTCTAGTCAGAGAAAATAAGCTCAAAGCTTCCCAAGTACCTGCTTCAGAATAATTTTCATTATAGGGAGGGTTTAAAAGTTTTAGATCTTTCATCAGCTGTAACCTGTTGTTTTTTTTGTCATGTCCTCTGCTTTTAGTTTTCTGAAACTTTTTTGAGCAAAGGAATCAACTCCGTCTCCCCAGCACAAGTGTTAAATACAGATTCCAGTAATGAATTATCAGCGATACAGTTTAATGTAACCTGTTGTTTGAGGAGGTGTGCTGTTCCTTGGAGGTTTCCAGATTTCTGTATCTGCTAGGCTGGGAGGGAAAACGATTTCAGATCTGCTACGCAGTGCCCTTAGTAGCTTTCAAATGGTTATTGTGGTGCCTGGTTGAACATTGACTTAATACTCATAAGGGAACTACCTGCACAGTCTTCATTGCCATCAGAAATGTTTCCACCATATTTAGCATTAGATACATGAAGTTGAATAATCTGAAGAAATATTCTGCATAAGAAAGCCAAAATATTTTGTCTGTCCTTTAGGGAGTTTCATGTTTCTGCATAGCTGTGGAAAGTTTTTGAAAGGAACTGAAGGGCTGGGGTTATTTTCCTTCTGTTAACCATTGACCAGATTTCTTAGTCCAAGAGAAATCTCTAAGTTATGGTAGAACATTTTTTCTGTCTTTTAGCATAAAGCAGCATCAAGTGAGAGTTTCCTAGTGAGCTCTGTTTACACAACCAGAAGTAAAGTTCAAAAGTACTGTGCCTTGGATATGAGTGTGAGTCACCTGAGGTGTGGGTTCAGGTGCAGCAGGGGTGTAGCAGCGTGTTGGATGTGGAGGAAGGTGTCTTGCTCTGATCTTCAGGAGGACAAACTGAAACCGTGAAGGCACACATAGCTCATATCTTAGTAGCTGTTAAGGGGAAAAACAGACTCTAAACCCACCTGATTCATGAAGGGAGCAACATAAACTGATCAGAATTTCTTTAATGAGAGTGTAGAGGGTGTAACAGGCTATATTGAACAGTGATGCTAAAATGCTAATAACCTGAAACAGTGTGAATGTACCTTTGCAAGGACATGCAGCTTTTGAGAGATGAGTAACATCAGCAGGTGAGTCAGATATACTGTATTCATGATTCAGTTTCCTGAGAATATTTTGACTAAGATGGCTTATGAGAGTTCCAGTAGCACCTCCTTGAGTCAAATCAGCTGGTTCTGTGAGCAGCACAAGTGCTGAAACATAGTGCTTGAGGGTTGCTTTTTGAATTGCTGTGTTTTTTGGGTTTTTTTATATAATGTTTGAGTTTCCACTGAAGCTTCTCCCATAGCTGTGGCACTTAAGGAGCGTACAGAAGACAGATTATTGTGATGTGTGGTAAAGGGGATGCTCAGACATCTAAAAAGGTGAAAGATTTTCTTCCCATTTGCGTAGTTGTTTTCATGAAATGTTACAGCAATTTGATTTCACACACTTCTTTTTTTAATCAAGTCTGTCCCAAGTATGGTTGAAATAACATAGAGGATAAAGCAGGTTACATGTTCACCATTTTATTGCATCAACATTATTCCTTAGAGCTGTGATCTGAAAATACCTTTAAGGGTATCAGTTCATGTAAGCCACATGTACACAGGAGGATTGGCTTGGGAAGAGGCAAGATATAGTGCAGTACAAGGAGATAGTGAGTTTTAAGTGTATTTAGAATTTTTTTATAGCTGAAATCAGCTGTCTCTCTTTCTTTCCCCAAAGAAGTATTGAGGTATTGAGCCTTTGCTATCCTCTGATCCTGGTTCCAAGCTGAAGCTTCTTGTGCCCTACAGAACTGGAAAGGAGCATGGTTGCCCCTTAGTACTTCAAGTTATTAGGCAACAGGGAGAGAGAGAAGGTGGTTGAACTAAAGACAGTGTTGGCACATGACCAAATAGATATTATTAATCCAGGTGCAAAGCTAGAAGGTTTATGTTCATCTGGGACAGCCTGTTGCAGGATCATTAGAAGGGGAAAAACCCCAAATCAGCATATATCATCCTCCCCCCCCCAGTGATGTTAATATGAAGCCTGATCACAAAAGGAGAAGGACATGAAGGAGCAGTGAGCTGTGGTACAGGGTGTTCTAGCTGGTCCAGTGTTATCTAATAAGAGCTCTGAGGAAATGAGGTGGCAGTTGAATGTTGCATCAGTAGCATGCTGGTCAGGGGCTATTAAGGGTTTTCGTGTCCTCTCATGCTGAACATAAATTACAAAAAAAGTTCCAAATTTTGGGTTTCAGTTGAAATGTATGAATTCTAACATCACGTGGTTCCTGATGACTTTGGTGATTGCAGTTGCTTTACGTGACTCTGTCTTTTATCCTTTGAAAAATGGGACAAGGATGCAGGACTGCCCAGTACAGAGGCAAGGGGTGACTTCAGACTGCAAAAAGTTGATTTTCTTATGTCCTTCTCTTCATGTAGAATATTGTGGGTGATGCTAAGCCTAAGGAAAGAGGTAATGAAATTCCGTCATCTCCTGAAAACCGGGAGAAATTTAAAGAGCAGAGGAAAGCAGCAGGTAACGCAAAGAAAGACGAAGATGAAAAGACACTAAAGACTGAGAAACGAGTTAAGCAACCTGATAAAGAGGGAAAATTTATAGTCATCTCGGAAAAAGGCAAGGTCTCAGAAAAGAATATATCTAAGAATGGAAAAGAAGATAAGGAGAATATATCAGAGAATGATATGGAATATTCAGTAGATACACAAATTGAGAAGAAGCCTGAGAATGACAATGTAAAGAGTCCACAGGAAAACACAAAAGAAACTAAACGAAAGCGTGGCAGACCACCAATAACACCTCCGACAGGTATGTAGCTAAGCTTCAATGTTTAGGTCGTATGTCAGAACATTTCTAAACTTACCTAAAGGAATAAGAACTATCTTGCTCTTTCATAGCCTACATCTCTAGAAACTTTTAGAAACTTTTAAGCTCCTCTTGGTTCAGGACAGCTGAGAGCATACTTGTCAGGTTTGGAGCCTCAGTGACTCGATCAGAGATTAGGTTTAGGCAGGTAACCCTCATGTATTGTAAAGCATGCCTGCAGTAGGACTAAGTGTGGGTATGTGTGGGTATGCAGGTTCAGTATTTCAGGTTGTGAGGCTTTGGTATTTGTGTTAGTGTTTCAAAGCTTCATATCCAGTCAGTTTTCCTTCTCTATGTAAACAGAGCCAAGTTCCCAGACGCTGCAGCCCATAACTTTGGAGTTAAGACGTCGGAAAATACCTAAAGGAGGTGATGTTCCAGCAAAGCGTCCCAGGATTGAAAAAACCTTGTGTGAGTGTTTTCTGGTGCTCAACTCTCACATTATTTTTGTATATAAAGTTCTTCAAGCTTAAGGGATGGGGAGGGGGAAAACTGTAATATTAACCTTGAACTGTGACAGATGCATTGACTGAAATACAGCACCCGTTTTTCTTATATTGGCCATTCATATGTGGCATCATCCTACTGGAATTCCCTCCTAAATCTTGGAAGTTGGGTTTGGATAAAGGCTGTGAGCCATGATAAAGAAGTTCATAGACATAGGGGAGGCAGTGATTATATTGGCTCTAATATATAGAAGGTTATAAAGGCCTTAGAAGTTGTAGAAACTCCTCAGTTAATAGAAGCAGGATTTACCACATTGTTTAGCAAAGGCATTTTAATACTACATAAATATTCGTGTCACTGCAGCTGAATAGCTTTCTGCTTCATCCTGGTGTGTTGCACGTTGAGGCTGAAGAGCTTGAGTGTGTTGATGAGGAAAGAAAATTATATTCTCTAGAGCAGTCTCACCAAGGAGGTGAAGATCTGAAGAAAGCTCTTTTCCTTCCTTAGGACCACAGAATCTTGAAACTTCAGTGTGTGTATGTTATCCAGCTCAGAGTCACAGTTGTCTGTGTGTCTGAATTCTCATCTAACTCTTGGTATTACTTATGTCTGTGGTACAGCTGCTGTTTAGAACAGTGTTGCACTAGATACTGGTTGTATCTGTACTTCAAATCCATTACTAGAAGAAAAAAAGTTGAGAGCTCTGTGTGATAGGCTTTTGCTGAATTTTTGCTATATTTTTATGCTTATTTATACCTGTTACAATTGTAGCTTTTACAGAGGCTTAATCACCCAGGCTTTTTAGCTTTTGCTGTTAACTGCAGTCCTTAAACACACTTTGAAACTATCACAGGGAGGGGAGAACTTAAAAGTTTGCTTGTGGGCTATTTAGCAATCCTGTAACTGCATGGTACCAATGCAGCAACCATTAAATATGTCTGTTCCAGCTCAGGAAAAATTTAAGAACTCTTCAGATAACGCTGAGAGAGACCAGATCAGGAGACGATCTTCAAGGCTCTCGTCCAGTATTAGCCATGAGATTTTAAATGCAGATCTTGTCACAACTTCTGCAGAAATTCAGCCATGGAAAGATGCAGTATGTAACCAAAATGAGTCTGAGAAGGGTAAGTGTACTCTGGTATACTGGTGTACTGTGGATTTGTGTGGTGAAGTAGTAATCTAGTTGTTGTAAGCTCTATATTTTCACTTGCTTAACCTGCAGACTCTATCTGCAATTAAAACCTGATTGCATCAGCAGTGCAGGGAAAACTCCTGGAAGATTTCTGGCTTTCTTCTGGCCTGGTTGCATTTTGCTTTTGATTCCCTCTCCATCACTAACCCTGGCATTTCCCTCGGGTGGCAGAAGCTTTTCCACTGGAGGATAACTGATAACTGACCTTGCAAAAGAATATTTTTCAACCTTTGGAACTCTCCAAAGAAATAGTTTGGTTTGATTGTGGGGATGTGTTTTTTGGGGGGTGGGTTTTTTTGTTTGTTATTATTTGTGGCTTTTTGGTGCTTGGTTTGTTTTTTGGTTCTTTTTGTTTGGCTTGGTTTTTTGTGTGTGTGTTGTTGTTTGGGGGTGTTTTGGTTTGGGGTTTTGTTTGTTGATTTGGTTTGGGGTTTTTTTGTGGTTGGGTTTTCCTTTTTTTTTAGGAAACACAGGTTATGCTTGTGAAAGTGAAGTAATTACAAAGTTTCAGCACTTTCAGATTGAAGAAGTAACAACCCAAATGCCGAACTTACAGTTCTTACAGGTGAATCCTGTTGAATCCAAAAAGCATCAAATAGGATGTTTTAATCTTAGACTTAGTGGAGAGAACACTCCCTTTTGTGCCCTTTTGGGGGAGCTCTGATAGTGGTTTGAGGAGACCTGTCCTATTTTGGGCCATAAACAATTACTTTGTGTGTTTCTAAGAGCTGTAATTTTGTAGCTACAAAGAGCTGTGCTGTGTGTGACTCCAAGAGCAAGGGTCTTGTTCTCCATGGAATGTGATGAACACCCCCCAGTGTTCTGCAGTATGATTTTGTGTGTATTTTACTCAGTGGAAATCTCTTTCTTATTCCAGCCCGGTTAGAGGTTCCCGTTGAACCTGACCAAAGTTTCTGTGAACAAGGATCACCTGGAAACACATCACCAAGCGCAGCACTCGGTACAGATGCCAGTTTACAGGAAGGAAAAGCAGAAGACACTGAGTCTTCCTCTGTTACTGTCAGAACTCAAGAACCTTCTGCTGCTACAGGTTCAGATTTTTCATATTTAATATTGGTACATTTCTTAAGGCAATTGATGCCAGGTGTTTTGTGCTTGTACAAGTGTTACTAACAAAAACTGTGCATTCTTGCAATGTTAGCATTGGTAGAAAATGTGTATTTTTATTCCTTACAGACTTGGTTTTAATCTTACGCTTTGACGATGGACCGTGATCTTCTTAAAAGTGGAAATCGTAATTTTTAAATGACTGGGTGTAATATTTTCAGCATGAATGATGAAGTTAAATGCTTGTTTTCAGTGTTTGGAATTCTGGATTAAATTGGACTAACAACTTAAAAGATCAGGTTCTTTTATCTTTTCCAGGCTGCACGTATGTGGTAACATTGCTGTTACTGCTGTCTGGGAATCCTGATTGTGCATTTTTATGTCCTTACGTTTAGACTGTTTAAAGGCTTTAGTGCAAATTTATGGAATAGTTCAGACATTTCAGTGTCTGTCTTAATAATATATATATTCCTTTTTCTCTTACCTGGGAGTGTTCCTACCTTGCTTTTTTAAATTAAAATTTCCTATGCAGATAGTAGACTATGTCAAAATGTGGTGCTGTCCTGTGATTATTTCTCATAACTTTAATCCTTGGATCTACAGCAAACTGGGGAAACTTGAACTACACATTTCCTAGTTTATGCCCTATTAAAAAAGCTGAATTTTAAGTGGAACAGAGCATTTGGAGAGATTTACAGTTGCTCAGCATTGCTAGAGTAATGTCTGTGTGCTAGCTTCCCTCCTTTTGGTCATTTCAAATTTCCCTGCTGCTTGCATGTAGCCTCTTCCTCTGCCTCTGGTGTGACTGCACGGGTGCAATGTCCTCTCCCTTCCACTGATGTGCACCCTCAGTGCAGGAAGGAGCTGACCTCTTCCCTTTGCTCAGGCTGGATGTGTAAATGGTCTTTTACCCTTTAGATATTAGAATTCTTACGATGTTGGTCTCCTTCACCTGTTGCTGAGCATTTGTAATTTGGGCTAAAACTTGGGAGAATTCCAGCTGAATGTGTAATACCCATGTGTGGTGTCAGTCACACTGCTGGGGTGTGGGATGTGGCCTTCTGAACAGAGCTGGGCTCGCACCTACCCAAAGACTTTTACAGAGCTTGTATCCTCTTGTTCCTGGCACTTCTGTCAGGGCTTGAGCAAGCTGAATTAATTTAGGAATATACACTCACATTGAATTCTGACCTGAAGTTCAACACGGTGGTGTTATGTACAACTCCACACTTCTGAGCATGGATTTTGTTTTATTTAATTACAGCCATCTCATGTACAGTTATAAATGCCAGACATGCACCTGGGTAGACATCTAGATGTGGCAAGCAGCTGTTTTTGTTGGAGGATGGGGAATAAAAACTGCACTGGTCTTTTTGAGTAAATACTGTTACTTGAAATCAAAGTACAAAAATCTACATTTCCATGCTTAATCAACATTAAAAATGCTATTAACGAGCAGTTTATTGAGAGAAGAGTTTTAAAATTGGTCAATTCTATCACAGATAAATGCTTTGTAGTTAAATGTGGATCTGTGTTTCCCTCTCCGTGCTCTGCCTTGCTTGTGGGATCATACCTGTGCCTCCAGGGCTGCTGAGCTGCCTGATGGGGGACAGCAGGGCTTGGTCTTTCACCTGGGAGTGGGCAGGGGTGTGTAGAGGCCTTTGGGTAGATCTGAAAATCTCCAGTGACTTCCTGCCCCTGTGGAAGGGGTGGGTGTGTCACAGAGCCTGGGCATATTGTCCTAAAAATAGCTGGTGTTGGAAGCTGGGAGCTGAGTTAACTTGTGTTGTGGGTGATAATGAAGGGAGCAGGTATGCAGGGCTCCAGATCTAACTATGTCAGACAGGTAGGCTTGTTATGCACTTGGTCTGCACTGTGTTAAACAGATCTGGGGGCTTGGGAAGGGAAGAAGTGCGTTGTCAGAGTAGATGGTGTGGGTGGAAAATGGGGTGTTTATTGCATGTGAGATTCCCACAACATACAGCATGGAAGTTCAAGTCAGCAGGAACTTCTGATACACAGAACAAGTGCAATATTGTGACCCAATACTAACATTTTTATTTGTCTGTAGGCTTTCATTCTAGTCACTTGATGAGAATTTATTCTCTTCCTAGGAAAGCAGGAAAATACTGCAAAACACAATAATATTAATAACCTTTATTTTCTTCAGTGTGTTATGTTAGGGGTGTTAGTGAGTAATGCACCCGGGTAGTATGAGTTTTACCCTGCATGGTTTATAGGAAGAATGTGATTTTTATCACATTTGAGTATCAGGAATTTTGAAGGACAAAAGTATACTTTTTAAAGGGTGTTTTTTCAGTGGCTGGTTGGTAGATGACTCAAGATTCATAGTAGTTGCAGACATAACAGCACACACAATCTGAAATGTTTTTATGATTGTATGTTTTCAAATGTGTGTCTGTAATGTCTTCTGAAAGGGTGATACAGCATTTCTTGTCAAAATTTAAGTTCCTTTTTAAAATTTTTCAATAAAATTCTGACTATTGTACTAGAAGATAAAAAATCCTGTTCTGCTGGCTTTTGGTGCCTCTAAGGACAAGAGACCAGAAAGGGTGATCAGAGTTTAGGTAAATCAAGTTGTCTTCCAAAAAGCTGGTGACAATCTGGTGGCAAATCTTTGCAGCCAGTTAAAGCTCTGTTTCTTATATCTGAAAACAGGCTTAGAAGCACTGTGCTGTAGCTATGAGTTTACTCTTACAAACTGATTGCACTGTAAAGGTGAGCTACCTTTGCTTTGCACAGGTCTGCTGTTGTGTTTGTAGTTGTATTTCCCAGCACTCTTAGAATTACTTCTTTATTTGCATATACATGCATCAGGGATTCCATTTGCCTCATACTTACACCCGTTTTTCTGACTTTGTTCTTAGCTTTGGTTTCAGTTAAGGAGAAGCATCCATTTGAGAGAGCTGTATTCCTGCAGCTCACCTGGGTTGGCTTTGATCCTTTCAAGGGAGGGTAGAAGTTATCACTTTGAGTTTGACAATGTGGTAGGTAAATAAGTCCTTCCTGCCTTGGTCACTTTAAGCTCCTTACAATGAGGCACCATGTGCCCTGCCCTGCACCTTCACAGGGGGCCAGGTGGGAGCAGGAAAAGGCTCTGCCTGCACTTGGAGGCCCGTGTTGTGAGCAAAAGCTCAGTCTGTAAGGATGGCAGTGCCCCTTCAGGTGTTGCTGTAGTAAGTGACTTTCACAGCACTCGTTGGAGCGTAGGCTCTGCAGAGCCTCCCCTGGGTGGGGAAGTTGGGTGTCAGCTGCCTGCTGTGCCCAGGTGACAGCAAGTTCCATTGTGTTACATGTAAAGAAGGAAAATGCCCCCAAATGTGGTAGTGATGGGAATAAATAAAGCAATTTGGAATCGTGTGGGATTTTCTGTATTTTTATTACTCTGAACACGTTCCTTTGGCATGTTGCAGTAAGCTTTTTGTCTGCTTTCTTTCCCCTTGCCCCATGCCTCTTATTTCTAAGCTTCAGCTAACATGATCCTGTCCTCTCTTCTAACCTGTAGCTGATCAGTTAGAAGCCATTCCCTGTGTCTTCTGCAGAGTCTGTCCAGCTCAGTGAAGGGGAAGTGCTCTGAGCTCAGATGCAGCACCTCATTGTGACAGTTGTGTGATGGTA
Organism: Pachyramphus minor; assembly: GCA_013397135.1. Lineage (NCBI taxonomy): Eukaryota > Metazoa > Chordata > Aves > Passeriformes > Tyrannidae > Pachyramphus > Pachyramphus minor. The sequence goes on along the minus strand of VYXB01005056.1, from coordinate 65,183 downwards.
TAACAGTTTCCCTTGTCATCCCTGTAATGTTTTTTTTGCTAAGTCTTTGGACCCATTACTCCCTTCTGCTGCAGTTACATTTTCCTGTCCTCAGGTTAGTTATTAAATAGTAACAAGTTCTCAGCATTCATAGTCCCAAGTGCTGGATTTCAGCTTTACAGTCGAGAGAACCTTTGTGTTTGCTTTCACTAAACCCACAGCCATTGCACTCAGCCTCCCTGAAATACTTTTTCCTTCTTAATGCAGCTTTTGATGGTCTGCAGCATATTTCAATTTTGGTTTGGCAACCTTTGTCATTCTGCAAGTGTGATTCAGTAGTCTGGCTTTGCTGCAGTCCTGCTGGTGTCTCTGTCAGCACATTCTTAACATGACTGTGCCACAGTGTCTTCCTCCTGGTCATTGCTGCTGTGAAACCCCCAGAAGCAGTGCCTTTGTTTGTACTATTTCCATATGTAGACTCACTAAGTATTCTTTCATCCAGCCTGGTGTGCATGTGAGTTAATCTTCCCTGTGCATCAGCCTCTGTGGTGTCAGTGCTTTTGTTTTCTGTGTTCCAGTTTTGTTTCTTTGTCAAGAGGGAGTCCTGAAAGGCTGAGTGTGCCTCAGCTGTCTAGGATGCCTCTCTGCCCTGTGACATAACCTTTGCCTGCAGCTCAGTAACACCGGGTTTGTTGCTGCGCGCTAAAAACCTGTAAACAAACTGTCCTGTGTTTTTTGTCCCAGGGTTGCATTGATACTGCCTCTAATACTCCCATTCGAGGCCTTCCTGTGTATGTGCACGTGTAGGAAATTTTATTCTTGTTCATCATGTTTCTGGGTCCTTTTGTCCCTTATTTTCAACTACTTCTAGTGTAACATCTTAATTTTCATTCATGCTCAGTCACTGTTGCTTAGGCCTGGGCCTTGTTTTTAAACACTTCTTGCTTAATCCTGCAAGTTGAAAATACTTATAAATATGGAAATAATATTTTAGTACTGGCAAGACAAATTGAAAAATTGTTTTGGAAACTGTTTCTTAGAAATGACACCTTTTTGAAATTGTCTCCTAACTGTAGAGGGATTTTATGATAGTGTGTGTGTATTAATAATGGGTAATTGCATAGAGCTCTTTCTATCTGAGTGTTTCCTAATTTTTACCTCTCCTGTGTTGTACTGGGTACAGATACTGGTGACAGTAATCAGATTTAGATCAAAATGTTGGTTCTGTATGTTTCTGAGCAAAAAACATGAATTAAAAGTTTGTGAAATGGTAAAACAGGAACTAGGAGTTTACCAGGTCAATTTAGATACAGCCCCAAGTTGCATGACAGTGCTCTGTAAAATAGATGCCTTAAAATGTTCTTCTGTCTGAGCCTGAAAATTTTCCTTGCTTTTTTTTAGAAACTGGGGAACTATAGCTCATAGGGAATGTTTTGTAGCAGATACAGGCAGTTTTCCTTTTGCTTAGTTTCATGCTTTCATTGCTGCTTCAAAATTGAAATAAATTCAATTTTACTTGAAAAAATGTTTTTCTGACATATTGCTTCCACTGTCCTTGGAAATAGCCAGGCTTCAGTGGTGGGACCCAGAAAGCAGTAGCAAAGTAATGGTTAGCAGAGAAGCAGCACTGTTTTCCTTGGAAAGTGCTTTCACCAAAGGTCTGAATAGTTATAAACAAATAAATACTTTATAGAGCATTACTTAGAGACGTAATCTCTGTGTGATTCAGTCTTTTATCTGTAGGAGCACTGTACACTGGTATCAGCTGTTGGGCAAGGGACTCAGGGAAGCAAAATATTTTTTTTCTAAAAGTAACTTACTTATAAAAATACCAGTGTCCTGACAACCAGTTTTTAAGAGCAGTGTAGGCCAGAGTTTTCCCTTTAAAGCTATTGACCTGAAAGGCAGATAAAGGATTAACATTTTATTTTTAGCATTTCATGGCTGATATGTTTGAATGCATGCTTACTTAACTTTTTTTGATGTTTTAAGTTTAGGAAACCATTTGTTAAATGTAGCAAATGCATGGGGGAATTTATCTGTTTTGTTCTTACAGTAACAAAACCTTGTAGGAGAACAGACTTTCTTGCATCAAAGAAAGCTGCAACTGTTGATCAGGATCACAAGTTTAGATGCAAGTTCTTGGACTGTTCAAAATCCTTCCGCAAAGCCAAGTTATTGCATTATCACATGAAATACTTTCATGGAGTGGAGAAGGCTGCAGAATCACAGCAGAACCCTGTAAAAAGAAATATTCAAACCAGAGCTTCTTTGGCTTCTGAAAAAGCTAATCAAGAAAGATCAAAAAGAGGACGGACCACAGCTGGTTCACTGTGTAAGTATGGTGCTGATCTCTTGCCTTTTTTTTAACAGCAGCAGGCAGGACAGGTAGAAAAGAACAAAAAGGGATTTTCTTTTGGGCTGAAGGAGTCTTTCTAGGGCTCAGTCTTAGCATAGTCTCTTCTTCTGGAGAAGAAATGTAATATGTGTGCACGTGTTGTTTTACAGAAGATAATACTGAAGAAATTCCCTTATCTAGAAATATGGATCACATTCTGGTAAAGAACTCACTATACATCTTCTCTTACTTTTTTGTAGTAACCCACTTGCACCTTAAACCTCTGTTCCTTATCAAAAAATACAATTCTCTGAGTTTCTGACTCGATTTTTATTTTTCTCCTGGCTTGACAAATAGTATTGGTTGAAGACTTCTGTCCTCTTCTATATTAGGGAAAAAGTCTGGGTAACTCCAGTTCTGTCCTGTTTCTTCCTTGGTCTTTACATTTCATGGGCTACCTTCAAGCATATGCCTGGCTAGAAATCCAGTTCCAGTTCCTGAAGTATTTACTGTTCTGGGCTGAAAAGTCCTAGTATTTAACTAATGCAGTTGTTTCAGACGGGTTTGAAAAAGATCCTCATACAACAGATGGAAAGGAATAAAAACTTAACAGTTAATAGAAAACTCCAAACACAGTCTTTGTTTGTTTGTAAGTTATAACCTTTGCAGTTTGCAAGATCACTTTCACTTCTGCTTCACCCTCGTTCTCTGCAGCACTTTGCGCCCAGTGCCTGGCACGACACCAGAGTGGCAGTGTAGGTCTGGTGTGAGCTGCAGTGCTACTGCTGATAACCTGTCCAGACCTTGCTCTCGTGGACTGACGTGTCTTTGTACTGCGGGTCCATTAAACTGGTCATGTCTTCTGTCTTTTCATGGAGCTCTCTTGTAAAATCCAGCTTTCTCCTTGCTGAACTCCCCAGTGTCTTTGTCTTTGCATTTGATCTTCCATTAATATTCTGTTTAAGAATTTCAGTCTTGCAAGTTGCTCCCAGAGCTCCAGCTTACCACAGCAGAAGATACCTTGTCTTACTTTGCTTCATGGCTGCTTTTCTTATGAGTCCAGAAAATGATTTTTCACTTGAGGTGCTACTGCTTCTGCCTAAAAAGATCAGTAGCACTTTACATACTCTTATTACATGTAACCCTTATTACATGTTACTTCTGTAACTTCAAATCCTGCAAAGGCATAAGATTGGATTAGAGATAGTTTTCTTTAGATATATTGGGATGTGATGACTTGCATGTGTTGTATGGTGCATGCATAACTGAGCTCAAATACTGCCTTGAGGAACACACCTGAGGTCAGCAGTGTGAACACTGGGGTCAAAACAGGCTTTGTGGATCTCATGTGCTTCTCCATAACCAGAGTTCTGTTAGGCTCTTTCTAATTGCATAATTATTTTGATTTGTGAAGTCGTTTTCCTGTGATTGTCTTGGATGTACTGACTAGTGACTCAAAGCCTTGATCCTTCCATTTATCCTTTCCAAGTGCACACAGTTGCTTTGATGTCGTCATCTCATCGTAATTCCTTGTGGTATTGAGATGTAACTGTACTTGCTTATTTTAAGCCCCCACCCCCTCTCATTCCCCATTTGTGGGTGGATACTTTTCACCTGGACCATTTCCATGATGTGCTTCTTAGGATCTCCCTGCTCACAGCCCCTGGGGTGTGCTGACAGCTGGGGAACAGCACATGGAGGTGGAAGGTGGGCTGTAAAGTTGTCTGGTCAGCATCACAGTCAAAGCCTGCTGGTCTGAAGCTACACTGGGGTTTTTCTTGATGAGGGAAAGTAATGTTATTATATATTAGTTACAGCATATGGCTGATACTGAGTGCCATTGGTTTCTAACTCAATGTGTTCTTAATTTCTCCAGTTTTTGTTGTGGTACCACACAGTCTAAACCAGAGGTAATGGGGTTATGAGCTCAAACTGTTGTATTTGAAGTTCTGTTCTTCTGCCTTAGTGGCACATGTTGGAAGCCAGATCTGCTAAGCAAGACTTTCTGTATACTGAATGCTTTTGTCACCTTTTCAAAAGGCTTTCCAGGATGTACTGCTTAGAGTGAAGGGTTTTGAATCCATAATTCAGTCTTGGATGTGCTGGGTCCACTTTTCATCCTTACAATCCTTGTGTGAGCAATAATTCTTCTGTTTAAAGAGAATATATTTAAATCATTTTACCTTTGGTACAAATGTCCTTTTGGTGTACTTCACAATATTAGGTTGATTTTTGTGCTTAAGAAAAGGTGGGTATTTCTAACAGATAAAGCTTTAGAAATTGTGAATATTGATGTTCCATAAGCTTGAAGATGCTCTTGCTTTAGAAGCTTTGTCACACTTAAGTCCTTATTTGACAAGTTCTATTTTAGAGTTCTGAGGCTCCTTTCTGTTTCTCCTACACATAAATAAATGGTGGAGGTGGTCTGTTACTCTATTTGAAGTGAAAATACTTATTGTCCCCAAAGTTCTAGAAAAATCTGCATTATTCAAAACCTTTTTCATGCAGTGCTTGAAATCAGAATTTCAACACATAAAGAAGATGGATGTAAGAGGTCTTCAGTGACCATGTTGTGGCATGTGGGAAGGAACAATTTAAATGCAATTGCTTTACACTAAAGTGGAGACTCTGAAATTTTGACATCTGAAATGTAAATGGTGCCGCTTGAGGTTGGCATCAAAGTCTGAGTGAGCTGGAAAGGTTAATGTGGGACTGATTTGTCCTGTTTCTCCCTTTTTCAAAGAAGGATCTTACCTTTGCAGTGGCAAATTTGACAAATAGCTCTCTAAGTTCTGTAGTGGCTCTGAACGGAGGGGAAGGAACTACCATTGTCTGCTGCTTATATTTTATATATGCCTTACAGAATATGCCTGAACAGAGTGACTAGGACTTTAAGGCCCCTGGATGTGTTCAGGCAATACCTCTTTAATTAATCAGAAAATCTTACAAAATCATGATGACAAAGCAGCTCCTCCCCCTTGCCCATGTTACAGTACTTACCTCCACAACTTGCTGCTGTCTGGTCTCCAGGAAAGAATTGTTCTCACAGAGAAGGCTGTTGATTTTGTGTTCCCCTGGACTACAGGAGATGCAGGTTTCCTTGCCCTCAGCTCTCAGGTTGCACTACACCTCAGCAGAGCCTCCTCTGTTAAAGAGGAGAATTGAGGCCTGCACTAATGTGTGGGGTCCATGAGCTTCGAGGAGGCGCTTTGGGCCTGGACCGCAGACACTTCTCAGTGTCACTCTTGGACAGAGGTTGTTTAAGGGTTTGACAGTTCAAATTGAGATTTCTATCAGATTTCTCTCTTGGGGCTTGAAGGTGGTGGAATATCTCTGAAAATTTTTGTCCGCTTGTTACTTGTTGATTGCTGTAATAAAAAAATGGAGTAGAACTGGATTTTGTGCCCATATGCATTAGTCTTAAGACAGGCTTTTTTTCTTTGTGGTCTGTTCTCTTTTGCTGCAGAAGCCCTTTGTTTACTGTTGAAGTATGTCATCACATACTGTGACTTGTGCCCTACAGACACTGTAAACAACTTTCTCTGAAGGTACCAGTTTTCTCCTTCAGATGTCTGTCCATGTTATTTTATGTAAAGTACCTGCAGATGGGTATTCTTAATAAAGATTGCTGTTTCTTGACCTAGACTGCTCCAATGGCATGAGGCATGAAATAGCTTCCTTTCATTCTTTCTGCCTGCAATTCAGCATTTGAACATCTCAATTTTGAGTTTTTCTGAGTTGGTGGCTTTCATCTTTTAGTAAAATATCTTTATTTTAAGGTTCAGCAAAATGCAGTTCCTGCCTTTCATGTTTTCTGAAATCTGAAAGCCAAAACCTGAGTGCCTGCACAGCTGTTGTACCCCATGTCATGCCTAGGTGAGGTTCTCTCCTTGCTAAGGACTGGAGACGTCTCTGGAGGCTGGAACCTCATTAGATGGCAATAAGTAGGGGAGTTGATAACGTGTGCAAGGAAGTGCCATCATAGATGATTTGTGTGTTCTTAATGCTCTTAATAACCACTTAGTGCTGACAGACCTTACACTTCCCTCAGCACAGCTCAGTAACAGGGACCTCATTGGTTGATACCCGTTTGCTCCTAGGATATTGTTCGGCTCCCCTGAGGAGTTTTGCTCATAATAGAAGCTAAGCTCAGTTCTGGGACTTGAAAAATGCTGTATAGGCACTGGTTTGGTGTGTGGATATGTGACAGTAGCCTCAGTCTAGGAAGTTGCTGCTAGTCTTGGCTCTGCTGTGTTCCTTGCCATAAGAAAGAAAAGAAAGGAACAGATCTGCAGTTTGTAATTTGGAGACTATAGAAAATCTGTCCCTATGGTGGAGTTCATAAAAGGCGCTTAAAGAAGGAAACAGTGTTTTGTCAGTAGATTTAAATTTTTTACATAACCTCATTGTTAGAAAATTTTCCCTACTCAAAGTTACAGTATGTCCTGTTAGTGAATAAATGACTTAACACATGAATTCTTTACATGAATGCATGTAAAGAAAAACGGGGCTTTGTCCTTATTCGTGTTCATGATGAGATCTGAATTATGCATGGGTAGGGTTGGCAAACTTGCTTTGACAGCTTAAACATCTCAGACATCTGATTGTTAATGATCCTCTGGGCTGTGGTGTAGTGATTGTCAGGTTGATCCTTTGGGGGATTTTCTTGTTTCCTCTGAATTCTGGCTGCCTTTTTGCAAGGCAGTGGGATGTGCTTGGTGATCTGCAAACACAGGGCTTCTCCTGGCAGCAGGTGAAGGTGTTCATTAACACCCTTCTTGTTCTGCAGAATTGCTGATAGTCATTGGCTTGCCCTGACAATGCTGTGGTTGGTTTGTGGGGATAGCTGTGAGTCAAGATGATACGTGGTCTTTCAGGTCTTGAAAACATTGCTGGATATTCTCAGCAAATGATCTCACAGCTGTGGATGGTGAGTACTGTCTGATTCATAGCACAAGACTGGGAATGCAGTCTCTTTGCTTCCTGTGAATGCTGAATTATCTTCTGACCCGGGGTCTGACATCAGTGTTCAGGGGACAGGAAGCTCTTGCCTTGTCTGTCACCAGGCCTTGGTGTGCTCAGGTGTAAGTTCTCTGAAGCTCTGTCCTTGTGGTTTCTGCATGGCTGAGGTGGTGTCACATCTCAGCTCTGTATCTGTTGATTTCTAAGATCCTTTGCTGCTTGTGGGTCATCTCGTCCTATGGAAGAAGATAATTCTTCCAGACTTAGGAGGGAGGCCTGGAACAACTCCATAGGAGAAGGCTGGGGGCAGTTAATCAGGAAGCCTCCTTGTCTCCAGTATCTTGTGAACATATCTCCTGTTCCTGTAAGTGGTATTTAGTGTCATCTGAGCTAGAAATTAAGCTCTGATGCTTACTCACGATGTCACTGTTCAAGAACAGGGAAGGTGTCACTGCCCAAGATGTCAGGAGACTTCTTGTGCCTTTTTTGATTTCCCTGAGGTGGGACACAGGTGCAGGTGTCTTCATAGGGCCTGCATAGACAGCTTAGGAACCACATGGGGGTCTCCTGTGCACTCCTAAGGGGAGTCTCCATGAGTGTGGTCCTTGAAGGTTGGCCTGGGAAGTCCAGAGGATGGAAACAGGTGGCACACTCTGAGGTGGTGCTAATGCAGGATGGGAAGAATGTGCAAGTTTTAAAGCCATATGCCGAAATGCATGGTTGTGGTTGTTACGAATAATTGCACTTCGTTCTTTAGGGGATAATTTTGTACATTGGCCTGAGTTATACTTGCAAGGGGAGAGAAAAAAGGACACTTCAGTGTGGAAGATTTGCAAGTTTGCATCTCCATGGCATCAGTTTTGATGTTTTGATCTGTCCCAAAAGTTTAGGATAAATTTCCAGGGTTTTTTTCATCTAATCTTCTCCAGTTTAACTCATAAAATACATTTCAGAGTGCTCAGAGGTCTTGTAAAGCCTCTAAACTTTTCTATCAATGGAACAGAGATGTTTCAAAACTTAATATCGTTGCATGCATTATTGACAAAAGGTACATCCAGTGTATGATAGAGTACCTTGACCTCCCCCAGGACTGTGTTACAGGTGGCTGAAATGTCTTATAGAAATGTGTTAACCTGTGTGTCATATTCTTGGCAAAAAATCTCCTTAAAATCTAGTCTCAGAAAGCTAAAAAGACCCCAATGGACACAAAATACCGTTTTGTTCACCACGAGCCTGTGTGCCCTGATCTCAGCGCACAAGAAGCCTCCATGGCTCACGCTCGGTCAGGCAAGACTGGTGGGCTCAAGGTGGCTGTGGGGTTCTTCAATGTTAATTCATGAAACTGAGTTGAGCTGTTGGGAGCAGGGGAAGCTAGGAGGCCTGATGAAGGTTGTCTGACTTTGTAGGGAAGTTTTGTATTGTAATTTTGGGTTTCTCTGAGGTGGTGTTCTGTAAATATGTTTTACAGACAACTTGTTCCAAGAGTGGTAGACAATCAGGAAAGTTGGAAAAGGGCTTGTTTATGTGACTTCTTCCCTGTGCTGCAACAAACTGTTTGCATTTCAGAAAGTTTGTTAGGGCACTGGTGTTCCCAAAGAGATTGTGAAGTACTCTAAACTTATTTCTCAGCTACTGTGTAACCATGGGATAAAGTTTTCTGTCTGAACTTACGGTGTCTTGTACAACCCCTAGTTGTGGAAGTCCTCAGAAGAGCAGGAAGACTTACAAAAGTAGACCCAGCTTAAAAACAAACAAGCAAACAAAAACAGCACTAAAAAACCACCACAAAACCTCTTTATACTTATTCCTGCAAGAGAAGTTAGTCCTGTTGCAAATGGAACGTCATACATGTACTGTGGTGTCTTATCAAGGAGTATCTTCTGATTTTGGTAATTCTTTCTGCTCCTTTCTACAGTCTTGCAGCTCTTGAGGTAAATAAGCCCAGAGAAAGGCACCAGTGAGTTGCCTGACTGGATGAAAGGCACCTTTTAGAGTCCTGTGTGGAAGTCAGGGTTCTGTTGAACTTCTGTCTTTTGGGGCTGCTGTAAAGCAATAGGGCAGGTGACTGGAAGATAACAGGTTGATTACAGAAGTAGGTACAGATGGCTCCCCTTCTTTTTTTCTTTTAAGTTCTAATGCATCTTCAGAGTGAGAGGACCAGGGAAAATGTCATCTGATGGCCTTCAGATTTCTGCATCTTGGACTTCCTTTTGCCTGAAGAGTTCTACTTCGTCCTGAGAGCTCTGCAATATGCCTTGTTACTGCTTCAGTTTGAAATGTTGAGCAGGGCAGGGTGCTTGATACCATTTCTTTTCCTGAGTATGTTCTCTAGGACTCTTTTAGGCGCTTTCAGGTTGTACTCAGAATTATCGAATTAGAGGTGTCCAAGAGGCATGTTATTCTTCAAACAAGAAGGAAGATACCTTACATATCCACTGAAGTTTTGAGGTGCTTGTGATGGTAGAATGGGACACTGATGAAAGTCAGCAAGCTGTCACCTTGGCTGCTGGATCTCACTGACCAAGATACTTAATATTGTACTCCAAAATGTCAGTGTACTGGTCTTGTTTAGTCTGCTGTACAACTTGCCTTGCAGCCTTAGCTTTTATCATCTTCATCACCCTTTTTCCGTGTCCAGGAGTTGTTCAGGAGGAGTTGCTACCTGTAGTTAGGAGAAGGAACCTGCCTTGACTTAAAAGATAAATGGAATCTCAGGTGAAGCCATTTCTGTATCTCATAGTTTTGATGAATTTTAGGTAGTGATCCTGAGTTCTTACATCTCATTCTCGGTTGAAACGCTGTTGTTTCAGTGGTATTTATTTTAAAACTGTTCTTCCTTGTGTGTGCAGAGCTGCTTTATGCTGCTTCTGTGTGCCTCCTTACAAAGCACACTTTAATGACAGGCTGTGGTTCTTCTAACAACAGGGTACCTTTTCTCCTGGAGAAACTAATAAAAATGACCTGACCCATATCTCTGCCAATCTGAACTGTTTCTCTTTCCCTTTTTCTTCAAAGTCTTAGTATTTCTGAAAGAATAGGGCTTTGGGGAATGCATGTGTGTGCACTGTTTCTTTTTGAAGGGGAGAAACCCCTCACCAAACCAAACAAGAGCACTGGAGGTTTTAGCCTTTCAGTCAGGGCTAGGGCTGAGTTGAGCAGTGAGTGTCTGATCAGAAACACTCCACATGAACTGCCAGAGCTGCTGCTGCTGCTGAATTAGACTGACTTTTGAAAGTATTTAAAGCTTGGACTTGGTCTTTGTTCTCTTTGTAGATGCTCCTCTACACATAGCCCTAAGAAGTACCTCATATAGAGATGAAAAAATAGAAAGGAGAAGAACTTCAACTCCTGTAAGTGCATTAAATAGTCACCGCCATTCTCTTAGAGACCAAACCAGGAACCACATAGCGAGAGCACTGCGGAGGCCTCGGGACAGAGTCGGACATGGTACGGCTTTGGGCTTAACGTGGAAAGTTAAACTTGCAAAGGTCTTGCAAAACTTTTAAGCATTGTAAGGAACTGATAATGTTGATGGCTGTCGTGGGTTACCATGTTCTGTATGCCTGCTTCTAGAGAGAGTAATTCTGTATAAATGTATGGTATGAAATGTAAGCAGTGTTTTTTCACTGTCATTTGGTAACTTTACTTGCTGTCTTCATTGGGGCTTACTCTTCCCAGTCAGTCAGTAGTATCTTTAAGATGTAAAAAGTACTTGAAGTATTAAAGGGCACGATTTTTATGGTTTGATACGTGGGTCTTAATGCTGTTGAACTCTTGACTGTCCAAAGTATTAAATATTTTCAGTAATCCTGTAATTATTGAGATACCTAAACTTAAAAGGGGGAGATGGGGTGGGCATGGGGCACAATGACCTGGAGGGTTTATTTTGCTAGGAATGTTTTTTTCAATAACATTTGACTACTTCTGGTAGTCAACACTTGCTACTTAGACATCTTTGAAAAACATCAGGACTTTGACTATTCAGTGGTATAGCGTAATATATATAATGTTTATACTGAAACCTACTCTAGTATAGGTGGGTGACAGCCATACAGTGGGTGGGGGGATGTGTGTGCACACATGCACAGAAACAATACATACAATAAAATACTTTAGATGTATATAAATAATATATAACCAATTTCCAGCGTACCTCTAGATTTACTACATCACCACTTTCCTTGAGATTTGTGGTGAGAATTAGAGTCATGATGATGAGGAAAACACAAACTCTGAGTTTAGACTATTCTGCTATAACAGATGATCTGTGTGTCCTGGAGGTCTTCACCTTAGCTACCTGTCTCTGTGTTGTTCTGTTGGTCACAGCAGTGAAGCAGTGCTCTGTTTGTGCTTGGGCATCCCTTGCAGCCCACCCTTGTAGGAATGCCTGAATGAGATCCATCAGTCTCCTCAGTGTTCTAACTCAGTGGGACATGACTTATTTGGGAGTGTGGTATTTAAACTTTTCACATGGTAGAGGATGATGAGTACTCATCCTGGTCCTCATGAACCTCTGCCTTTCAAGGAAGTTGAAGTCTTATGTTTTTGCAAAAAACCCCCAAAACTTTTTAAAATGTAGTTACTTTGTGCTTCATTTTTAGGATTATATAAGTCAGTTTATCATTCTGTTTGACCACACAGATCTGATGGTCCTAACCTCGACAGTCTCCCTATCTGGTCTTGGATCAGAAAGAATTCATTACACTTTAGAGTGCTTGTGAGAAACAGTTTGAGACAACAAGATTCTTCAGTACATGGTTTTTGGAAGATGCTGGTATAACACTTGAGTACTTGTTCTTTGCAGATTTTTTTTTTCAGGGAGCATGCATTAACTGTGTTGTGCAGTCAGAAGGTAGCTGTACACAGAAATTTGCAAATACTTAGATTTCTTCAGAAAGAAATACGGGTTAGCTCAAGGGGGGGAAAGTGTGGAACAAAGTGACAATTTGTCATATTTATGACGGATATATTAATAGCGAGTGAGGCAGCTTACTCTGTGCTCTTGGATATCTTAAAACAAATCCAGTGATCTGACCAAGTGAATTTCAGTTCCCCCCAAAAAAGGAGGAGAAAAAACCAAAACAAAGCCCCTCAACACCCCTGGAACGGGGATGAGGGTGGCTTTTGTGCTGCCAGTCCTACTGCTTGTGGAGGACAGGTGACTGGGGTGGCCAGCTGCTGTCAGGGGCAGAGCTGATGTGGTACCGAGCCATTGCTGACCATGTGCCAGGAGAGGCACATCAAGGGCAAAGAAGCAGGAGATGTTCAAGGACTAAGAGGATGGGGAGATGTGGGGCTAAAGACTCTCCTGAGCTTGTCTCCTGCATCACAGTTGATAAACATGACTGAGACTTGCAGTTTCTCAGCTGTTTGTGCCACAAACACACAGGCAGTGAAATGGGCAGTTTGCTGTTGGCATGTATGGAAGAGGGTGACATAATACACAGGTACTGCTGGTTTGCTTCATAAGTGGTTACAGACCAGCTTCATTGATGCTGTCCATCACCAGAAACTGAAATAAATTTGTGAATAGGAGGGTGAGTGGCTCAGTCAGCCAAGCTCTCTGAGCAGAGCCGTTCTGAGGTGCAAGGCATCTCTCCATAGCAGGTGTTGATGGCACCAGAGCTGAGTCAGGATAATTTACTTAAGGAGCTGTGTGAGTGTCTGGAAATTCTGCAGAGACCTAAATCTGAAGGCCGGAAGTTGTGGACCAACTGTGGGATCAGGAACGCAAGGATTTGTGCCCATGACCTCGCAACACGGTTGTGCTGCTTTGACGTGCTCTGGTGTCGTGCTTTGAGGGTGGACTGGGTTGGCACTCAAACGTTGTGGTGTGGTTTTAATCCCAGAAAATAGGATGGAGAACAGATGTTGAGAGAATAGTAGTTAAAGCCAGTTGAACTGGTTGTTACGCAGTTTTCAGTGAAAATTAAAATATTTGACTGAGGAACTGAACTGAAGTTTGGGGGGGTTGGAGTTTTGTGTTTGTCAGGCTTCTGTTGCAATGCTGAAATGTTCATCCATAATAATTTAGAAAGTGGATATAACAAATCCTTCAGTCTCTTCTTTTTTATAACTTCTGAAGCATGTAAATAATAAATGGGCACTGCTGTACAGGTGATTTCTCCCATGTGATATTCTAATTTTTTTATGGGACAATCAAATTAGAACTTTAAAATATACCATTCCAATTGAGAGCTGGAAATTGTTACAAATAAATCTTCTTGGGTTTTTTGCAGTGAAATGGCCTTGCTTGTCCAAAGAAATCATGGAGGTCTTTAAGGAAATAAGTAGAATAAATGTTTATATATTTAAAAATTAATTTGGAATATTGTCTAATTTTAGGTGTTAAAGAACATGAGAAGAACAAAGAAAGAAAATCCAAAGACTATGGAAGATCGAAGTCAAAGAAAAAGAAAAAAAAGAAAAAGAGATCTAAGCCTGGTAAAGCTCATTTTTCTTCTGTAGATGAAAATGGCTTTATTATTTTGTTTGGTTACCCAGTTTAGCTCATTTAAGAGCAGGCATTGCAGTTCAGACTGCTTTCTTCACTAATCTGTTAGCTCCAATTTTGTAAACTGGTTAATTTTAAATTGTGGTTGGCAAGATCTGTCCACTTTGTGGGATTAGGGAACATACGTAGCCTATGAGGTCCCCAGCAAGCAGTGCTTGTGTGGAAGTGCCTGTGAAGCAAAAGCATTTGTACACCTGCTCCCTGAGGAATGGTTGGGCTGGGAAGGTGGGTCACTTAAACCTCTCTTCTGTCAGCAGTGAACAGTGACTGAACAGCATAAAATTCTGTTTCGAACAAGAACCTTTCCTCTAGAAAGCTTGCACCGCTTTCTGCAGCACTGTGCAGTCCTGGAGCCCCAGCACATCGAGTGGGATGGGCTCAGTGAATTGATGCTGTGGGCATGCATGCTGCTGTTTCTCCTGTCAGATTTTCTTGACCACAGATTTCTACTGTTAACACTTTTTGCAATTTTACAGGGTATTCTGGCGTTGGGGAAAACACAGATGTCTCACAGGAGCTTTCTCCTGAAAAATCAGTTGTCACAAAATCTGTTTGTTCCAGTAAATCATCTGCCCACCCAAGCACACCGCTGCACTGTGCTGATTCTGGACAGCACAGGGGAAAATCAAAAGCAAATGGTGAGATGACTCTCCTTTCTGTCTTGCTAGTTGTGTCTTTCGTTGCTAGTAAATATGTGAGCTGCACTAACATACTTGAAAACTAGTTCTTATGGTGTGAATTTGTCTGTCCTTACACAGCACTGTGGGTGTGTCCTTGTCCCTGCCTGATGAAGCTGGACCCACCTGGTTTGCCACATGATGTTGCTGCTTTTTGCTTTGGCTTTACCTTCATATACATGTTAAGACTGTTGTACTTCATAATTACATTTTTCATATTTCTAAAGGCTTCTACAAAGTGAGAGCTCTTGGAGAGTTAAGAACAGGTGCTTTGCAAGTTTGCTACAGAATGTGCTGCGTTTGAGAGACCACTGGGTGTGGCGATGTGTAGTTTAATAGATACTCTGTGATACACGGTTATAATGACACTGAGCTTCATAGTGAGCATCTCTTGGGTAGCTGTTTGTTGAATAGGTATTTATTGGTGTATCCTGCTACTTCATACACAGAACTCATAAAAATGGCTGCTGTGTTCCCGCTTTCATAATTCCTAATATCTTGGTCCAAATTACTATTTACTGTCACAAGCTGGTACACTAAAAAAGACAGCAAACATTTTGTTCTCTGTCTTGTTGTTAAAGTTGACAAATGAGAGGAAGTAGGAAGTGTATTACAGCTTGAATATATACAAAAATCTTAAATTCCTTATTGTATAGCTGTACTGTGGAGAATTATTTGATTATATTTTTGGACACAACTCTTATTGTTTGGCATTAGGCAAAACTAAAAATTAACTTCAGTTAATTCCACTACATAAGCAACAGGGGAAACTTTAAAAACTATTGAAGTGCATTTGGTGGTAATGTCTTGAAAGATGTTCTGCAAGTCTGAGCAGTTGTGTGTTCAGAATGTACCAACCATAGAACATAGAGTAACTTGGCCATCAGTTGCTCAGACTTCTTTTGATCAATCCACAGACATTGAAAGTGGTGGAAAATACTGGAAATGGTTTTATTTCATCCTTATCACAATTGCTTTGCTGCTTTTTGCATCTGCAGAAGTTGTACCAACAATAAAAGCTGTGCCTAGATAAACAAAGTGTGGTGTAAGTAAAAGTGCAGCTCCTGGGTGATGTGGAAGTGCAGTGTGCCTGACTTGTCACTCCCAGGGCACCTCGGGAATGTCCTAGCTCAGAGGTGGAGTGAAACTTTAAACTATTGCATTGGGTTCTCAACCTTTCAATTTGAGAACAGATGTTTCTCCAGAAGATGTAATTTATAGCACAGACTGGTGTTTCTAGTTTTGCATTCTGTGATCTGTGAGTAAGAGAGGAAAATAGTTCTACCTACTATAGATGAGGCCCCACAGTCTTAAGAGTGACTAAAGTTTTCGTCTTCCACTCCCTCCAACTCATTAGATTATTTCCAAATAATTAAAATCCTTGTTTTCTTCCTCCAACCCTTCCGTTCTAGCCCCAAGGAAGATGCAGACATTGATTAATTGATTAATATTATAATATTATCTCAATTTAACCTGCTGTTTCAGTAAAGATTTTCTTGGCAGTTTTATTCAATCCAGAGATGCATTAATGCTTTGGCTAAGTAGTATGAATGTATTCTGGAAGAATACCTTGGGCTATGCACTGCCCATGAGTTGATCAGTGGGTCCTAAATAGGAGACTGAGTGAAAATAATAATTTCTGAAGCAGGATTAAATTCTGTGTTGGACTCAATGTTTCTGTCATGAAGACATCACTTTGTGAGATTGAATGGTTCATAAACCAGAGCACTCTTGCCTCTTTTTGGGAGCTCTACACTAAAAGTGCCAAGCCACAATTCTGCACAAATTGCAGCAACTAGTATGAATCCTATTTGAACGTACAAGTCTGGTTTTGTTTATTTATACTTACTTGTCTAAAGAGTTTGAAACACTGTATGCTGAGATTACCATTTTCATGACAGCAGCGGTTAAGTTGGAATATTTTTAAGGAGCTATTAATGAAAATATGAGACTTCAATAAACTGTTAAATTTTGATGTTCCTTAAATGACACTGATCTCATGCTTTTAGGAATGTATGTCTGCAGACTTGAGATGAGATCTTGAGGGTCGTTTGACCTTTTTTGTAATCACTAAAGATTTTATATAAATATTTCTTGTACAGAGGATGACACCCTGAGTGAGTCATCTATGGATAGCTTGCTTTGGAGTGATGATGACTGCAGTCAGGATATTGATGTAACCACCAACCCTGATGAAGAAGTTGAAGAAAGTGATTTTGAGATTGTTCGGTGTGTTTGTGAAGTAAAAGAAGAAAATGACTTCATGATTCAGGTATGAATTGGAGGGTAAATGCTCGTGTCAGTGGATACAGTGGAAGTTGTCAGTGGAAAAGCATTTGTTGGGTTTTTTTTTCCTCCTGGCAAGAAGCTGGACTTGAATGTACGATTCTCCAGATAGGCTAAACAAAAAAATAATTACTGGAGTGTTTTGCTGTGAAGCAGAGCTGCATTTGTCCATTCTGCAGTAGTTTGCAAATTCTGAGTTCTTAATCTTCATGAGGCCATCTGTCCATTCCACATATAGGCACTATTTTTAAACCAGCTTCCCAGAAAACTCAGAGCAGCTTCTATTATCTCTTCTGCTTAAAACTGTTGGTAAAAGCCTCTTTGGAAGTGCCCTGTCTGTTTTACTTTTTGAGATGTAAATTGTCGGGAAATATTTTCATACACAACTGCTTTGAACTGTAACACCCAGTTCCTATCAGTTTCAAATAGTGAAGGCAAACAGATCAGTTCAACTTTATTTTTTATTCTCTAATTTTGCCATTGCTTTTTACATGAGCTGGTCCACATTGCTAATTCCCCATAAGATGTAGGAGCTTAAGTGTGATGCTCTTAAACCAACATGACAAGTTTTTCGTAGTTGCCCTTCTGTAGAAGTCAGTTTTCTGGAGAAGTTAGTTGATTTTGGCTGTTTAGGGTTTTTTGGTTTTTTTAGGAGGCTTCCACCCTTCCTATCTAGATCACCTTTTTCTTGTTGTGGGCCTCCAATTCAAAGTGTCAGTAGTGTAGCCTTTAAGGTAATTACTGCGTTCTTTTGAGATGTATTTGTGAAAGGATATGGCATGACACTAACTTCAGGAATATTTTTCTGGCACATGAACCTCACTCCTCATCTGCAGCTTTTGAAGTCACTTTCCCAGGTATTGTTGCTGATTTTTGCAAGGCTTGAAATCCACTTTACAGGACCCCTTACTGGTACAGTTCCTGGCCTGTTCCCGAGAACTGCATTCCTCTTTGGCAGTTTGGAACTAGGAGGGCAGACAAGCTGAGCTAAACTTGCTTCACAGCCACTGCTGATGTTTTGGTGGACTTTGCTTGAATGGAGGCAGAAACCTGTTCAGGTGAAGAGGGGGAGCACTATTTAAATTGCACTGTGAAGAATTCTTGACTTCTGCAACACAACAGTAGAAACACCTTTTTTGACCTGAATGTCAACAGCCTAATTTAAAAAATTTTTAATAGTGCTGGCTAATGCAGCTCAGTTTGATGTCTGTCCTTAACTGTGGAGTGTAACAGCTGACTGGACTGGGTAGTTTGCTCTGGCCTTCCATGCTGTTTCATGGAGGTTTGCTGTGGAAGGTGTGATACTTTTTCTCTTAGTGGTGAATTCACTTCGATGCACACCTTTGTATTAGTGTTGGATCCTGACATGTAGGGCAAAAGATTCCTTGTGCTTTGGGAGGGGGGGGTGCAGTGATGGGCAGATTGAAGTAAATGCCATCTGAGTGTACAGGAGAAAAGGAGTCTGGCAGTGAGGAATAAAGGGGATGGATGTTTTCTGAGATGATGACTTTAAACACAGATAGTCTGGAGTATAATTTTCTGGCAAATCTTCGTTCAACACTAGGTCAGGGTTGCAGAATGTAGAGAACTGTTAGCTGGCTCAGGACAACCTATGGATAGCTTTCCTGGAGCGTTCTGTGGGCTGCTTCTAAGATTGGCTTTCTAGGTTGAACATTTGGGGGTTTTTTTGAGCATCTTGCAAAGTGTTAAACACTTCACCTGTTTTGTGAAAGAATTGGCCGGGAGAGCAGGTTATTCTCTCTGAAAAAGAGATGCAGATGGACAGCATCGTGAGTGCCTGCCTTCGTTGTGGGGATTGAGGCAATAGGAACTGGGAAACAAGGAGCTGGGCACAAGATCCTGTGGGGCTGAGATGGGGGTGTAGCTTAGGTGGTTTGCTGAAGCAACCAAATGCTGTGCTCCCCACAGCTTTCTGTCAGCCTGTGTTTTTGGGGAAAATGTTTTGAACGGCCTGGTTGTCTGTAGAAATGCCCGAGTTTACTCTTTAAGAACAGAACATTAATACAAAGCAAAGCTGCTATGTTATACAACTGTGCAATTATCACAAGGGGAATCTATTTTCAGCTTTTCAGAGGTGGAGTGCCAAGATTGACACTTCCCTTTGGCTTTATAGAGTGAGAAGCTGGTGTAGTTGTTATAACTTTATAATGAGGAAAGATTTCTTCCCTATTTTCCACTCACACTTCAATCTGACACTTGGAAAATTAATTCAGAACTGTCTGCCCTAAGGAGCTTGGATTTAGATTGGTCCTTTCTTTCTGAAGATAGGTCATTTTGCTCAGGGCATGGGGTTTCAGAAGAATACTGTCCTTCTTTGCACTTTTCTCCTTTGGGGTGTTTATTTTTCCACTGCTTTATTATTCTGACTGAAATGTGCTGGCACCTGGGGTACCTGCTTGAGCAGGCTGTGTGCCCATTGCCCTGGACTTGGGGTCAGAATCAGGAGCCAGGGCAGCTGCTTCATGCATGTGACTGAAGGTTCATTTCTCCCAGGATACATGAATCCCCTCCTTTCTTACAGGAGGGAAAATGGAAAGTCATTTTGTCTTTGAGCTGTGCTCATTTTCATGAATGTGCCAAATTAAGAAATAATGGGGGAAAATGTTAATTTTGAACACAAGCAGCACCTTTATTTTCCCTGAAAGATTAGGGACAATTAAGGTTTAATGAAAAACACACATTTAAAATGGGGGTTGGTTCCATTTAGATATTTAAACTAAAAACACCCCTGCAAATTCAGCATAGAGATTTTATATAAACTTTCTTTATCCCGAACTTGCTTTAATTAATTAATTGTCTTGAGCAATTTGTGCATTAAGAATGTCATTTATTGCAGCAGAGTGCAGAAATCTGGGTTTGCATTTGTGGAAGTACCTGCTCAGGTAGTAGAAGTTAAGTCAAGAAAAAGTATAAAAAACCCAATAAAACCAATATACTGTTGGTCAGTGCTCCTTTGTCCCAGTCTCTGTAACTCTGGAAGGACGTTACCTCATTTCCTTTCTGGATCCTCTGTAAAGCAGCTGAGTAACATTGCCTGGTGTTCCCTCTGGAGGCACAGTATTCCCTCTTCGTGGTGAGGCCCAAAAGAGTCCAGACAGACTGTCATTGTCCCTTCGTTTTGGTTTTTATACCTAAACATTGGTGTGTTTGTGTAGGATGCAGAGAATTCCGGGCATGGATTTGGTAGCCTTGAGTGATGAATGTAAATGGGCTTGGGATGGTTTTGTTCTGGAATGTGAAAAGCTGCTTTAAATACATGTCCTTTGTGTTCAGTTGGTTCTGTTGTTACTTGAATTTCGACTGAAATATTTTTGCACAGCGCTGCATGTTTTTTCTCTTCCGAATTTCCTACTTGATGTGCTTTGAATCTCCCTACTGCTGCCTGGGCAGGGGTAGCTTCCCTGCAGTGTGGGTGCCAGCAGGAGCCTGGAGCATGGCCAGCCATGCTGTGCAGTAGAACCTGCAGGTAAATGGAGGGACCTGTGCCCTCATGGGGTACATACTAAAATATCAGTTGAGTAAAATAAAAAAAAAAAGTTGTGATGCTTCACTGGAGTTCTGGGCAAAGTTGCCTGGAAAATCACTGAGTGCAGCCCTGTGCAATATGGCATGATTTATAGGATGCAGGTGTAACTAGAACTAGGAGCTCCCTTCTTGCTTTTAGCACACAGTCTATTTTTCCTAATCCATTTTTCTTGTTTTAGAACACCTTTTTCTGGCTCTAATAGTCACCTTTGTGAAAGAAGGATGGTGTCTCTGCCGTTTTTTGGAAAAAATCTCCTTATTGCTTTATTTTTATCTCCTTATATGCTTTGTAAGGCAAAAACATGGTTGGTCCCTTCCTTCAGAAACCTGTGCCATTCTACAATCTTTTACACTCTCTCTTCCCAGGGCTTCTATTTCCTCCATCCCTAAGCCACTCATTTAATGCAGTGTTCAGAATGTGGCTATCTCTGTCCCTCCTAATTTGAGGAGTGGCAGCAGATAACAAGAGCATTGATAAAGTGGTGTTGAACACAGATGGGATGTTTAGCAAGGTGGCATCTTTGTAGGTCAGTGAGGAGCAGCAGCTGAGATTGCTTGCAGTTTCTGTTGGGGTATATTTTAGCTCATATTGAAATCCTGCACCAACATTAACGAGACTCCTGCATTAGGCTTTTGGCTCATGCTCTAAGAAATAAATCTCACTGCTTGGGAAAGCAGTTATTCTGAACTGACATCACTGTTTCAAATCAAAATTAACTTAATATGTGGGGTTTTGGTCCATGTTTCAGTGGTCTGTAGACTGCAGTCAAATTTTGTCTTCTGTCAAAATATGGGAGGGGGGAGAAAATGACAGAAACAGAACATGTGAATATAGGGGTTTTTTCCTGTTCTAGAACTGTTTAAGAACAGTGATTGTATTTTCAATAGTGCAACTGTGCTAAATAGATCCAAACTGCGTTCAGTCTTTGCCAATGTGATGCCCCCCCTTGGCAGGATGTTGGAAGTTTTTGAAGCTGGTACAGCTGTATCTGCACTGCAGGTTTGTGCTAGTAGAGCTACCTTTGAAATGGATAAAATGTTAGAGCTACAAGAATCAGTAAAGCATAATATTGGCTAGTCCTGTGTGACATAAATGTCTCTGGGATTTTGTAATTGAATGCGGTTTACTGTTTGAGGGGGAAGCTTTTTAATTCAGAAAAATGGACCTGTTGTACTGGAAAAAGCTTGATTGCATACTGATTGCTGTCCTGGTTATGTGCACGTGCATCCTGTGACAGATTTTCATCTCCAAAAGGAACATTTTGTAACTTTCAGAATATTTGCTTTCACTTTTTAATTGTCATTCTCCAGAAATACACAAAAATGTGTGGGAAAGGCTTGGGTTTTATTGTAGTCTGATTCTTTAATGTGTTTGCTTGTCACTGGAAGGTGGGGTGTGGGTATTAATACATCTTTTTATGCTAAAATATGTAGATGCTGTGTCTCTTAATTGTATTGAGCTTGTAGCCTTCATTTCTGTTAATGTGCACTTCTTGCCTTTGAGCAGTGTGAAGAGTGTCTGTGCTGGCAGCATGGAGTCTGTATGGGTTTGCTGGAAGATAATGTACCTGAGAAGTATACCTGCTATATTTGCCAAGATCCTCCAGGTACAGAAATTTAAGGCTGTAGAGCCTTCTTACATGTGTAGTGCACTTGCTAGTTTTTATATGTATATATCTCTATATATCTCTATATCAAAGATTAAACTACTTTTTTGCCCTTAGGCCGTGTCTGTCACTATAAGTAATTTTCAGTTACAGATACAGAAAGTTTTTAATTTCTGTAAATGTCCATGAGTCAGTATTGTGGAATTACAGCTGGACAGGAATGGGAATGAATGTTGTCACTGATGACCATCTGTCACATTTTGCTGTCATAAGGACTGTGTGACTGTGGCAAATGAGTGTAGAAGCCTCAGGAAGCTGAAGCAAAGACTCCCCATGGGCACATCTGAGGGGATGTGGCTGCAGCTTCCCCCAACAAGGCCAGGCTTACGCATCCTTTAAAATCAGTCAGCACAGGGCTCTGCAGCTGTGCCTCTGACTGCATCACCTGGGACAACCTCTACACTGGCATTTATCTGGCCTAACACAGTCAGAGGGGATTAGGGAACACTGTCCCCACTCCTCATGGTGTATTTTTAAATGTCTTGGCCCACAGCAGGTAAAATTACACTTAAGTGAAAATTTTCTGACTTCCTACTCTATGGATTACAAACCTTGATGAAAATGGAAACGGGGTTCTTGCTTGAGGTCATGTTTATAAATGGCAAGGAAATGGATCTGTGGTGGCCTGATGAAAAGACCTTTTTGGTTTATATGCATAATTGAACTGTGATCTCAGATTTTTTTGGCTGTTGAAAGCTACCAGCTCTTCTGTACCTTAACTCATGGATTTGTGTAGTTGGTTTACTGATGTTTGTACTTGCAGCAAGAAAGGCATGCCACACTTAAATTTTAAACTATTTCACTACACAGATAACAGTACATTGAAGGGGTTTGTTTACAGTATCTTGCTTCTAGGATTTTAACCCTCTGTTTTCAAGATATTTTGCTTTGTGTCAACTGAAGTTAGTTTTAAATGTAACTAAAATGCACATGCAAACTGTCATCACACTTGAACACCAGAGTACTCTTCTGCAAAAACTGATTACAGCTTAATTTGCTTAATTAATCATTAACTATTCCTTTGAAGGTTCTACAGTTTACATTGGGGGAGCCTAATTTTTACCTCTGTTTTCAACAAGGAAAATGTCCAACTTTTTTACTGCAACAATGGCTTTTTAATTTCCTTACTGTGCTTTTGGCTGGAAATGAGCTAATAGGCTCTATGGATCTACAAAGAAATGGCTTTTAAAACTGGACACGGCCATTCAGCAAAATCTTATTTAGGAGCTTTCCCCACTTTAAACTGCTGAGATGTGTGACAGCACCATTTATTCTTCGAGAAATAAAAGCAAATTTGGTGTAATTTTGTCTAAAAACTGTGTGAATTGCTATTTTACTCAACTCTCTTTGAGTCAAGTGGGATTTTTAAGACATTTGTTAACATTTATCGCTGTTTAATCATGATCAAGATGCTTATTATGTGACTGATTCATTCAAGCAACACCATGTGGATATTGTTTGATGTCTCCTCTTAAACTTACACACCTCAGAAGGGAGCACTTTTTACCTCAGGGTACACATCATCTCAGTCGTTCAGCTGACCATGAAGTTCTGAAGTCCCCACTTTATGCTTCTGGACTGAAGCATAATAATTTATTGTGTGTTACATGGCAGCTTTTCTAATGCAGAGATAAATGAGGGAGGGCTGATGCAGCTGTCAGGAAAGTGTCCCATGTGGTCCTGACCATACCCAGGAGAGTTCCCTCCTGCTTCATATAGTGTGGGCTGAGCTGTTACAGTCTTGAGAGTTCCTTCTTCCCTGTGTTGATTTCTGATGCCCCTTAACACCCCTGCATTGCCCTCGAGTGCCATCCCTTGTCCTTACTCTTTCTTTTAGTTTCTCCTTAACTGCTGAAACCTCCAGTCAGTACTGGCCTGCTTGGATTGGAGAGCTTTTTGTGGCTGCTTCTCAGTCTGTGCCCCAGCATTATCTCTGTGTTTGTGGGCTTGCTGCCTGGGCTGTATGTAGGGCACTTTCTCAGGGTGCTGAGCTGTCTGCTGAGAACATC
The DNA here is from genome assembly GCA_013397135.1 of Pachyramphus minor. Classification (NCBI taxonomy): domain Eukaryota; kingdom Metazoa; phylum Chordata; class Aves; order Passeriformes; family Tyrannidae; genus Pachyramphus; species Pachyramphus minor. The sequence goes on along the minus strand of VYXB01005056.1, from coordinate 41,205 downwards.
TGTTGTAACAGTACATTTTACAGGGTGTGGGGGAAGTTGTGTTGCATATTTGTTTATGTGTTTGCAATTTAGCAAGCATCTACAATTCTACTCTTTAATACCATTTTTGGCAGCTTAAGTTACTTTTACTGATGCATTTATCACATTTAACATTTCATTTTAGTTGTTTTGATACTCCAACCTCTCAAGCTAGAATTACCTGACTGAGGCTGGTTTTCCATCAGAACCTCATCGTTGGTTCCTTTAAAATGTACTTTTGAATGTACTAACACATGTATGATCTTTAAAAATAAGACCACTGGGAAAGGAAGTTCATTGCCTTTTTCTGTGTTTTCCTGTCTGCAGAGACCTGCATTCAGACCATAGTTTGTCATAACCATGGTTAGACTAGGCAGTGTGATATCCTGCTAAAATATGCCTTTCTCTGCCTCAGCTGCAGCTGCCTGTTGCTGGATGTCCTCTGGAATTGGGGTTTGACTGCTTTTACAGTTGGGCAGAGGTTTTTGAGTTCCCACTTTACAAGGTCTTCGTTTCTTCAGTGTTCTGTCTGCTTTTATAAGATCTTTAGTGGTACTGTTGGTAAGAACAAATAAGCTTTTGCAATACTTGGAGATAATCAGAATTACTACCAGCCATGTTAACATATCATAGCTAATGCTTCATTTTAACTCACTCATTGCTGTCACTTTAGGTCAGAGGTCCAGCTTAAAATATTGGTATGAGAAGGAGTGGTTGAGCAATGGTCATATGCATGGCTTAGCATTTTTGGAAGAAAATTATTCCCACCAGAATGCCAAGAAGATCGTGGCCACTCACCAGCTCCTGGGTGACGTGCAGAGAGTGATCGAGGTGCTGCACGGGCTGCAGCTGAAGATGAGCATATTGCAGTAAGCACATTTCAGTGCCAGCTGGCACATTCTCAGGGGGAATTAGATTGCAAGGAGAAAAATAACCACAAGTTCAGACTTACGTTTGTGCTGCCTTGTGGATTTGTAACATAGTTTGAATTGCTGATGTGATCTTGGAAAAGGGCTTGGTTGCTTAAAAGCTATTGAAGTGTGTTGTGTAAATTGACCTTGTGTATGAAAGGGTAGGGAAAGGATGAAGAAAGATGGGAAAAACTGATAACAGCAGCTTGTCCTGAAGCACCTAAATAGATTTAAGTAAGAAGAGGAGGGTAGGTGTATAACCTGTGGCAGCATTCTTACAGCACTTATCTTCTCCATTCCAGTAAATCTAATAATGGCTTCTCCATCAGGAATCAGATGTTTTTATTGGGCGTGGTGTGTTGCTCTGCTGCAGTGAGAGAGCAGATGCACCTTCAGCAGCCTGCAGCAGTTCATTTCTGTGCAAAGGTCATTACACTATATATGAAGAAAATAATGTAATAATTTATCTAAATTCTGATTTTCTTTATATAAAATCAAGTTTTCTGCATCTTTTCCTGTTCAGAGTCATCCTTAGGTTGTGATGACTGAAAAAAATTTTTCCTAACTCGAATCCAGCAGTTTTAAACTAATTGAATTCCATTGTTATAATTTATTAGTTGATAAATTGCACAGCAGCAGATATTTGGGAAGCAAAGCTTTCAGGGTTCTTTAGACCTTTTCCTCTTACCTGTGGTGATGCAGGAGGTCCAGTGGCAGGACTGGAAATGCTCAAACAGTGGAGTAATGCTTGAAGCAAGAGAGTAGCAATTTTAACATAGGGTTTTGCTTTTCGATTATGAGATCCTGTAGTCAGATCTGTAAGTAATCTCTTCCCTCTTTGGAGAATGGAACATAAGTATAAGGCCGCTCCTTGGGCCTTTTGTTAAAGAGGGAGACTTCAGATTCTGATTTCCCAATTGTGAATTGATATTTATGTAGTGCTGAGGTATGGAGCCCTGCACAAGTACGTGATGCTGGTTACAGGTTTTGTCCCTGTTCTCTCCATGCTGAAGTCAGTGTGATGGCCTGGGTTAGTTAAAGGTGAGGTGCAGTCCTGTTTGGATCATTTGGTTAAAAGCTTCAGCCCGTTTTCTTTGTCATCACATAAATCAGAGACAATTCGAAAAATTGCTGAATTAAAAGAATTATTGTTAATGCAGATCTACTGTCTAGAGGAGAGGAGATGATTTCACAGCTGCCTGAAATTATTAGGAGAGTGTTGCTCAGTGTTTCAAGGAGTTGGCAAAGGATCCAAGGTGACAGTGGCAGTGCTATGAGAGGGAGAACCTTCAGCAGGCAGGAGTTGAAAGGTTACTCAAGTATTATCATTTGAATTTTCATCCTTACGTAGCTGGCTCATCACTCTCCAATTCTCTGTCTTCTGTAAAGTTATCCTTGCTCTTTACTGAGCAAGAGAGTGTCTTTAGGTGTAGCAGATCAGTGGAGCTAGAGCAGAAAGCTTGGGTAGGTGGTGCCCAGGACTGCCTTCAGAGTGGCCAGGGAGGTGCACCCTGGCTGTGCCGGCTCTGGAGGCAGAGGTGCTTCTCTGAAGGGTTCTGAGCAGGTCCCTGGCAGCTGTGCTGTACCTCCCGTGCAGGAACAGTGAAGAAACTGAGCTGCTGTAGGATGGGCCAGAGAGCAGTTACTTCCACAGTTAAGTGGTTGTGTTTTGTTGAGTGGTTTGGTGAGCAGCTGGAAAAGCTGGATCAGCTGAATGGAATAAGTCCATCCTCCTCTGCAAGGAAGCAGAGAGGGGCTTTGGGGCAGCCCCCTGCTCTCCAGCCCTGGGCAAGTGCTGTAGGGTCAGGGTTTGCTCTGCTTTGCTCTCCTTGTACTGCTGTTTTGATGCCTGACACACATGTGGAAGAACATCAGCTACAATGCTCAGTCTGAATTGTTTGTTAGTTATATCTGTGTAACCTGATATGCATAGCTATCCCTTCTGCTGGAATAAGTAACATATTAGTCAATTTGAGAACACCTAAGATAAGAATTTTTATAAGAGCGGGTGGAGGGGACAATGGTATGTTGGTGTACTATACCTTACTAAAAATATCCCAGTTAAAATTAATTTCTGCTGTTCATAAAAAGCAAAATGTTCCATCAAGGGCAACATTGATGAGAAGTTGTATGTGTCTATTTGCAACTTATTTTTCAGTTTCTTTTCTTAGTGCCAACACTTGGCCCATTTACCACATTACAGAAATGAAAATAATGAACCTAACAGAACATTGTAGGAACACAGTTGAGATCAGTGAAACTGTTATTTCAGAGTACTTGGGCACTTATTAGTGATTATGATGACTTAGCATGTAGTGGTTCGAAGATTCTTGCTTGATTTCCTTATGTAATAGGATAGTTTGCTCAGTCACTTTAAATTGTGTGGTGTACATTTTATGTTGGAACAGAAATAAAGAACACCCTGACCTAAAGCTTTGGTGTCATCCGTGGAAGCACATCACAGTGGATGAAAAAATCCATACAAAACACATCATTCACTTCGAGGAAAACTGTTGCAAAGAGGAGACGGCAAATTATAGAACTTGGAATGGGACAGTGGAGAAGCCCTCAACCATTCCTTCTGTGGAGGAGTCTTACATTACAAGTGAACACTGTTACCAGAAGCCTCGGGCCTACTACCCTGCCATAGAGCAGAGGCTGGTTGTGGAAACAAGAGGTTCAGCCATGGATGATGGAGTAAATAGAATAAGGGAAAATGGAGATGATGCCCTGTCAGAGAGATTTGGCTGGAATCTGGACCAAGAAATATGCAAGATGGAGAATGAATCCAAACACAATTACTCGAAGGTATTTGTACTAAAATAGACCTCTCTGCAAAGAGCATGTGTTTGCCTGGCAAAGTGCAAACCTCTCCCTTTTTTAATAGTATTTGGTTTGTATTAAGTTTTTTCTTGTGCTGTTACGTTGCCAGTGAGAGTTAAAATGATAGATGTGATCAACTTGTTCATTTTGTATTATAATTAAAAAACCTAGGTTGACTTCTGGACCTCAGGTCATTTGAAAGGTATGGACCATGCATTATGGTCCATTGGCAGTTCATTGCTGCTTACTTTTGTGTGTTAAATATAAAAATAAACACTAGGGTGCTTCTGTTAGTGGCAATTCATGTGAAGTGTGGGCTGAGGAATTTTAGAAACCCTCTGGGAAAGGGATGGAACCCCCTCCAGGCTGAGGTTCACCTGGAGAAGAGAAGGCTCCAGGGAGGCCCGAGAGCCTCTTGGAGGGCCTGAAGGGGCTCCAGGAGAGCTGGAGAGGGACTGGGGACAAGGGATGGAGGGACAGGACACAGGGAATGGCTTCTTACTGACAGAGGGCAGGTTAGATATTTCTTTGGGAAGAAATATCACAATGTGAGGGTGGTGAGGCCCTGGCATAGGGTGCCCAGAGAAGCTGTGGCTGCCCCAAACCTGGAAGTGTCCAAGGGCAGGTTGGATGGGACTTGGAGCAACCTGGGATAGTGAAAGGTGTCCCTGTAGAGGGGTTGGACTGGATGACCTTCAAAGGCTGTTTACAACCCAAACTATTGTGCAATGTCATGATTCTGTGAAATTCTGAGCCTCCCCTTTTTAGGTTAAAGGGGTGGTGAACTTTTATTTCATGCATATGTAAGTTGTAATTTGTTATTTTTAATTTATTTATGTTTATTTATTTACCGATCAAGATTGTGTTATGTTTACCAGAAAAGAAAATATTTTACTTCTTCAGTCTAAAAGAACCTTTTTCTCCATCCTGTCTTATTTCAGCAGAAGGATGAAAAAAGTAGAGAAGTAGAATCAATACTGATGACGCTGTAGTCAGGTTTTGTAAAGGGTGGTAATGCTTTTCTTGAGATGCTTCAGTGAAAGTTTTAGTAGAATTGAGATTAGATTCCTTAAGGAAAAATCCCTTCTCAAGGCAGAATTGTTTGCTCTTTAGCTGATTACTAGCAGGTGAAAAACAGCCTCAGCATTCACTGGGATGCACAGATTCAGTGCAGAGTATTCCAGATGGAGGGTGGCAGGGACATAACCACACGTATTACCTTCAGCACATCAGATGCTTGTGAAGTGCAGAGAATAGTTCTTACAAAATACCTCCAAAAGTGTGTCTGTATTTCGATGCTCTTGCCCAAACCAGTTTAATATTAGTGTGTGCCCTGTGTCTCTGTGCCCCGCTGGCCTGAGCTGAGTGCTCATCGTGGGGGTTGGGAAGCCCCAGGCAGTTTGGCTCCCCAGGTGTTTTCACTGTACCAACTCCTCCTGTGTGCATCTCTGCCAGGTGAGAGAGTCTGTGTCGAAGAAGGTCTCTCCAGAGGAAGCTATTGAAATGAAACTGATGGAAAAAGGCAAAGAAGGAGTTGTGAACTCGCAGCTGCAGTGGCAGCTCAATCTTCTAGCCCACGTGGAATCTCTGCAAGATGAAGTCATACATAGAATGGATTTCATTGAGAAGGAGCTAGATGGTAAGTAGTATTTAAAAGAATATTTAACTGAACTGCTTGTTCAAAACATGTTAACCAGAACTTTACTTCTGCAGACCCACAAAGAGATCAGTGTTTCTTTATCACACTTTCTAATAGACAATAGATACACTGCTGATGGGGGGGGGTGGTGGATTTTCAACAAGGAGCAGAATTTCACAGAACAAGTTCTAGTTAGGTCATCGCTAAATAGCTGCATCAGATGTGTCTTCTTTGCTTTCAGGTTTTTGTCATTTACCAAAACTCTTCTATGTATCTGCACTTCCCTGTTTTTCGGGGCCTTGCTGGCTGTGCCAGCCCATTCCGGGTGGCTTCTTCAGGGCACAAGGCTCTTATCCTTTCCTGTCTCTTCCAAATTCTTCACTTAAAGGTCTTTTGAGATTTGTTTTCCTAGCAGTGGAAGGCTTCTGAACCCTTTGTGTTGCGTTAAATCATGCAGGATAGTTCTTTCTCTCTACATTGTTGAGTCTCATGGTTGGTTGTGTCGTGGTTACAACAGCACCTTTCCTTCCAGGGGTGTTGGGAACATAGTCTTTACCCAAATAAGAGCCCTCTCTTTGTAAGTGAGGTACTGAAAAGCTGAACAGCTGAAAGGATATTTCAGGTAGTGAAGATCAGTCATTCCTGTAATCAGTGCCTGTTTCATCAATGAAGCAGCTCTGGTTCCCAAAAGTTGAACTTTTTGTATGTGCTGCTGAGCAGGGGGCTGTGCAAGGGGTTTCTACTCTGACCAGACATCTTTTCACTGCAGGACTGGGTGATGCCCCCTGTTCTTCAGCAGGTACTGCCCCTGGGCTGAACTCACCCATTGATTGGGGCAGTGGTGGTGACTGTTCTTGGCAGAGCTATTTTTTCTGTCTTCAGGGTTTCAGTCTCCATCTGTGATACTGTCAACATGCCATGAACTCATCACAGTTCAGCCTGACCACACCTTCATTATTGGCCAGTTACATTGTCACCTGAGTTGTCTTCTGCTCAGTGGGATTTCTGGTTCTTGTTTCCCGCTGAGAAACTTTAGAGCAGGAGTTCATTTTCCTTGTGCAGCAATTTGCTGTTTATGCTTTTGGACTTTACCCCCATTTGTGTTACCCAGTTCTGTCTGTCTTGGCCAGTTGTGTTCTGTGCTGGTAACAGATTTCTTTCATTACCATAGTCCCATCTTCTCAGGATCTTCAGTGGGTGCTCTGATGGTATAAACTGCCTATGCCTCTGTCCTTGCTCTGGAATTGACACAGATCAGAGGATGTTTAGCACCAGATTTCACAATATCTGGTCCTGAGTTTTCCTTTCCTGCTTTTTCCTAGGAGCATCAGCTTCCCCTCAACCCCCTTGTGAATTACTTTGTCATGTATCAAAAGTTAGTTGGTGTGAGGGACCTGTTTCTGATTTCTCAAATAACCACATGTGAAAAACATTGCCCACTGCTTTCTAGAGATTCACAAAAGATTAAAGAACTTCTGTTTTGTGACTTCAGAGGAGCTGTTGGCTGAGAACTGCAGGAGTGACAGTTGTGGTTTTCTTTGCAGTGCTGGAGAGTTGGCTGGATTACACAGGAGAGCTGGAACCCCCCGAACCCCTGGCTCGACTGCCCCAGCTCAAACATTGTATAAAGCAGCTGATCTCGGACCTGGGCAAAGTGCAGCAGATCGCCCTGTGCTGCTCCACGTGAGGCTGGGCGGGGCACTGCTGCTGGGCACGAAGCTGAGCAGCTCTGCATCTGTACATCACACTGGCATCCTGCTTGCATGGGATGCAGATTGACTTCAGGGACTTGTGAAGAAGTGTTGTTCAAAGAACAGCAAAAAGGTTATTTTGGGTTTATTAGGCAATTACGATGCTATGGAAGAGGCCATACCCTTGTCTCCAGAGGTTGGATGTCGGTTGATAAATTGTACTTAAATTTTCACTCCTTAAATTTGCTCACTGAAACGGTAGACATGTTCATCATTAAATTGACTAAAAATTGTGCCACTGAAGAACAGAGTTCCAAGAGCCAAAAATGTTTGGTCGACAGAGGTTGTAAATAACTTTGCATAGTTTAAGTGACTCGTGTCATGTTTTATTCCTTCTGGTTTATGCATACTAGCACTCAGTATTTAATCATTAGGAAATGTTATAACAGTTTCAGACTTAGTAAGTATGAATGTCCAGCTCTTAACTATAAAGTGTTATGTGGAGGTTTGCAAGTAGCGGTGGTCTGACCCCTGCTTCTGTTACAGTAAATAATGTAGCAGGAGGTCACAGGTGGATTGCACTTACTTTCAGAATAAATGATTGTTTTCCATATTTATCCTGTCACTGTCACATGACTTGGTACTGGGGAGGCCCATGAACATGGTGTTTATGTGCATTCATGAGCTCTTTGATCCGGCCGTGCTGTGCCTCCTGCAGCAGGATGGAATGTGCCGGGAAGGGCCTGGAGCCGCGCTCCCAGTTCCCTCTGCAGCATGGTCTGTCATGGATGTGATGTGTTTTCTACCCATTTGTTAATAATTGCCATTCCAGTTATATTTGGAAATGTAGATTTTTTGCAATACTCTGGACGTGTTTGTTGTAAAGACTCGCTATGAATGTGTGGTTTGGGGAATCAGTTTATTTTATATTGGTGTAAATAAAGCCTCAAGATCTATGCATGAGGTGCTGTCCTCGCAGACAGCGAGTTGGGTTATTATCTTAGATGGTCTGTGTTCACAAAGTCCCTTCTTATACCTTAAGTTTTAATTTTCTGGTTTGTACTTTGTGAGAGCAAGGTGACAATGCTGCTGATGTTCAGTCATGTTGTACAGAGTCTTCAGAAAGTTGTGAGTATTTGAGAAGTTCAAAGTCTTTCAGCTGCAAATCACCGCTCCTGAAATAATGGCTGTGACTTTAGTTTTTCTTCCCAAACATTGCTGAGTTCAGTTTCCTGTGGAACATAGTAAACTGGTTTTGCAGTGAGAGGCTGTCCTTAAAAAGCTGGATCTGTTACCTTGATTTTATTGTGTGCAATGGTACTACCAAAGGGTAACATTCAAGCACAGTTTTAATGGAAAGGCCCATACCTGTACAAATCATTAATTTGGGATATAGATCTGTAATGTGTGTATTCTGCAAAGAATAATGTAAACTTGAAATATCCAATATCGTTGTAGGAGTTACAGTATCTACACAGTTAATGTTTTATTTCCTTCAGAAAACAAAATAATTAGGCTGCTCTAGGTAGTAACTAAGGCTTTTGTGCCAAGATTCAGTTCAGGGATTAATTTCTCAGTTTTATAGTACTAGTTGGTATATAGTGAATACAACGTATGTACAGCAGAAAAATAAACTTACTTTTCTGTAGCACAGTTGGAATAAAGCTTACATGGTATTTAAGGATCACTTGGCTCTCTGAGGACTAGCCCAGTGCTTACACCTTGGCTCGTTCCTGTCAGACCACCCGAGTTCATGTGTAGCTCTAGAGCAGGTTGCAGTGCCCACACGAGCAGAGCAGTGTCTGAGCAGCTCCCCAGCCAGGAGGGAAGGTCTGTGCTGGGTCTGAGGTGGGGTGGAGCAGAGGGGTGCTCCCTGGCTGCTCCCTGGGTGCCAGCTGTAATCAGCACTCCCCCCACATGTCCCTGCAGGATGTGGCTCAGCTGTGCTCCCTGACCCTGGCAGGGTTCTTGCTCCAGAGGGGAACTTCTCAAGCAATGGTTTCTGTGTGCTCACTGTATGTTTTTACTTGTCAGTTAATTTTTGCTCAGGGCAGTACTGGAGGTTTGGAGGAAAAGGTGGTTCCTATGGGTAGATCACGTGGCAGATCCTGGAGACTCGTTTCCCTTCAGTAGTGCTGGGGAAGCCCTTACAGATAAAGACTGAAAATATTTATTTAAAATAGAGTAGCACTTCTCCTGATCAGGAAAGATTCTTCATTGTACTCTGCCTGGATTCATGTCTGTCCCTGTTTTTGCAAGTTTCCACATTGTTATTCTTAGCCTGAACCAGCTGTTCAGGCTGACAGGTCACTTTTTTTGTTTCTTTAAATCACTGGTAAGTGAATGCAACGTGGAGCCTTGATGAACTGAGCAAACATTGCACTGTGGGTACATATGCGTGTTTGTCTTTGTTGATGCACTATTAGAACTGAGGGGCTGTACATAGAATTTTGCTTTGGAGCAATATTTGCAAAACTTGAAAACTTCTGTATCTTGGTGTTTGGAATAAATAAATAGGTTTTTGTTGGATAAGTCTTAGTAAAGTCTTTGTTTCAATTAATGATTGCTCAATAAAATAACTTTGGACTTTTTTGCTTCATATCCCATTGAAATACAGGTATTATAGTTTGTCACGTAGCTGACAGGTCACTGTTCCTGAATCTTAACTGTTCCTGAAGTCTGGAAATTATTGCTTTCTGGATTTTTGTCACATAAATCTGGAAATAGGCAAACTGTTATGTACTGGGGTTTGTTCAGTGTTGTTTAATGAGGAGCTTGTACATTTTATTCCCAAATCCTAATATATGGACTAGATTAGTACCTGATATGTGTGATCTGCCCCTTATCTTCGTTCCATTTGGATGAGTAGCCTGGCGGGGCAGAGGCAGCACAGGACTAGTGATGGGCTGATGGAAGGAGCTCCATGCATTTGAACAATCCATACAGAGAAAGCACATGGACATGGGAAGAGGAGGAAGCTGGTGAGTGCTGGAGAAGCAGCGAACCTGTCACAGGGTGCCTGAGGGCAGGGGAAGCATTGGTGTCCCTTCAGGTGCATTTCTGGTTCCATCTCTTCCCCTGTTTCCCCAGGAGAAGAACAAGTGTATTCTCTGGTTCTAACAAACTTTCCTTTCTAATTTTTTCTCAAAAAAAGCGCCACCATTCTTGTAAAACTGGATTTTAAGGCTGAAGGGCACATGGCTGCGTGGAACCTGGTTCATGAGCCACTGATGGCAGACCCCAGCATGGCTCATGCAGGTCTTTGCTGATCACTTACATGTCACAGTTGGGTTTTGAAGTTGTGGTCTGAATTTGACATAATTCAGTGGTATGTGTGCCATGGCTTGCTGTGTTCTGGGGACAGTGTGCCCTGGGCTTTGTTTACTTGCCCGGTGTGAAGGCTCCTGCAGATGCTGACTCGCAGCAGGAGGCAGCTGCTCGGTCAGCTCTCACCTGCTGTGGGTACAGTCACCTTGAAGCTGCTCGGCCAGAGAAACCAGACACAGCCCTTTTACTGTTCTCATGTTAGCTGACCAGAACAGGATCTGTAATTCCAGGATCTGGTGTCGATCAGTGCAGCCCGTGGGGGGTGGTGCTTGTTGTGGTGGCAGTGCAGCATCCCCGCTGGCCCTGGTGCCGCATCCGACTACGGGAGTGCTCGTGCCTGTTCTGCTTCTGCTCTCTCAGCCGAGTTCTTGAGTGCTGCAGTGCTTCAGCAGAGTGTCTCATGTCTTTGTGCTTAATCCTTCAGGGTGCACAGCAGCTCTTGTGAAGGAACTGGGTACAGCTCTTGTTCTGGGTAAAACCTGCTGCAGGTACCCAGCACAAGGTCCTGTTTGAATAGGCACAGTAACAGTAAACACTTTTTTTTCCTGGTAGAACATAGATGCATAGAAAAACTGAGAGCAAACCAGCAAAACTGGGGTTCATCCTGTCCTGCTGCAGCGTATTGCTGCTGGTGGTACTCGTGTGTCATCGGGGTGTTTGGACAGGAGGGGCTGGAGGGGGCTGTGGATCCTTGGAATGCTGCACACCTGGGCCTGGGGCCCTACATGGGCCCTGTTTCCCATGGGGGGGGATGGGGGCTGCCTCGGGCTCAGGAGTAGGAGCTGTGTGTACCTCCTGGGCTTCCAGGCTGGTGGCTTTGAGTCCTAGAGCTTGAGTATAGACATGGCAAAGGACCTGCTCCTGAAGGGCTGGTTTCTGTGCCTCTTGTGTCCTTTGGGGTGAGGGTTGGCTGGATGCTGCCCTGAGTCTGGGCTCCAGGCACAGCTGTGCCCTTTGCACAGAGGCTCAGAGCTGATGGAGACGCTGCCTGCTTTGCAGCTCCTTTTAATCCCATCAGAAGTCCCAGCAAATGCTGGGCAGGGGCTCCAGGGAAAGATGCTCAGAGTTTGGTTTGAGGGGGGTGAGGGGCAGAGCGTGGTCTTGTCTGGCTTGCTCGCATGTCTGGATAGCAGTAGGTACTTGTCACTTCAGAGGGGGCTGGTGACAGGGCTCTGGGGGAGGTTGTGCTGCCCACAGTGTGCTCATGTGGCCAAAGTGGCCACAGCTCACACTCCCCTTGTGCCCCGAGACACTGGGGAGAAGCTGGGAAGCTCCTGTCCCTGTGAATGTGCTGGGCACTCAGAACACCCCTGGGGAGGACCTGCTGGGTCTCCAGGGCTCCTGAGGCACCTGTGGTTCCTCCTTGCCCTGGCACTGGTGGGTCTTGTCAGGGCTTGAGTCCCTTCAGAGCCCTCGGTGTCCCTGTCCTGCCCTGCCTGGGACAGGAGCCCCGTGGCCCCCCATCCTGCTCTGCCCTTCTGGGTGGGGGAGCTCTGCTGCTCTTGGGAGCTGTTGGACCCACTCTGTGCTTCTGTCACCTGCCAAAACCTGCCCTGTGCCCACGGGGTTCAAAGGCTGCAGCGTTCAGCCCTGGGAGGCAGGGAATGGGGCTGGGCCATTTCCCAGCATGAGCAGCGCCTGCCCAGAACAAGGAGCTCTCAGGACAGGGAAGGTGCAGGTCTCAGAGGCTGCTGGTGGTGGGGCAGGATTTGAACAGCCTTTCCAGCCACATCTGTCCCATATTACCTGGCTCCAGGTTAAAAATAACAGAAGCAGCAGCCTCTTGATTGTGACAGTAGAACCATCCATGTGTGTAAATGCATCCCACAACCTGGGGGCATGGTGGAGGAAGGAGAGCAAGACCCACCTCAGTTCACACAATGTGGATTAATGGCAAAAGTAAAGGATGCAAAAACCCTCTGAGTTGCCTCAAGGGCCCCCAAGGGTGACAGCAGGGGCAAGGCCAAGGCTGAGGGACAAACCCCAGCTTCTGTTCTGTGCTGAAGCCACCTGGGCTGAAGGTCGAGGCTGAAGGTCTGTAATGCTCGAGGCAGAGAAGGAAATGAGAAAGTGATGGTGGGTTGCAAGAGTGAGCTCATCAGACAGGAACAGGAGGAGGGGATTGGAGCATGTCCAAGCCTGGGCGGGGGGGTCCTGCTGCGCTGCCGTGGGGTGCAGAGGGGGAAGGAAGAGAGAGAGAGGGGGATGGCGCCGAGAAGCGAATGCTGTGGCCATGGAGGAACTCCTGCTTTGCTGATAAGGGCCTGCTGAAAGCAGAGGCTCAGGGTGTGGCTGCTCTGACATGTTTCTGCTGCTACCCAGGCCCCTCCGCCCAGTGGGGTAGCTGAGATCAGGGTTGTACAAGAGTTTTGCATTCTGCTTTTCTGAATAATCTACTCCTGGTATAGATCTCTACTCCTAGTACAGACCCCATCCTTCCTAGAACAGCAGTTGTGACATTAAATTACGATTTTAAACCTCTTAGATTCATGAATTTGCCTGAAGAGAGGGCCAGCCCTGACCTGTTGCTGCTCACCCTGGCGGGAGGCAGGAACAAAAGCCCCAAGCTGTGGTGGTGAAACCACCACAGAAGTGTTCACCAACTCTCAGCTGTGAAGGAGATGCCTTTTAATTGAGACACTACATATGGTTATTGCTGCATGTCCAGCGAGATCCTGTTTTATGGAACTTACAATGCATCTGTTAAAAGGTTTAAGAATCAGCTGCTTTGAGCACAGTCAGGCTGGTTTCCCCAGCAAGCAGATCAGTGTTATGGGGTGTGAGAGCATGAGGGTCTGTGGCTGCTGCTTACAGACCCTTCCTGCACAGGCACATACACCCAAAAATGTTTGAACATGAACTTGAGGGGTCTGTTCCTCCACCTTGGCCACGATTTAGCTTGTTGGGTAATTTACATCCTCTCCCTGCTGCTGTGGCAGTGCAGGTCCCAGGAGCATCTTGTTGCAGCCTGTGGGGCAGGCAGGGCTCCTCCGTGTAGCCTGTGCCTCCTCTTCCTCCCATGGGCTCTGGGTTCTCAAATATCCCATCCCAAAGTTCCCAGCTCAGGGGAGGATGGGCCCTCGGGCAGCACCCTCCTCCAGCACTGGTGCCTGGCCCCACCTTGGTCTTGTCTCTCCTGGGCCCCCAGTTTCCCAGCAGCGAGGAACTGGTGCTTGGGGCTGAAAGCAGGTGAAGGCTGAGCTGGGTGATGGGTGTCCACCACAGGCTGTGGCCAGCTGGTGCCTGTCCTCAGCTGCTCTTTGCCCCTTTATCTGCTGGGTCTGGCTCAGGGTTGTCAGTCTCGGAGAGGAGCAGGTAGGAGCTGATGGCTTCCCGCAGCCCCAGGCTGAAGGGCGAGTCCTGCGGGGGGGGGATGTTCTCCGAGAGCAGGAGGGAGCTGCTCCGGGCAGATAGGACGGTCAGCAGGCAGCCCCCAGAGCTCCCGGGTCTGGTAGGGCTGGGGGGAGCCCCAGATCCTGCCCTGGGTGTCCTCACCTGTCGATCTTGTCCCAGTGCAACGATGGGTTCTTGACAAGAGCCGGTGTTGGAGCCGGGGCCGCCCTCATCCCGTCTGTGGAGCAGGGTTGTGCGAGGGGGCAGCACAGCCCCTCGCTGAACTCTGGGCACGGAGCCAACAGCATCAGCAGCCCCCCGACCCCGGGGGCTCCTGGGCAGGGGGAGACCGCCTGCCACCTTTTCCCCCCTCCCTCCCTACAGGGCGTCTCCCCCACACACGGCTCAGGGTGCTGGGGGCTCGTGGGGCATTACCAGAGTAGTGGTCCACCAAGCTGTGCAGGCTGGGGAAGGTGAGCCCGGGGGAGATGTAGATCCAGCCGTTCTCGAGCCGGTGGATGCGGTAGTGAGTCACCGAGGCGCAGGCAGCGCGTTCCCCGCGGCGCAGCGACAGTGAATAGCAGCCTGCGGGGCCAAGGGCTCGCGGCTGGGCTGCCCTAGGCACCCACCCTCCACACCCCTGCCCGGGGCTCTCATACCCTGCCGGGGCTCTGCCGTCACACAAGCAGTGCCACCCTTCTCCTCCTGGAGCTTTGCATCCCTGTGCCAGCCCCGTGCCATGAGGACCTCCAGACCACCCCGGGGGATGGGGCAGGGCCGGACATCAGATGTCCTTGGTGCCTCAGCCATCTGCACCACGGCACCCCACAGGGTCTCCTCACAGGGTCCCCTCGGTGTGGTGAGGCCCTGTTTCATTTTGTGGGCTGAGCTTTATCACTTCCCTGCGTAACCCAAAGCTGGAGGAAGCTGATGGTGGTTTGTTCTTTTGGGGCCCGGGACAGGGGCTCAGCACAAAGCGGGAGAGCAGCAACACAGAGGAGCAGCCCCGTGGGACGGGCCATTGCCAGTAGGTGTGAGCAGGGGCTCCCTTCCCCTGCTCCTTGGCAACCCGCCGGGGAGCACTGGGAGGGGCACAGGAGCCGGGCCCGAGGGCTCTCACCTCGCCTGGTCTGGCTCTCCCTGATCAGGAAGGACCCGCTGTGGTTGCCCGGACGGAGCAGCAGCTCCTCCGCCTTCTGCCGACTGACGCCCTCGTACAGCCACCTGTGCGGGCAGGGGCGCTGGCAGAGCCTCCCCAGGGACCCCCAGGGCCCATCCCGCCCCCCGGGGCAGGGGGACAGCTCGGGGTGCGGCAGCACATGTCCTGGGGACACTGCAGCACGCCGGGCCACCTCCCCCAGCCCCAGCACTGCCCCACGGCCCGGGGGGAGACGCAGGGCAGGAGGTCCTGGTGCGATGGCCAAGGTTTGGCCTTGGGGTTGGCCAGGTTCTGCGGTGGGGCCGTGTCCCCGGGACCCTCCCTGGGACGGACCCTTCCCAGCCTTTACCCGTGTCTGATCTTGGCCACGCAGCTGCTGGGGATGTGGCACTCCTTGCCAGACGCCTCGGACACCACCAGCCACCACTCCCCGTCCCTGCGGGGAAGAGGGATGACCGGGGCTGAGGCTGCAGGGTGCAGGAGGAGACCCGCAGGGTGGATGCCACCATTGTGGCCCCACGGGCTGGACGCTGGTCAGTTCTCACTTGGTGCGGGGACTTACTCGGAGAGGATGCGGAGCTGCTCTCCCATCCTCAGGACAGCGGCCACCCCCGCGCCGGAGGGGAAGTCACAGAGGGCCAGGGCCTGGAAACCGCTGGGGGCTGCAGGGAGGGCGAGAGGGCTCAGAGTTTCCCTGGCAGCCCCGGCTGGGCGGAAGGACCCGGCACGAGGAGGGGTTGGCCCAGCAGCTGCTGGGCACTTACCTGCCTGAGCCGGCAGCGGGGGCTGCGTGGTGTCAGCAGATGCTGGTGGGATGCTGAGCGGCTTCTCCCGGCCAGGCAGATTCCCCATCCCTCGGATTCAGCTCCTGGGCTGCTCCGTCTGGGAGGGATGGGGGGGCTCAGGCTCATGGGTCAGCATCCCCTGCCCTGTGTCTTAGGCAGGGCATTTCCATGGGGTGATGTCAGCACTGTCCAGGGCAGGGCTTTGGGCTGCGGCTGAGCCTGGCGGGCAGGTCCCACAGGGAGCCCTTCGAGGAAACCACCCTCCCAGCACCACCACAGAGGGTGGGATGTCTGGGGATTGCCCAGGACGCGGCATCTGCGGCCTCCTGGGGGGACAGCCCCCGGCCAGGCTCACTCTCTGCATGCTGCCATCCTATCCCAGCCCCCTGTCCCCCAGGGGCTGGGGCACCTATCCCAATGCTCCAAGCTGCTGGTTCCCATGGGGATTCAGGGGCTGTGGAAAACACCCGTTCCAGTTCCTTGACCACGGAGAGGTGCAGTTGGAGCTGTGTGTGACCCAGACCCGTCCCAGCTGAGCTCCCCTCCCTCCCGTGCCCTGACTCTGTTCCTGCCCTAGCGAGAGATGAACTCCACTTACCTGCCTTCCACTGCTGTTACCATTATTTGAGTGCTGTCACACCCGAGCAGACATCGGGCCAGCTCTGCCCTCCCTGCATGGTGGAGCCTCAGGACACCAGGGTGCACAGGGACCCTCTGGCACAGTGGGTAGCAATTGCTGCCCTTGCCAGACCCCTTGGTTCACCCTCACCCCGCTCTAGGGCTGGGTGCTGGGTGCCAGTGCTGGGTGCTGCTGTGAGCGGTGTGAGGTGCTGCGGCTGCGGTTGCTGCTTCCTGTGACGTGCACACACCAGACAGGGTTTCTCCTTTTCACTCAGTCACAGGTTGCTCCACTGAGCTCCTTGGGGCCCTTGGTATGGGCATCAGGCCCAGGAAAATCCCTGTGGGCACTCAAGGCACTGGGCATTGCATGGAATTTGTGGGTGGGCAAGTGGGAGGGATGGGCAGCACATGAGAATGGGAGCAGAGCTGATACCAGGAATTGTAGGCTGAGGCTGGACATGCACCATTCCCAGGGTGGTATTAGTGAAGGGGGGATGTCCCAGGGTGCCTCCTCACTTGCAGCAGCACCAGGGCCATGTGCTGCCCTCAGTGGGTGTGTGGTGCTGGATGTGCTGGGTGGGGGGAGGTGGTCAGGATGTTCATGGGCATCCCAGCCTAACCCTAACCCAAACACTAACCCTAACCCTTGCCAGACAGCACTGCCCCAGCCCCAGCACTGCCCTACAACGAGCACTGCCCATTGTGCTCACCCCAGGCTGGGTTACGGGTGGGAGCAGCCCCAGCTCTGTTCCATCCCCACTCTCAGCCCATCCAGGCCCAGCAGCTGCTGCTGGTGTGGGACCACTCATTGCCCAGACTGTGTGTGTGGACCATCCACCTTTCAAAGCACACACTGCTTGGCTCAGCCAGCACGACCTCTGCTGCCCCCATGCCCCCCCAGCTCCTTTCCTGCTCCCCCCCAAGGTCAGGACCCTCTGATGCACACAAACATCCACCACCCCCAATCCTGCCCCGAGGAAGGTCCTTGGGATTTGCTCTCAGCAGCACCTGAGCTCATGGCCCAGCTATGCAGTGTGGACAGTGTCTGTCCCCCCCATTTCCTGCCCTGTCCTGGCTGTGGGAACAGACACTCGGCAGCTCGTCACAGCTGCACCTCCTGCTGCTGTTTGTGCTGAAACGTGAACGTTTCTGGTCAGCTGTAACTGCCTTGGCAGTGTGAAATGCACTCGGGTTCAACAGGGCTTGTGGGCCTTGTGCTGCTGCTGGGGTTCAGGACCCTCCCCAGGCCTGCCCTGAGCTCGGGCAGTGCTGTTTTGCAAGGGGTTGATTATGTGTGGGAGAAGATTCACTCGCTCTTGGAACTGGTGGTGCAGCACCATTGGGGTCCTTTGGGATGTGGGGGACAACCCTTGGTGTGCCATGACCTGCTCCCCCCATGGCTGGAAAATACAATGGAGCCCCAAGTTCCCTTCCCCAGCCTGAGGTGGGTAAAAGTGGCTTTCTGGTAGCACATGGATTTCTGGGTCATCACAGCTCCCCCAGCACCCCCCACACAGAAACCTCAACCCATGGCTGCAAGTCAGTGACCCAGAGCTAAGCTCAGCCAGACTCACCCTGTGCTGCTGAAGGAGACACCAATACAGAAATTTGGCATCTCGGGCTGGACATGCCACTGAATGAACTTGCCCCGAGGTTTTAAGCAAGTGGGAATTCAGTCCTAAGAGAAAGGGAGCATGGCAAAGTGTTGGCTCCCTCTGCCTGCCCTTCCCTGGCCGAGCCCCCTGCACTGGGGCACCCCAGCTCCCAACAGCAGAAAGAGGTCAGGGAAACACTCCACCATTTTACAGGGACTTACTCCAACCTTCCTGCTGCCCCTCAAGGGGTGGGAATGCACATCTGTGCCCTGCAGCCAGCAGCATCCAGCTCATCCCAGCAGCCAGGTGTGTTCAGGACCCCAGCCCAGGGAAGGCCTCTTGAGCTCAAGCTCTTTGCCTGGATTTGGTGTTGTTCATGCTGCCCAAAGAAACACTGTCCTTTACTAAACTAATTTTTCACCTTTTCCTTTGATTTTTTTGCTTTTTTAACAGGAAAAGCACTTGCTTATGTAAAACCAAGTTTACTTTTCCCAGTTATCCTTGGGTAATAAAATCTACGGCAACCATCACTACAGATCTTGCCTTGCTTCTGCCTGTGAGCCACCATGGCAACAGCACTCCCTCTAAATCACTCCTCTTCCAAATTGCTACAATCTCACCTATGTATAATGCTGGGCTTCTGGTCCAGGAGCAGCCTGGAGCTTGGTGCTCTCCTGCTCCACATCTTCAGGAACAGCACTTGCCAAGCTTGCACCTGCCCCTGCTGCAGGATCATTTTCTCTGACTCATTTCCTTGTCATTTAAATACTGTGTTTCCTTTCTTTTGGGCTATATTTCCATACAGGAACTGGAGACAGAACAGTTCCTGTGTGCTGCCCGCTGGTGTTAGATCCCAGTGCTGCACCTACACTGACTCCTCTCCTGCACGTGGTGCTTTGCATCCAGCACCTGCATCGAGGCACTGAACTTCCCACTGTGCCAGGACCAGGTCTCTTTGATGGTCTCCTGTCTCCTTTAGACTCAAATGTCTGTGCTCATCCCTTTGTACTGCCACTACTCATTCATTGATACAACTGCCCAGTGTTTCCCATTTCTCAGCTGTCACTCAGTGTGCACTTCAGTGTTGTCTCATTCCTGCAATGACTTCCCCCAAAGGTCTCACAGACAGTCCAGGCAGGATCAGGATCCCACCCTGCAGCATGACAGCAGGACTTGGACTAACCCGTGTCCAGCACCGTAACCCTGCTCCAGCTCCATGGTTCCACCTGACAGCAGGAGCAGAAGCTGGGTCTGGGAAGAACGAGCCGTGTTACACACCAGGCTGCTGCCCATCCCCTCCCTGTGCCTGGCAGTGGGGCAGATATGCCAACAGCCACCCCACTGCCACCCCACCTGCCCTCTGAGCCCTGTGTCATGGCAGTGGCCTTGTCACAGGTTTGCAGGTTAACTCTGTGTCACACTCATGGAACATCCACAGCACTGCCCCAGGGAAGGTGGCTCCAAGCACTGGCTGTCAGGAGGTGGTTCTTGCCTTTGTAGCAGCAAACCTGTTGTTTTGTCTCCCTTCTGGACGCTTCTCGTTGCATTTTGGTAGATGCCAGCTCTCTCAAGTGCCTTGAGAGACAGACTCTGCCAGGGGCCAGAGAGCCACCAAACACACTGTCCCAGTGCAGAGGTGCCCAGTCCTCCCCCTGCCATGAGGAAGAGTTTGCCACTTGCTGCAGGAGACACAGACCGGCAAAGCCAGAGGGGTGCAGGTTGCGAAGAGAAACACCAGGAGCACACAGGGTAACAATGAAACTCAGTTAGTTATAGCTTTATTCAATTACTGGTACAAAGTTCCCTTCAGGCAGAGCCTCCCGGTCCCATTCCCTACCTGAAATGGAGCAGAACGTGAGCGTGACGCTGTGAGGAGCTGGCTCCCAGAGGGTCAGGGCTGCTTAGCAGTGAGGAAAGGATGTTTTGCTCATCCATCAAGACCTCCAGCAGCCTGACCACTCATCCCTTTTCTCCCATTAACACCAGACCCTGGCATGCAGCAGGGTCCACCCTTGGTGACCCAGCCAGGTGTAAAAAGGCAGCAAAATTGTGAATCCCACAAAGACAGTAACTAGTACCTGCCCAGAGGTGTTCACTGCTCACCCTTCTGACCTGACTCACAGGAATGTGTCAGTGAAGGCTGTTACTTACATTCCTGCCCTCAGGTAACTGCACCCTGTGCAGACCCTGCCTGGGCAGCAGCAGTGGGAGGCAGAGCTGGCAGTGCAGGAGATTCTGGGATCTCCACCTGGCAAGGGGTGCTGCTTCCCATTTCACAACCTGCTCAAGGTTAAAGATTCACCTGCTCCAGGGTAGAACAGCGACCATATGTCACTGCATCCTGCCCTTCTGCTGGGTCAGCAGAGGGTTGTGGAGGTGGTCTGGGAGCCAGGGCTGCTGGAGTTTAATCCCTTGTACTTGGTTAATAGTGCACCTTGTTAGTGGAAGTTTACTGGCAAATTGCTTTGCTCTTTCAGGAGGCTCAGGTAAGAAATCACTCTGCTCCTTCTTAACACACACAGAGATGAGATCAAGACAGTATTCCTGACCATTTGTTTTTCTCATGACTGCCTGGCATGTGGAACAAACAGACCTTCCAGTGGGCTCTGCGCCCCAGGCACAGCTCCACGCAGAGCATTGCCTGCTCCAACACCTGGAGCGCCACATCCTTGTGGTCTTGCTTTCCCATGTCCCACTGATGCCATACCAACTGCACCACAAGGGTCCTTTAGCAGAAGCACAACTAGAAAGCAATTCTAAACCTCACAAAGCCACAGAAATTATACTTAAATGAAGAGGGGAGACAACGGCTGTCATCTGGATTGATACACAGCACAGACAGGAGGTGGCATCAGCAGGTACAGTAACGGGACTTACTAAGACCGCGGAATGTCGATGAGTTTTAAAGAGGCTCTGATGCCAAGGGAATACAGAAAGGATCAAAGTAATGCCAAGTACAGACTACCAAGGAGGTGGCTGCTCGGATGGGCATGCACAGGTTAGAGAGAACAGTTAATGCCATGTTGGACGAAATGCTAGATTCTGAGTGGGTTCAGTGGGGCAAGTGGAGCTGTCTAAATCCAGAAGAGGGGCTCCTGCCTAACAGGATACTTCCATGGTTTGAGGTGCAGCCTGGAGGTCAATTGCTTCAGGGGTCCCAGCACTTCCTTCCCCATGGGTGCTGGCATGAGAGCGGCTGCGGCTGCTCTCGCCGGAGCCCACGCTGGACGAGGAGTGGCTGCGGGAGCGCATCAGCCGGGTCATGCTGGCAGCTGGCACTGCAAGAGAGAGCACAGGCACTCACACCAGGGCAGCTCCTGCAGCCAGGACCACTGGGGGGTGTCACTGGGTAAGCACAGAAAGAGCTGTACCCTTCGTGAGGAAGAAAACTCACTCTTCACTGCCAAAATTAAGTCTTTGCATGTCTAAAGCAAGATGTTTAAGGCCCAATTTCAAAAGGTCCAAGGTGAGCCAATGCCAGCAGTGTAACCAATCATTTGCAAGTGCAGTCACGGCCAGTGTCTGTGCTAACCAAGGCAGCTGTGGCATGGGTGACCTTTTGAAAGTCAGTCTCGTCACTCCAGAAAACCACAGAGCTGAAGTCATGCAACAATCAACAAAATACAAATGAAAGGTGGAAACCCATGGCACACACACGGTACAACGACCAGCCCACCCATGGCAGGACATGCTGAGACAGAGCAAAGCACCCAGAGAACAGTTCCACCCAGCACACAGAGCGGGGCCGAGGCGGACACACGGTTGGAGGTACCTGACTCAGTGCTTAGGTGGCTGAGCTGCACATAAGGGACTGGAAACAACATGAGACAGGAGAGGGATGAATACAGGAAAGAGCCAATTAGTTGCGGCGTGTGAGTAGTGGCTGCACTGCTCCTGGGACCCCCAGACACCTTTCCTTCTGCTCCCCACTCACACAGTGTGCTGAAAGCTCCCAGGATTTGTGAGAACAGCTGCTAATGAGCCCTTCAGGGAGACACCAAGCTCACCCAAAAACCCATCAGGGCCCATGTCTGCAAAGCCTCTAGCTGAAAATCACAATGTACCTGATGACACTAATTCCCCACTGCACACTGCACACCCCACACCTGCTCAACAGAGATGTTGTTTCCCTGTGTAACTCCAGATATGGGACAGATACCTGTGTCTTTGGGATGACAGAATCAGATTCCTGATAAAAGCCTCCTGCAAGGCGTTACCTTCTACCTGCAGTGTCAGCACAGGAAGGTCCAGCTGCTTCACCCAATGTACAGCAGGCACAGCTGTTGGAGAACTGGCTTCTGTGTTTCTAGTAGTGCCCAGCTGTGATTTGCTTCTCCCTTGTTCTCCCCAGGAAAGCTGGCCTTGCTGACCACGCTTTGGGGAAACTATTCTGGGACAAGCCACTACCTCTGGAAGGAGAAAATTGCCCCGTCCTTCCTCAGAGCTGCACATCCTCTTGACAAGACAGCTGACCCCCAAAGGGATGCTGAAGTCCTTCTGATGACAGCACTTGCTGACTTTGCTAACATCAGGAACACAAGAGACGTGAATGTTGAAATGCTCTCAGGTTGTGAGGGATCCTTCTCACACAGCATTTTCCTCTGCAAGATCAGGCTCCTCTGGTCAGCCTTGGAGAACATCACTCTCTTATACACATGTTAACGCTGAGGAAAAGCACAGAACCTTCTGCTGAGCCCTGACCATGATGTGGCAAAGAACTGCTGGCTGTGTGGAGACCACTGTGAGTGGCCCAGCTGCCACGGTGGCCATGCTGAGGGGTTAGCCAGTCATACAAATCAACTCCTTCCCTAACTCCAGCTTTTGAAGCTTTGTCATCCACAGAAGGGATGGCCCCAGCAGGCGAGGTAGGGTTGCTGTAGTGCACAGAGAAGCCCTTCTCCTGACGTTCCCCAGTAGCAAAGCCTTTCTTGGAGGTAAAGAAGCCCTTCTCCTCCAGTCCCCCAGGAGCACCAAGGGAGAGAGCGGAGCAGCTGTTAGTCTGACACTCAGGCGACAGTGTCTTCTGCCCCCAAGCACAGGGAGGAAGCCAGAGGGCAGAGCATGCATTGGCTCAAAGCACAGCTCTCTCTGGGCTCCCTGGGTGTCTCAGAAGTCACCCAGCTCCCTGTTCAGCCATTAGAGGGATTCATTCTGGGGTATTGCTTATCCCTGGTGAGAGTCTGAGAGAAGCAGGAACATCTGAGGAGAAAGGGAAGAGCCCTCCCTCCTGTACCCATCCCAGCTGTGGGGCTGCACTGCTGCCTCCTTCCCCTTATAGAAGGTATGCACAGGAGAGTTGCTGTTCTTGTGAACACACTTTTCTGGACTGGCACAAAGACAGACTTACAAGGTTTTACCAACACCAGCAACCAAAAAGGAGTCACCAACACGTCAGGGAACAACACTGGTTTGCTAAGGCTTGTCAGCACACTAGTTGATTTTCCAGCATGGATGGATCTCCTGGCAACCACACTAGCTCAGGGGTAGGGACACAGATGCCAGTGGGCTTGGATGGACCAGAAAGGCTGAGTTCCCTTCATGACAACCCTGCTCCAAACCACAAAACTATGTTTGCCACTTACTGTAGCCCATTCCCTGCACAAAGTACTTGAAGGCCTCAGTCAGCTTGCCGGGCTGTGGAAACAGAGAGGGTGGCTTTAGTGCAAGCAGAACGAAGGGCTCTGTACCACCCAAATGCCAAGGGAGAGCCGTGGTGTGTCTCACCTGAACCACCTGGGGCAAGCCCCCGCAGTCGGCCATCTGCAAGAGGAAACAAAAGGCAGGTTGAGCTGTCCTTCCCACCCCAGAAGGACAATCCCCCACCACACCAGCCCTGCCCACCTGCCAGGGCTGAGAGCACCAGGCTGTGGCTTCTATCACCTCACCTCTACAGCTGGAGCAAGGCTGGGTGACACACCTTTTGGGACCTGCTGCTGAGGGAACCCTGCATCTTGGAGGCCATGCCACCAAGCGATCTCAGGCCACTCTGTAGGAGGCCAACAGTGACCCTCCAGTGCCACTGCTCCCCCAGCCCCTCTGCCCAAACCTGCTGCTTTGCACTTCCATGCAGCAGCTGTCCGGCACACTCAGGGCCACGGGGGAGAGTGGGAGGACTGGAAAAGGGATGTTGTTGCTGCAGAGCACAGGGTGGAGGCAGGGCACCTCTGCTAACTCTCAGCAGGTCCTCCCTGCTGGTTAAGGTGGCTGTAAAGCAGGGATTTGGGGATCCCCTGACAAACTCTTCCCTCCCAGCTCTGGCTCCATGGAGGAGAGAACACAGCCCTCAATGACTGTCTACAAACTTCTTAAAGCCAAATGCATGGAAGGCAAAAACCTAAGTGGAGCTGGGCTCGGCAAAAACAGTGTCTTTCTGCAGGCTGGAATGATTCTGGAGTGGCACTTGCCTTCAGAAGGGTTGTTTTGGTTGGGTCAAGACGTGAATTGCATTCCACCTAGAATAAAAGGAGAGAGGGACATGGTATCACACAGAAAACTTGAACAGTGAGATGTAAAATGCAAGGCAGCTGCACCAGAGGCAGTGGCTGTCTTCAGCAATGGGAGTTTCTCTGGGGTCAGGAAGGACTGAGCAAGAAAGCAGAGAGCCTGTAGGAAGAGAACAGTGAATAAAAGATCCAGGGAGGATTGGCAGGTGCTCTGTCCAAGGGACCTTGTGATGACAGTTGTGACTTCAAGTGAAATCATCCCCTGCTTTTGCAATGCACCATGAAACCCTGGAGCACCTCCTGGGCTCTGACAGAAAGGGAGGGAAGGACACTTCTGTGCAGTGCAGTGTGAGGGACATCACTTAGTCCCCTGGCCAGACAAAGAGGCCATGGCCTCTATAAGGCTGCTACAAAGAGGGGGGGCTATAGGGAAAGCAACCTCAGCAGGGGAGGTTATCATCAGCTGGAACCTGGTCAACCAGATAGACATGCCAAGATGCAGAAGACCTTACCACATACCCATGCTGTGGCCAGGAAGCAATGGGAATCCTCAGGGATAGTATCCTAGCAAAGTCAAAACTCACAGACTTTGTTTCAGACTTCCAGATCAAACAGACTGATGAAAACCCAACAGGCTATAGCCAGAAAATGCCCTCCATGCACATTTCCTAGGTCCACGCTACTGCTTTAAGAGAGTCCTACACTCTTCCATGGTTTTAGAAAGCTGCTTTTGGTCATAACCCCCTGGTCCCCCCACAATCACTGGGTGCCAGGGAGAAGCAATGTCCACCACAACCACACTGCACTGTGCCATGGCCCATCTATAGCTGTGCTGGGAGGGAAGTGGATTATGGGTGTCTGCAGATGACAACGGGAAGAAGATGCTTCTAAGTGCTGAATTCCCGATGATGCAGTGCTTTAACAGAGCTCTATGGGACTCCACACCACAGGAAGTGGAGTCACACTGGATATTTTTAATCCCCACGTAGCCTCAGTGTAACAGCAAGAGAATAGCAATTCATGACTCAAACCAAACTGCAGGCAAAGGACACACAGTCTCGAACAGGGTCCTTTGCATCACGTGTCGAGTTAGGTGCTCATTCAGATCCTGCCATCCTCACCTTGGAGCTGCGCCAAGGGCCATTCAGTCTCCTGAGCCTCGGCTCCCCCATGAGTAGCTGAGGGACTAGAAAAGAGCTTGGGACAAAGAGCCGCTGTCTGTGACTAATTCTGGGTAAGGTGAAAGCACTGGTTGCTCAGTGACTTGTGGGGTTAATGGCATGAGAGGAGAGCATTCATAGGTACATACCACTGCTTCCACGGCAGGGGAGTTGTCACCAACAACGAGCAAGGCAGGGCACCTGGTCAAAACCCAAAACAGATGTGTTACAGTGCATCAAAGGGACCCCTGAGGAGGCTGAGCTCTGTGAACCAACAGCCTCATGAAAAGTTAACAAAGAAAAGGCTCCACAGCCTGCCAGCACACCTGGGCATTTTGTTGCACCAAAACATTCTCCAGGGCTTGCACATGCACCCATCCTGTCCCCTCTGCACACACCTGCTGCCCCTGCTGCTGCTCACATGTGCTCTGACCCTGCCTTCTGGAGAATCTCAGCGTGTCCCTAATGAGAGGGCTTCCAGACACCTCTGTCCCCCATTGCAGATGACAGTCCTGCACCACGGCCCGGGACTGTCCTGGACAGTCTTCCCAGCGCTTGGGCTTGATGGGGTTCTTGCTGAGAAAGCAACAGTATCTTTTCTGCTGTCAGTGACTGAGGCAGGCTGACCCAGAGCAACTTACTTGAGTGTTTTTGCAATTGTTTCATTGACACCAACAACCGGTCTCTCAATTTCCAGGTCTTTACGACTGAAAGATAAAACATAACAATTCTCCATCAAATCTGCAAAGAAAACTGGTTATTGTGGGAGCACACAAAATCCAACCATGAGTGCTGGCTCAGCACCCAGGCAACAGGTTATCATTCCCTGTGTCATGCCATGAGCAAGAGCCCCAGCAGTCACCCCCAGAAAACAGGACCCACGCTCTCATGGCATTGCTGTGTGCCCAGAGATGATATACTGAGGTGTGACAGGGTCTGTGGGCACACATGAGGGCTGGGCTCGGCTCAGAATAACTAACTGAAGACTAGGCTTAGGACAAAGGTTCCCCTGACATAATATCCAGTAGGACAATACATATGGCAGCACATCTACTGAGCAGGGAAGCTATGGGAGCACTCTGTCAGGCAAAAAGGTATCCTGTACCTGTTGTATGAGGTGAGGAACAGCTGAAGGTTATCTTGGTTAATGTCCTGTGCGATATGAAGCCTGTATGTTTGGATCAAATCTAGATTTGCCTGCAGTTCCTCCTGTACAAAAGCAGAAGAATTGAAAGACAGGAAAAAATATTTTTCACGAGTAAAGAAACAATAGCCACAAAAATACTGAAGCATTAAAGTGCCTCCATACGTGTCATTCCCTGTGAGCAGTGACAACATAGAGGGCAGCATCTCCAGAGCGCATCAGTACCCAGGAGACATGAGGGGGATGGGACATGAGGGGTAAGCCTGGTACCTGCCATGCTTTGGTAACGTGACTATGGTTTTACAGCTGGCAGCACCCAACTGCTGCAAGAGTACAAGTATCCTGAGATGGGGTAAGTTAATTACCAAGCCCTGGTAGTGCTTACACAGGTACAAATCACTCTGGGTTAGGAAGGTCTTCCACTTATGCTTAATGTTAAAGAAGTAAAGCTTTATAGGTAGGCAACAAGACTGGGACCAAAGGAAAGTTCAATCCCAACACCCAATTCTAAGAAGAAACTGCATTCCTAGAGAGACAGAGAGCAGGGAAGGCAAGGAATTCACATACAGTGAAGGGGCCTGACAGCAGGAAGAGAACAGAATGTGCCCTGAGCAGGAGGAAGGTGTGTTGGAGAAGGAAGCACTCCTTCCAGGGTTGATGTATTGCAGGAGGGCTCCAGATCAGGAACTGATCTGCTGTGTGTCATATACAGTGTGCACGAGGCACAGGCCCTGCCATTGCCCAGGGAGGGAGACAGCTAACTGCTGGATCCAAAGTTTTCAGGAGGGGCTGGTTTGCCTCTCCTGAAACTGAGGGGGAAGATGAAGAGCAGAATGCAGCAGGTCAACATCTGGACACATACTAGATACCACTGTCAGATCCAGTTGATCTGTGCTCTGCCCAAACTCCAAAGGCTTCCACACTGGCTACAGAGAACTGGCTGCCACTTGTTTCTGCAGGCAGTGGCTGGGGACCACAGGATGTTTGTACCACTAGTGTGTGAGACACTACTTCCTTAACATGCCTGGAGACAGTCAGGGCAGGAGTGAGGATGTGTGTGCTCCCCACAGCATGCAAACCCCAGTGTGAGCCTGATAAACACAGAAGATGGTAGTACCTGTGGCAACCCTTAGCTGATGGACCAGAGCTATTTGGGAGCACGTACACACAGAAGTTAGAGCTCCATGTACAGTTGCATGGGCAACATTAACACCTGCTGGGTACTTACATGGCCAAAATGATGAGCCAAGACAATATCCACTATGTTGGTTGTCCAGCCTGAAAACTGAAGAGTGACTGTGAATGAGGAGGCGGGAGAGTAACTGGGAAATACAGTTTCATTACACATTCCAAAGTAACTCCTCAGAGTAAAGAAAACAACAAAGAAACTGTTCAAGTGATAGAAGATACAAATGCCTGAAGTTTTGATGGGCATGCAAAGCTTCAAAGAAATGTGCACCCATAACACAGCTCTCCAGAAACTTGGAACCTTAAATAATTGCAAGGGGCCAGAATAATTAAGAGATCCATTCAATCTCAGTCAAATGAAGCCTGCAAGCAAGAGTACTAAATCAGAAGAATGCTGAGTGCTTTAGAGCCACTCACCTCCAAGCAGTTTATCTGCATGTCTTGTTCACCCATGATCACACCCACCCCTGCTCCTATGGCCAAGGCCACACTACACCCAGACTGAGAATGCAGCAGGGACAGAAACAAGATTTTACAGATCTTGCAGGAAATGGACAAATTCCTGTATTCTGTCCTTTTTCTTACTCTACACTCTGCTCATTAAGTGCTGTGGAGAGCAGATGTGTGGGGAAGCAGAATCTCACCTTGGATGCTGCCCAGTCAATCCATCCCTTTGCACATGGATCAACATTAATAAGAACGAGTCCCTCCACCAGGTCGGGGTGGCTGAGCTGTGGGGAGAGAGCACAGGCACACTCAGAAGGATCATTCAACCCACATGGGGAAAAATGGTTGGTGCAGCAGCTGGAAAGCTTCTTGTAAAAGGTGTGGGACAGTGAAAGTCAGACAAAGTGGGGAGCTCCTCTGTGCTGGGCAGCCATTGGCTCCAGCCAGACTGGATCTGGTCAGGGCATGGAGGACTGAGTGCTCCACAGCACCCGCAGCCCCAGCAGGCCAAGCACTTGCCTCCTGCTGACCCTGGGCAGCTGCAGGGCCTGCTGAGGCCATGTGTGTCACAGGGCTGGGAGCAGTGACCCTCCCTGCTACAATCCAGCACATCTGAGAAGAACCTGGACATGCTCCTGTGCCCAGAGAGCACCTCCCCCCAGTCCTCACGGAAGAGGCAGTCTCCCAGTGGAGATGGGGCAAATGGCAAAGAAGTTGGTGCTGAGGCTCCCAAGTCCCTGCAGCCTGGGCAGAGGCCTGGCAAGTGTGAGCTCAATAGACAGCACCCCTGTTCCCCCCCAGCCTGCTAACCCTAACCCTTCCCTTGCTCCATCCTGGCACCCCCAAAACCCTGCAGCGTGACTCAGGCTGTGTGTGGGGGGAACATGGGGACACAGCACTTATGAGAACTGCTTGCAAACACAAACGCAGCAATCAGCTGCAACCAGCCACCTCTGAGCTCTGGGCTCACTCCAAGGCTGCAATTCTATGGCAGCTCTCCTGCTCCATTGTACAGATTGGTGAAGCAGAAGGAAACACCTCTGTGCTCAGCAGGAAACTGCCTACAGCCCAAGAAGCATGGCAGGGGCTTTGTGGCACTTTGCTGTGGTGAGCACAAAGCTCTTTAGCAGGGCTGAAAACTACACAAGATGCAGAAGGCAAGGAACAGCCAAACACCAGTGCCTCACACTTTCCCAGGCTCAGCCCTGACTGGAGGGAACGGGAAGCAGAGAACTTTGTGTAGAAGGAGCAGCTGTCCAGCTTTAAGAAACAACAATGGCCTGATAATTGATAACTCTCTGCACTCAACAACCTAAAGCAAATTTTACTGAAAATATCAGATTTCTGGGGTTTTTTTAACACTATCTTTGAAAGACTCAGGCAAATTCCTGGGCTGTTAAACGATGCCCACTGATTTCACATAAACACTACTAGAGAGAAATGTGTAAGCAGGTACTAAGATAAAGGCAGCACACTTTTTTCTAAGGGTGGAGTACACAATCTACTTCCTTCCAGTGACAAAGCACATTCCTTATCAGCACTGGTTTGCAGTCCATTAGTTCTCTGGTGTCACAAACACTGGACACAATACACAGTAATGCAGCCAGTCTCTGTGAAGACTCAAGGCTGGCTATTCCTAGCAGTCCGAATGGGCTCTGATGACTCAAAGGCATCATCACATTGCAGTCTTTCCACACCTGGCATAGTTTCAGAGTAACCTTGACTGCTCCAACATAACCATCTGGCCGGAGGTAGCTGTCCCAGGGCTCCCTGCAGCCCTGCTGTAATTACTGACTGCTACTTTGCCCGTGCCCCACACGCTGCCTGTTTGATCACTGAGGACCACAGCTCACATGAGTCACAAGCAATGAAGGGATACTTACTGCACACCTGCTGAGGACATAAGCACCAGCTCCCAGGCCAATCCCAATGAAGCTTTTCAGGCTGAAATACAGGCATTTCACAGTCAACAAGACTAACTTAGCTCAGCTGAAGCATCCCTAGTGGCAAAGCCTTTCCCCAATCTGCATCCAGCTGTGCACTTATGGCTCATTTTCAAAACGACCCAGCAATGATGCAGCAGCCTTAAATTGCCTCAGGTAGCAGACAGTGTTCCCAGCACAGAACGAGACACCCTGCCTGGGAGATGCTCAGGCCTCTTGGGACACCTCAGTGAGCACTTCAGACGTGCCAAGCAGAGGCACAGGTACGTGCTGGAAGGGCTGTATCCAGCTGGCTCACCCGTTTTTCTTTCAGAGACTTACTTCAGGTGCGTCAGAACAGCAGGTAACATTTCAGCCAGTTCATCCATACTGGGATACTGGTACCTGAAAACCAAGAGAGAATCTCCAAATACAGCTCGACAGAAATTACCTTCCAGTTCTACCCAAGCTAGCAACATCTGACAGGCAGGTGCACAGGTTATTAATTTGCAATGATACCGTGTGTTCCAGCCCACTGTGTGGATCCTCAGAACAAGACTAACAGAGCTGTGGTCTTTTGGGCAGTCTTTCTGTGGCAGGATGGACAGATGAGACGTCAGCTTGATTGCACTGTGCTGAGCTCATGCTCAAGTCAGACAGCTGGTACCAGACTCACCACTAGTGAGGGCTGTACCCATGTCTTAGTAATTAGAAAGTTCCTTGACTGCCCCTTGGGAAACCTCCTCATCTTGCCATTTCCTCTGCTCCTGAGAGCTGCCTCCCATTATACTCAGCCTGGCAGTCCTAGCTGGTGCCACTTCTGTCCAGACTGAACAACACGGGTCTCTGCAGGGCTCTTACCCAGACGGGAATGGGGGGGCCCCTTCCTGCTGGCCTGGTGCATCCACATGGCACACAGCAAAATGCTGGGTGATCTCTTGCATGTCTTCGAAGTTAAAGAATGCATTAAAACAGGATTTGTCTGCAACAACAACAAAATGAAATGAGACATTTCCTGAAGTTCTATTGCAATCCACCCTCCAAACACACGGCGCACACCTGCAGGAGCTCAAGTCCCCCCGAGCCCACGGGGCAGTGGGTGCTGGATGGTGTGTGCTGCTGTGCCTCAAAACTGCAACATAGCAGCAAGTCCCAGCAAAGGAACTGCCAAGACTGGAGGACAGACAAACAGCCCAGCTTGGGTGCCCCGGAAAGTAGGACCTTGTTCCTGGTACTCACAGTACACACAGGGAAGCACCTGTGTGAATGTAACAGCACATGCTGTGTGGGAAGACATGTCAAAAGAGGACTGAGCCTGCTAGAACATTACACTACTTCTGCAGCCTTGCAGAAGGGACTTGCTCACCTGCCCAGCACCCAGGGAAAGGAGGGCCTATCACACAGTGCAACGAGTCAGCCAGAGCATTACAGTATGTTGGGTGGACCTATTTCCACCTTTCCACCTTGGCCCTACCTTTCAGGGGCTGTTGGAATGGACAGGGCATGTCACATGCTCTCTCTCCAGCAGACCTTTATCTTTTCACCCTGGAATGACCTCAGCTCCAGGTCAGGCCTGCTGCTCCGCACACTTGAAAGCAAATACCACAAACAATCACTTTTTCAGAGTCCTGGGAATGCAAGGGCTTACGGTTGAGGCCAATGTCATGGTATGTGAGGATGACAGGTCTGTTCCCCTTGGGTGTGCCCCGCATGGTGACATGAACCACTCCGAAAGCTGTCTCAATGTCATGTTCCTGCAGAGAGAGAAGAAGGAGCCTCAGTGTTATGTGTGCTGTCTGCACCACAGGGAAACCTAACTGAAGGCCAGCAGCAAGGGCCTCATCCCCACTTTAACACTGCTCTCCTACCTACAATACAGCTTTTGCAATCACAGAACAGTTTGGGTTGGAAGGCACGTTAAACACCACCTCATTCCACCTCCTGGCCACATGCAGGGACACCTTCCACTAGACCAGGTTGTCGACAGAGGGGCTCAGAACAAAATCTGTTTACGACCAATTTGATCAACAGTGTTCCAACTTTATTTACATAAACTGCCCTTTTTATACACTTACAATACACGCAGATTGTGGTCACTCTCAAGCTATTGNTTGTGGTCACTCTCAAGCTATTGGATCTATGAGCTAAATATGCATTACTATCACACACTTCATTGGATTGCTACAGGTGTCCACACAGTGTGAAATCATTGTTTACCTTCTGGGACTCCTCCCTTATTTTGGCACAGGAGTCTCTTTGTCTCAGACCAGAAGGTCCGTTATCAAAACAGTGCAGTGTTCCCACGCTGTTTGTGCTCAGTTATGCTAAAGGCTGGGCCTACAGAAATGCAGGACGCATTGTTCATCACAATCTTGTACTCTCCACACCAGGTTGCTCCAAGACCTGGCCAACCTGCACCCTGCCAAATCTCTCTGTCCAGTTCATCTGTACAACCACTGCCCAAAGCAGGTTGCTTTTGTTGAGATGTGTGAAGGGTCTGGGCCTGCACCTTGCCATGACCACGATCTCATTTCAGTGGCTTTCAGTGATGTTGCTGCACTGTAGCAACACTGAAGCTGGGTGTCACATGTGCAGCTGTGTCTAGGGGCTCATGGCATCATGAATGCAGCTCCACTTCCACAGCTGATAAACCTCCTGTCCGTGGGAAGGCTGATGGGAGGGGACATAGCAATGTCCAAGAGGCTGGCAGCCTCTGGGCACCATGTACCAGGGTGTTTGGGAAACAGCACAACACAGAGCAGGCAAATGGGACAGCAAAGGCACCCAGGCTCTGCCCAGCCCATCACTGCCTGCCTGTGAGGTTGCTCTCATCCACATGGGAGGGAGTGGCAGCTTTTCCTTTCAACAGCAGTAAAAATGAAAGACCCAGACCCACACATATCTTTTCTCCCAGGCTGCCTGTCTGCTGCAGCCCCACTTTGGCCATTTGGCCAGGACCCCTCAGCTCTTGCCCACGCTGCTGCATTAGTGTCTGCTGACCTGTACCCCAGGGAAGGCTGAGAACTGCACTTCAAGCAAACACTTTTTTCCATGATACCAGGTTTGGTAATGTGACACTGAATCACCCCAGGTGCCTCTGGCAGCTGGCACCAGTATGGAAGGTTATGCTGGTTTCCAGCCGGGCATCAGTGCAGCAGTTTCACGACCTGTTTCATGATTAATTGCCAGCCAAACCATGTGTCTTTTCCCAAATATCAAGGGCTTTTTGCACTGTGCCTTGTGTCAGACAGCAAGAGGAGCATGAGGCCTCCTGGTACCTCTTCAGTATCTGTCTGGTGCAGAAACAAGCCTCAGCCTCATAATGACAAATGCAGAAGTGCCCACAACGTTGTCCAAGCTGAACTAAAATAGCTGCAAACACAGTGAAACAAACACTGATCTGGGGTAACTATGGACTTTGGAAAACCTGTGGAGATGGCATGAAGGCTGGGTACACAACATCATCTTTAGGTCACTTCTCTCATCTACAGAAATCAAAGGAGAGACCTGCTCTAACTTATAGACACTATAAAAAGCACCAATTACTTTCTTGATATTAAAACAGCATCTGTTTAGGAAAAAGCCTCATGGTTCACCGTGAAGCAAGGACATTACACCTGAAAAATATGTTTTACTAGTTTACACAAAGTATGAGAAATACGTTTTTGAAACAGTAATTTCCAATATCCTGAAAGCCATTAAACCAAATACAGGACTGGTGAGAGTACCTGACTTGAAGCACATCAGAAATCCACTTCACTCCCACTCTTCTGGGCACTCTGAAGGTTAGTTGTGGGCCAGACTGATTTGGTTCTTGCAGTGAGAGACCTTCCTTCCCCCAGCTCTGCTTCTTTTCAAGGGCTCCAAAACCTCTCCACTTCCCCCACAAGTGTGGCAACAGCAGGAAGCTGCCACAGCTAAATCACCTGAGGTAGTCGAAGCCTTCTTGAGCTTGGCTTTGAAGGATTTGTGAAGACACCTCTGAATGGGGCTGGGCTTTACCTGCATGCAGCTTTGCACTGTGCACATGCAGACGCTGGAGTACCTACTTATCCAGCAGCAGAGACTTCTCTGCAGGTGAGGTTACCCAGCCTGATGCTCACATGGCTCCCTTTTCCTTAGGAGGGGGCAGTGGGGGCAGGACAGGACTAGTCTGTGTGTGTAAAGCGAGCGTGTGTCCATGTGGCAGGAGTGCCTGCCCTCATGGCAAGGCTGCCCAAGGCAGCCCAGGGCACAGCCTGCACTTCCTGAGCCCCCAGAAAACCCCCAGCTCTGCCCCTTGGCCGTATCTCAGCTCTCGGGGCTGCTCTGCTGAGCTGGGCAAAGCCCCGTCCTGGACAGCCACAGCACTGACCCCCAGTTTAGTGCTCTCCAAGCCTGCAGGTGTTAACAAGCCCTTTAACAATAAAGTGGCAACTTTTGGAGAGGGCCAGGAGTGGTGACTGGCAGTGATGGTGGTTGGAATGGTGAAACACAGTGAACTCACAAAAGAGCCCAGCGAGTGCCAAAGCAACCAGAGCTGGCAACCCCCATCTGTGCTTCCCTGTGCCCCTGAGCTCAGCAAGGCCTGGGCTGCCATTAAAAGCAGGTCTGCCTGCCAGCTCTGGCACTTGCTGGGCTCTTCCATAAGCAGCTTTAACTCACTGAGCTGGCAGGGAACTATCCAGTTGCCCTTTTTTTTTTTTTTTTTTTTTTTTTTAATCTTACTTTGTTAGACTTCTGCCAGGTCAGTGAGTTAAGAAGCTCACAGAGAGGTCTGGCAAATGCTGGTTGTGGCTCAGAGCCCAAGGGGAGTGCACGGGGTGGCAGAAGGAATAACCCTGCCCTGAGCACAAGGCCAGTGATACTGACTCATGGCTCATGAAGCTTCACCTGTGGGGGGACTAGGGAGGCTCTACAGGCAGCAGCTAAAGATCAACTATCAAACAGAAGCACAAAATCTAAACTGAGGCAACAGTGAGCAAAGCATAGAAAGCAACAAAAGAGCTGGTGACATTTTAAAAAGTCTGCAATTCAGTCCTGTCTGGAATTACTTTCAAACTCGCTGCTCAGATCACACATGCTTTCATTAGGTGAGCTACAGGACAAGGTACTAGAAACAGAAACACCCACTGCCCTTCAGGGCCTCTGTCACACTGCAGCATCCTGCATTTCTGTGTAAACTGTGATTTCGGGAAATGAGACAGTTTGTTGAGAAGAGGTTTTTCATGTCCCCACTGGGCACCAGCCCAATCTGAAGGGGACTCCCCTGGCTACTCCTTCAGTCACATTAGTGATTCCAATACAGGAAATGTCCACTGAAGATGGAAGCACCATGAGAAATCCCATCTTTAAGAAATCCCAGCAAGCAAAACTTTAAAAAGTTTAAGACATTAAATCGGCAAACTTCTTACTCTGCCCTATACAGTGACAATGCCTCATACTGGGAGTGCTTAAGATTATTTCTTATATCTCTTGCCAGTTTCCAAGCAAGGTGGAAATCCTCCTCCTGGGAATTAGTTTCCCTCCTCTGGTTAAAGCATTTTACTTTTTAAAGGCTTTTTCCAAGCTCTACAAAGGAAGCAGCCACCACTACAATTGAGATAAGGGTTTCTACCTTCACTTTTTTAGCTACATGTCAGCTGTCATGCTGATATCTTTTTCAAGATTATCTGGAGAGATAATACTGAGTTTCACCCCCAGCTTCCCTACCTGCAATCAGTAGGGAATGTCAGTTTTTCCAGTGAACTCCATTTTCCCAGAAACTTTGCCCTGTAGCTTTAGGGCTTTTGTCTCAACCTCTGATTGCAAAGGACAAAATAATTTTCAGATGTCACACAATTAGAGCACACATGACTCCCCTGTCACTGCTTGTCTCCACAACAACTCTGCCACGTATCAAAGCCACAGGACAGCACGAGACAGAGGCTTAAAAAAGAGGTATCACACTTTAGATGACAACAAGGTTCTCTACACTTGTAAGATACAACAGCTAGCTTGAACTGCCCCCCCGAAGTTATTAGTTACATTATTACTGGCTTACTACTCTCCCAGAATGGAGCAGAATAACCCAGTTACAGCAGGCACCAGAGCACTCAGTGAGAGCACAGCAGCTTGGCTGGCTGCACCTTGTGTCCTTGCCAAACACGTTTTCTTCACATCTTCCATGCAGACACCCTTGCCAGCCCCCCAGTGAGGTGGCCTGCCTGTGTCACACCGGGTCACTGCCTCCATAGCCATTGCCCAATTCCAAACACCGACTCTGCATGTTTTCTCCTGGTATTTGCCCATTGCTCATATAGCAGTGTTGAGCTGGAAAGTATCAGACAGCCAGACTCTGGCATGCCTGGTTTCCTTCTAGGCTCTGCTCAGCCCAGCTTTGACACATTGCATCAGTGTAGCTGGAACAGAGATCCGAGTGTTGTTACCTTGCAGCTGTGTAACTCCAGCTACTGTCTGAACACGGATCTGGTCTAGTGCAGGGAAGCAGTGATAGGAGAAGGCATGTGGAAATCCCGGCCAGGAGACAGCCAAATTTTTGCAAACCTGCAGTCTCCAAAACAAGGGAGATGAATGCAAGACAAGATCATGATCTGCCAGTTGTGTTTTGAAGAGCTTGATAAAATTTAATTTTCACTTAGGGACTGGAAACTTTCAGAGGATTTTCTGAGGAGATTTTATCTCCTGCCTTTATTTGTACAGTAGGTAAAGAATAAACAGCAGCTGCAGCCAACCTGCAGCAAAGGGAGGCAGAGCAGCAGCTGGGTGGCTGTCACAGCTGCAGGCAAAGGACTGAGCCCACACACCCCCATGGGCCTGGGCAGGCAGCTGCTATCGACCTGCTCAGAGCAGCTGGGAGCCACAGCTTCCAAACTGGCACTGCCTGGGGGTCATGAATGAGAAGAGCATGGAGGAGGAGCAGGAGGCATGGAGACCAGCTGTAGCTGCAGCCTGCTGGGCTGACTTCAGGACAGTGCACTTGTGGAAAAGCATGTGGTGATATTTTCTCAAACACATGCATCTTGTAACAGTTTCTCTTAATTTTTCCAGCCTCCAACAATCTCTAGGTCAAATGAGACTTCCTGAACTGGAGGTGTGGTCTTTGACTTGAAGGGAATGGGGCTGCCACCTCCTGCTTGAGCCTGCCTCCCCCTGTGACCAGAAAAGCTTAACAATGTGTAGGGGAAAGAAACACTTAATTTCCCACCTTGTATCTGCTGATTTTACATGAGACCTGCTAGCCCTCGGTATAGAAGCTGGAGAGGAACTGACTCCATTTTCACAATCCCCAGAAGTGATGCCCTAACACCTCACTGCAACTCCCTCACATGTTCCTTTCTGGGCTGACGTGCTTGGGACTATCTGGGCCGCCCTGGTACAGCAGCTTTCTCCTGACCATCCTGCAGTTCCCTCCTGACCATCCTGCTATTGTGCAGCTCTGTCCCTGCTGAGCCCAGGGGCACTGGCAGGATGTCACACACACGGCTGTGCTGTGGGTGCACGTGGTAGCACAATGAGGTTGCTTTGTTCTCTGTTTCTGATCAACAAGGATTGATTTGCTTTGCTGAAAGGCACGAGCCCCTTGCTGACATTGTCACTCATCCCTTGCAATATCAGGGTTTTATGGTCCTGAGTTATTGTCAGCCATGAGCCCACGCTTTCATATTCCACTGCAGGAAGCTTTGACTCACTGTGCAGCATACTTTGTTTACCCAAAGGCAGATAAATTTTGCCACTGCACCTTCCATTACTTTTTCCAGCTCATTGAAGAATATATTTTAGCAGTGCAGGTCCCAGCACAGGTCTCCAGGGTGCTTCTCAAGTAATCTCAAACAACTGTGAAAACAAATGCTGGGGGTTTTTTGACCAGTTTTTCACCCATGAATGGACCTCTCCTCTGACCACATGGCCTCCTAAGTCCCTTAAGACACATGTCTTATGACTCCTTTTGGTAAGGGGTCTTGTCTTTTGGAAATTCAAGTTGGCTGCATCAACTGAATTCTCCTTATTTATATCACTACTGACTCTTTCAAAGAATTCCAACAGCTCTGTAGACCAGGACCTCCCTTTACAAAACTAACATTGACCCTTTTCCAATGTTTATCAGTGTAATTCATCCACTACACTCTGCTGGTTTTATCAGTCTGTCTGGTATAGTTCGTCAGTGAATTCCCAGAATTCCTGTGGGATCTGTCTTACAAACTGCCTGACAGGTGAAGCACTGGGCACCATGGCAGCTTCAACGGAGAAGCATGGCTCTCATTAACGCCTCAACTATTTCATCCTCAAACTCATTTAAAACTCCTCCGTTGATACTTCCAGTTAATAAATATTACGAAATACTATAAACTGCTAAAAAAGGCATAAATATTATCTTTTGTACAGCCTCTGCAGCAGGTACTGTGGTTTAAGACAGGATCTGTGCTGACTCCCCACAAAGAGCATTCCAGCACCGTAGCTGCTCTGTGCTAAGCTTGCATGCAGAAGAAATTAACTTTAGTTTTTCTGCTATGGCTAGATCTTCCTTGAGCCCTCCTTCCAGACCCTGAAAAGTCAGTAGCACTCTGCAAACCCCTGCCCTGTGGTTCCATTTTGTTAGGTCCAAAACAGGACAGTTATTTTTTTCCCCTAATAAACTCTCAGAATCCCCTTCTGCCTTTGTTCTGTTCATATATTTAATCTACTAGAGTTTATAACCTTTTCCATTTTCTCTAGCTTTTTTTAAAACTGCTTTTTTGTTTTCAATAGCCTCCTTGCCCTTCTGTTAGTCATGCTGGCTTTCTGGCACCATTCCTTGTCTCCACTCTGATGGATGGTGGGCACTTGCTCTCTGCTCAGTTTATGCTCAATAATCTTCTCCATTTTTGTGCAGTTCTTGTTTTGAACTCTGAGTGCAAAATCGGTGAAGACTCCTGTAGTTTGGTGGTTGTTTGTTTTTTTCTCTTTTCCCCAAGGATGTTGATCTGGAACACAGATATGGCTCCTGTCAGAGAAGAGCTCTTGGAAGGCACAATACATTTCTCTGCCCTTGTGAGAATCACATCAATGACAACTTCTCCCACCTTGGGACCCACTAACCTGTAGCTCCATGGAAGTTTGTGGCTCAAATGCAGTGCTGGTGCCACATAATGGGTACAACTTAGATTAGCTGACTTGATGAGGAAGTGCCATTGAAAAGAGTCCTTCTCCTGTCCCTCTGCCCTGCCCCATGTCCAGTGAGCTGCTGGTCTCATGGAAGTCTGTAAGCAGGAGTGCAGGATTGGGGTCACTGCCTCAGTACATCAGGAAAGCAAAGCAACTGACCCTGTGGCCACAGGATCTCTCCTTCAGATGGAAGGTGAGCAGTGCAGGTGCACACGTGGTGGCAGAGGCATTGATTTGCCTTAGCTATACCACTAAGATACACTTTCAGTTTGGGCTTGGGCAGAAGAACAGGTAGTGGCCATCAAAGCTACTGACCACCTCTGAAAGCCCTGCAATTTTCGTTATAACCTTTATGGTGCCAGCTCCTGAGAATCTCTGCTCTTGGTCAAAGAGCCCTGCACTTAAGAAAATGAAATGCGTGTCAATCATAAAGGCTCAGATACTGGAAGGTGATAAAACACAACCCAATAGCAACTTCAGAACATCTGATGTCAAACCCAAGCAGGAACTGCTGGGAAGCATTTCTCGCTGGGG
Organism: Pachyramphus minor; assembly: GCA_013397135.1. NCBI lineage: Eukaryota > Metazoa > Chordata > Aves > Passeriformes > Tyrannidae > Pachyramphus > Pachyramphus minor. The sequence goes on along the minus strand of VYXB01005056.1, from coordinate 1,342 downwards.
ATTTGCCAAGGTCAGACAAGGCTGGGACTTTATCCTATTTGTCCTTAACATCTCTGAATGCTTCTTAAACTGAGGGGGAAAACCCACACTCAACTATGACTGTCAAAGGCTAAATATACTGTGGGTCTGATTATGGGAAGAAGAGGGCACACAGAGGGCAAACAGTTCAAATGCAGGAACCACCTCTGACTGCCACCTTTGGCCAGAGAGGGAAGCAATGACAGTGCCACTGGAACTAAAGAATCCCTTCAGTGCAGGCAGCTTGGGTGCAGCTGCAGTGGGAACTGCAGGTTGAGCTCTGGGGAACAGGAGCCTGAGGCAAGAGGCCTGAACAGCTGCCCCTTTGCAAAACTAAGGGCACAGGGACCTGTGGCCCAGCACACTGAGAGGCATGGCCAGAGACTGAAGACCCCCAGACTTTCCTGTGTTTTGACTGTGAGGGTACAAAACCCCAGAGCTTCCTTTGTTCAGGGTCCCTCCTCAGAGGCACCAGCTCCATCTGGTATTTTGTCATTCAGTTATTGCACCATGATTAAATTATTTGAAGGATCTGGAGGTCGGAGACTCTACAGTTTGAAAGCTGGGTGGATCTGGTAAGGAAACTTGGTCTGTGAGGGCACGGGAGCAATTGCCAAGGGGCCTCGGTCCCAGCTCAGGCAGTGCCAGAGTGACGTCCAGAGTGGTTCCTGGGTGGTCAGACAGAGGAGTTTCCTTAACATCACCAAAAACTTTCCATACTGAGAAAAAGCATTCTGAGTGAAAGAGTGAGGCATCCAACAGCAGCTCCAAAGGTGCTAATGCCTGGAGCTCCAGAAGCTCCCAGGCAGCAGTACCTGGGTGCCAGACCACATTGGTCCAAATTCCAGCCACATTTCCTCGGCCCCTGGTCAGAGTGCTTAAGTTTTAAAAGTTATTGAAGACTTAAGTAAACCATTTTTTTCACAGTTGGAATGATTAATGATGAGAATTCATATTACCAGTACTTTTCAAGACTAATTTATTAAGCTTCTCTTTTGGCATTACCAGATGACCCCCCAGTGTGAAGCTGCTCTAAGTTCAAAATTAATTCCTTGGAAAAACTGGGAACTGATTTAATGTGGAGACTAAAGAACACATCTGTGAAATCCCTTCGATTTTTTTTTAAACATTGTCTGTGAACCTCTCTCAGTTATCTCAAAATGTTTTTGTCGTTCATAACCGGGTGTTCGGTAACCGGGCAGAAACACCAAAAAATGTCGTGGGTTACCCCAGGGATTCAAACCTTTTTCTGAACTGCCCCCCCTCACACAATTACTATCAGTTGAGAGAGGTTTATACCAACAAAACAGAGGCTGACCTGTTA